>CP092096.1:7445000-7487500 GCA_029203775.1 Neoneuromus ignobilis | reverse complement strand
ATAAATTAAAACTTATAATAGTGTTTTAGTTTTCTTCAAAAAAGAAAATTATAAATATATCTTATTTTACAAAGAAGATAGAATACATTTAAAGTTAAAAATTTTATTTGGTAATGGTATTATTTACTACTAATGCTTGTTTCGAAAATAAAATGAATAATGAAAACAATAATCTATTTATTTATTTGAAATCTGCTTTCAATATTTTTTCAAAAAAATACTGGTATTAACTCTTTAAAACGTATAAAACAATTTGTTTTTTTTTAAATTAACATTAGAAATGATACAAGATGAGTATTTTAAGTGAGTAAAACTTTGATAAATACATATATATATATATACACTTTCTGATATTAGAATGAGAACAACTTTTGAAATTTTATATATTCCCTTAGAATAAATTAAAACTTGATAACAGTATTCCAGTTTTCTTAAAAAAATAACAATTTCAAATATATTTTATTTAAAAATTTTGTTTAAAAAAAAATTAACATTAGAAATGGCACAAGCTGAATATTTAAAATGAGTAAAATATTATAACATCGATAGTAACTCTTTAAAACTTAAAATAATTAATTCTGAATTATATATATATATATATATATATATATATATATATATATATATATATATATATATATATACTTTCTGATATTGGAATGAGAACAACTTTTGAAATTTTATATATTTCCATAGAATAAATTAAAACTTGATAACAGTATTCCAGTTTTCTTAAAAAAAGAAAATTTCAAAAATATTTTATTTTACAAAAAATGTGGAATGCATTTTTAGTTGAAATTTTTATTTGGTAATAGTATTATTTGCTACTGATGTTTTTTTTTCGAAGATAAAATGAATAATGAAAATAATAATCTATTTATTTATTCAAAATTTACTAACAATATTTTTTAAAAAAAAACTATTGGTATTAACTCTTTAGAACATATAAAAATTTTGTTTAAAAAAAATTAACATTAGAAATGACACAAGATGAATATTTAAAGTGAGTAAAATATTATAACATCGATAGTAACTCTGTGTTTAAAACTTAAAATAATTAATTCTGAATTATATATATATATATATATATATATATATATATATATATATATATATATATATATATATATATATATATATATATATACATATTCAAGTTTTCGGTTTGTTTGAAAATTTGTTAATAATCAAGTAATAATGAATAAGTGTATATAAAATATTCATTGCGATATATATATATATATATATATATATATATATATATATATATATATATTTAGTTATATTGACAAGATTTAATTTACAATGGAGAAGTTTGAAAAGTACATTACTGAGAGAAATTTAATATTGAAATTCAATATTTAATAACAGATACAACTAAACGTTGTATCCACATGAAAAGAAAAAAATTCAATTTGTTTTCATTAAGGTTAATGATCTTATATTAACATTTGGTTTCCAAGAAAGGTAACCACATCATATATATATATATATATATATATATATATATATATATATATATATATATATATATATACATATATATATATATATATATATATATATATATATATATATATATATATGTTTAGTCGTATTTATTATATGAATCTAATAATTTAGTTAGCTATTCTTTCATTTCATTGGTCGTATTCTACTTTTATGAAAATACCAATATATATATATATATATATATATATATATATATATATATATATAAGCCATTTATTTTGAAAGTGGCCTAAGTCCATTTTCTAAAAAAATCGAACTAGCTGTTATAATATTTACAATTTTACGTTATATTTCCTTTTTAAAAAAATTGCAGTTTAATGTATTTTTAAAATCACCAAGATTTTGTAAATAGAAAATTAACTGATTAATAGAATGATAAAAAAATATTTTGAAAGTGGTCTAAGTCCAATTTTATGAGTTTCAAACTGATTAAAGTTTATTATGTATTGATATGAAGTAAATCATTAAAACAAGACCAAGATTTGGCATTACATAACCCTGATCACTATTTCATTTTTCTTTCGACTTGCAAAAAGCACTGTCTAATCAAAAGTTAACTACTTTAGTTGTATATATTTAAATCTGGATCTTCACAATTTCCACAATAATGTTTCCACAATAATGTATCTCTGGGATGAAACCGTTGCATCAGAAGTTCACAGGAAGTAGCCTCATGTATCCTGAATTGTTTAACAAATCTTACGAACGAAAAGCACATTATAGCTTACAGCAATATGTGTGCAAGACAAAATAGGAATATTAAATTAGCTTTGATATGATTAAAAATTGTTCAATCTGCTGAACATAATGAAGATGTCATTGACCATAAGTTTCTGTTATTAGGGTATTCATTTCTAGTAAATGATAAAAATTTCAGAGTTGTAAAAATGGTATTAAGAAAAAATAATTAAATGTTTGTCTCTCAGGAATATTACGAAGTCATAAGAAAGTGTCGAAAAAATAACTTCATTCTAAATGAAATGAAACACGGGTATTTCATTTCAACTAAACCTCTAGAGGACGCGATTTTTAGAAGGTTAAAAAATACTCATGGAGAAAGGGTAAGTTGGTTAAAAATATGTTGGATGCGATTTTTGAGAACTGAACCTTATAAAATGTTCTATAAAACATTAATGAATGAGGATACAGAATTCAGAACTATGGATTTACTACCGCGCCGAGGGAGACCAAGAAACTTTAATAATATTGAATTGACCACACAATACAAAAATGTAAGACCAATCGCAACAATAAAATAAGACGATATAATGGATTTATTACACTATATACCACCTTCACACCATAATTATTTAAATCCCTCCTTCATACGCAAATTGAAAAGAAATGAATAATAAATTACGAAAACAATATAATTTGAATGTAACGTTCCTTTAATAGTGAACAAAAATTGAATATTTTTAATATAATAACACAAAATTATATATTTTTTTATTTATTTTAAAGGTACTTTACTTTTTTCAAGGAACTTATGCTTTTTTAAAAATTTAAAGTTATTTCATTAATTTTGAAAGTGGCGTAAGTCCATTTATAGCCATCAAAAACGTGTATTATCTTAAACAATATTTATCATACTAATTGGGTAAGAAAATCACACACCCTTAGAAACATAATAACATTATACTACCATGTTATCAGTTACCAATATTTTTAAATTTATTAAAACGCAAACCGTTAAATATCTCTATTAAAAATTAAATGGATTTAAGTCACTTTCAAAATAAAAGGTTCATATATACGAGGGTAGTCCCATAAGAACCCAGCCTGACCTAGAGATGGCGGTAGTTGTTTGAAAAATATCACTGTATTAGAAAGTATACAATCTATAAAGCATATGTTTCAAGTTTGAGGACGCCACGTTATTTAGTATTTGTTTGGCAGCCATCAATAGTGAACGTTTTCAGTGAATTTGTGAAAATGGAGAAAATTGGTCATCGTTACGTGATGAATACTTTTATTTGAAAGGCCTCAGCCCAACCAATATAAAAGCTGAACTGGATTCTACTCTGGGTGAGTCTGCTCCTTCGTTTACAACAGTGAAATATTGGGTAGCGGAGTTTAAACGAGGCCGTACGAGCTGCCAAGACGAACATCGCAGTGGTCGAACAAATGAGGTGACGACTCCAGAAATGGTGAAGAAAATCCACAAAGCGGTACTGGATGATCGTCGACTGAAAGTGCGCGAGCTAGCAGACATAGTAGGCATTTCAAAAACTGCGATACATCGCATATTATCTGAAAATTTGGGCATGAGAAAGCTGTGTGCAAGATGGGTGCCGCGTTTGCTCACACTCGAGCAAAAACAGTGTCGTGAAGATGTTTCAATTGAGTGTTTAGCGAAATTTTACAGCAACAAAGCAGAATTTTTGCGCCGTTTCATAACCATGGATGAAACATGGGTCCATCACTTCACACCCGAGACAATAGAACAATCAAAACAATGGACTGAAAAGGGAGAACCGGCTCCAAAGAAGGCGAAGACCGTTTCATCTGCAGGCAAGGTCATGGCGTCGGTTTTTTGGGATGCGCGTGGGATAATTTTCATTGACTATCTTGAAAAATGAAAAACTATCAACGACGAGTATTATGCGAACTTATTGCAACGTTTGAGCGAAGAAATCAAGCAAAAACGGCCGCATTTGGCTAAGAAGAAAGTGTTGTTTCATCAAGACAATAATGCACCAGCTCACAAATCCGTTATTGCAATGGCTAAAATTAATGAATTAGAGTTTGAATTGCTACCTCATGCACCCTATTCGCCAGATTTAGCCCCCTCGGATTATTTTCTGTTCCCAAACTTGAAAAAATGGCTCAGTGGTCAAAGATTTCCCAACGATGAAGAAGTGATGTCGGCAGTTAATGGGTATTTTGAGGAGCAAGACAGTTCTTATTATAAAAAGGGTATCTAACTTATTGAACATCGCTGGGAAAAGTGTATAGAGCTGAAAGGAGATTATGTTGAAAAATAAATATATTTTTTTCCAAAATTTTTGTTTTCTTTGTTGGGTCGGGTACTTCTGGGACCACCCTCGTATATATATATATATATATATATATATATATATATATATAATTCATAAAACAAGATAATAACTAAATTTTCATATTCGAAGAAAATTAAAATGAAAATAAATAGAAATTACAGTAATAAAACTATATGTATTTAAGATTACTCAAGAAATATAAAAATGAAATGAGACTGGTAACGATGATATGTATTAATATGTAACTCCTAGGTTTTTTGGATTAAAAAGAAAAATAAATGAAAAATCTATAAACATATTAAAATTTTAATTAAAATATTACATATATATATATATATATATATATATATATATATATATATGTGTGTGTGTGTGAATGTTTGTGTGTGTATATTAATGTATATTTAGACATGTTTTTTTTATATATAGAAAGTTTTTTTAAATTATTTCCGTGACGTCTTTTATTTTGTCTTGTTTAAATTGTTACAACAGCATTCATGAACTCGGCAAAAAAACAAACATTATTTAAAATCTCGTGCACACAGTGACATCAAACACAATGATAAATGTTATGTATTTAAGGTAATACATACGATTAAAACTGAAAAACATTTTACTAATTTCGAATTTATGTACAGGATTACTCGAATTAAAAAAGTCAACAGTATTTTTAACGTTTATAAAAATTTCGTTTATGTGTATACGTATAGGGCTTTCCAATAAGCGCTTCAGAAGTTTAAATAGAAATAAAACAAAAAGTATTTAAATAATTATTTATTTTTTATTTTTAAGCATATTCTATAGCTTTAATGATGAAATACAATTTCACACAGATGACCACCATGACTTCGCTTGACATAGGGCATTTGTTTAGTCCAATTTTTAGTCACTCTTTCATATAACTGAATTTCAATTTCAGGAATTACACCTTCAATATTTATTTTTAATGTTTCTGTTGTTTATGGTTTATCAGTATAAGCCAATTATTTCATATAATCCCACAAAAAATAATCCAATGGAGTTAGATCACATGATCTTGGTCCATTTTGTGAAATAATGGACTAATTAAACTTTTGTTACAATAAGTATTTTGTTTCCATTTGCTGTAATGTGATCTTCAGCTTCATTTTGAAACAATATTATCTGATGACACCACCAGTATGTAATACACACCAGTGAGTTACTTTTTGTGAATACAATGGTATTTTCTCAATGACTTGTGGATTGATTTTACTCCAAATTCTGCAGTTTTCTTTATTTAGTGTTGACCGTAAGTTTCACGAAGCGCACGATAAGATTTACGAATCGAACATTGATTTTTATAAGTTTTTACAATTTCTAAGTGTTGTTTAAGGGGTTATACGCAGTTGCGAGGCGCAAAAACGACGTTTTTTTAGGATTTTTTTTAGAAACAGTATTTATTTTGCAATTACAAATTATGGTTATTTGAATAGATCCTACTTTCAAGAATAAAATAACATGTCGATCATAAAAAAATATTGAAGTGCACCGCTCCTGCAGACGATGTCCCGAACGACCTCCAAAAAAAGGCGCTTGGCGGTGATCTTCATATCGGCGGTTTGGATTATCCGAAATCAAAAAATATGGTCAATTCTTTTAAAGGATAGATTAATGCAGGTATTGAACGAAGGAATAATAAAAATTTTCATTTTTGACAAAATGGCGTCTACCTGAAAAAAATTTTTCGTTTTTTACTAAAATTTTCGCTCCAAATTGTTTAAAAAAAATAGTAATAATTTTTGTAAACCTTATTCCTTCGTTCAATACCTGAGGAATATATTTGAAAAGATTGTGTGAAAATTTGAGACCGATCGGTTCAGCCATTTCTGAGATATCGAGATCACCGACTATGAAAACACCGTTTTGAGATAAACGCGTTTGAAGTTTCGGAAGTAGTTTACACATAGTTAAAATTTTTTTACAAATTCAGGTGTACGTCCGAAAATATTTATCAGATTTACTTCAAATTTTCAGAGAATATACTCAAATATATGTGCATTCCGAAAATGCAAAAAAAACGATTTTTTGAAATTTCTAACTGCGTATAACCCCTTAAGTGTTAAACGTTTCATAGTTATTTGCCAAAGTATACTAAGTTGAAATATCAAAAAATTTCAAACATGGCTGTCAGCAGATGTCAAAGTTTTAACATTCTTAATGAAAAATCCTATACATATTATACATTATTAATAAAATATTACTTAATACGAGAAAAATTTTCATTGTTTTCTGATAAATCGACTTTTATATCCATATTAAATATACATATGAGCATATATATATATATATATATATATATATATATATATATATATATATATATATACGAGGATCGTTTGATAAGTATGGTAAAAAAAATAGAAAAGTTAAATTTGAAAATTTAATTAATTTACCATACTTATCAATCGACCCCCATATATATATAATTAAGCCCATTTCAATCCACTACAGGGCGAAAGCCTCAATGAATGCTACCATTCACTGGTTTTTGGTCATATTCACCACGCTGACCAGGCGGATTGGTGAAGATTTTTTATTTGGGGTTTACTCTCTTATCTTTTTGACAGTTATTTATTTTACAAGATGAGGTTGTCGGCCTTCATGCTCAACCCTCGAAAGTGAGAAACTCTCCGACTAGGAATCGAACACAATCTCCCACATGCCACGAGGTGATGTAAACCACTGTGCTACCCAGTCGGTATATATATATATATATATATATATATATATATATATATATATATATATATATACCTAAAACAGAATTTATATTGAAAAATTTGGTTTAATATACAAAGTTTATAGATTTAATGTTGCAAACTAGTTCGATTGCTTGAACTTTTTGTATTTTAAAAGGATATATATTCAGATAATTTCCTTTAATTCTTTTAGTAACTGTATTATTGAACAGTAAAAACTTATAAAACCCTAATTATTGATTTTGTATACAATGGGATTTATTTAAGTAATAACATTGTTTATATAATAAATATTGTAAACATGTTTATATACTATTAGATTTTAAATTTTATATTTGAAAGGAATATAAATATAAAGATTTATATTTAAAAACATATTTATATAAAAAATTAAGGTATAATTAAAGAAAAGTATATAATTATATGTTGATCAATACAATCAAAATAATTATTTTTAGAACAAGATAAAAGTTTAAAAATAAACTGAGAAAAATTATTGATACAATTTTTCAGCACATTAAATTAAATATTAAATAAACTATCATGTGGTCACATATAATATTTATTCGTTCTTATAAATGTTTAAATATTTATTTATTTTGGCTATTTACAAATATTTGTTAAAACAATAAATCATTTTGAAATATGATTTGTCTATATTAATATTTTAAACAAATTTATAAAGTATTTAATTAAATGAATCAATATTTATATTAACACATTGTAATTATTTAAATAAATAAATAATTTTAGTAAACGAACTATTGTTTTCATAAGAATAAATATTTTCCTGTATATATATATATATATATAAAATTTGTGTTTAAATTTTATTATGCTGTCATTAAATAAACTGTTCCTCTCGGAAATGATCTAAATTGTAAAGGATAACTGTATTTTAACTCATTAGTAGTCATTTGTAAACTTTTGCCAATGTCTGTCCTATTTTATTGTTTCTGAAATGAAGCCAGCTTTATTGTCATTAATAAAGACTTTTTTAATATCCACAATTGAAAACAGTTTGTGTATATATTCAATCCGCTTAAACATTTTTAATTGTTCATAATATTTAATTATTTATTTGTGTTTGATTCAGTAAATATATTTTTAATTCATAAATATCATTTTTATTGTTTCAGATTTTTCGTGCGTATTTTTTAATTATCGAGGTGTTTATTTTTTTAAAAAAATATTTTAAAAGAATACAGTTGAACATTTATTAAAAAAAATTAAACGTAATTTTAGTATATTGAAGTATATTTTGTTATAATTATTTTTATGACAACCTTTCATTATATTATTTTTTTTATTACTAATTTCGATATCTAGGTTAATTTTAAAAGACGTTTATTTCTTGAACATAAGTGTTATTTTATTATGTAATTGATGTTTATATTTCTATAAATAAAGTGATTTATTTATTGAAAAGGAATAGAATCAATATTTTGTTATAGAATTTATTTTTAGGCCTGTATTTAATTTTTAATACATTTTATTTCTATTTGATTATATAGAGATTTTTGATTATTTTGAAATTTTTAATTAAGTTTTTTTTCATTTTTATCTCACATTAAATATTGATTTTTAAGTATTCTTTCATAATAGTCGTTACTTTTTGGATTCAATCTACTCTCATTCTTCATCAATTCTCTTTTTGTTATTATCTTTTTGTTTATTAAAGTTTTAAATTAATACAAAAATATTTATTTAAATTTTGAAAAATTACTTTTATATAAAAAGTTCAGTATAAAAGATAAAATATAATTGAATAAAAAATTCATTTATAACTTGAATGATAAATTGTGTTTTAATATCTATCTAATAATAAATATTATAATATGAAACTAAAATATGATTCAATGTATAAAACGTAGAAATTAGAACATCGTTTTTCTTTTATAAAATAAGCAAGATGATAAAAAAGTTACAGAATCTATAAAGATATATATATATATATATATATATATATATATATATATATTCTGTTCAGGGGAGATAAATAACGAGCAGGGCAGCCAAACGTTCGAAATGTTCATTTCGTGTGAATGAAGATCGACGGAATTTTTTCGCATCGTTCGTAAATTGAACTTTAAGCTTTTCAATAGACCAGTGAAAGAGGACCAGTATTGATTTATACGTACAGTATATCATCACACGACCACGCATTTTCACTCTGATATATGCATAAGTAATGAGATATTTTTTTAAAAAGAAAACGTTAACGAAAAAAATCGAAGTATTAAAAATTCATATATATATATATAATTACAAAAGGGTGGAAATTTGATCTTTAATAATATTAGATATTTGTTTAAGGAATAATATTTTATCAAAATGGATTAATATCTTTAGATATTGGTTCACACTTATTTCAAATGGTAAATGAAGCAAACATAGATACTGAGAATCTTGAAACCTCTTCTTACCCTGTGTGGTAAAAACACCATATCCTAGATGAGGTATTTCTGCTTTAACAAAACACGAAGTATATAATCTAAAAAAATAAAGACTACCTCTTATTCTGATGCATGGTCAGTACTGGCTAAATTTTGAAGGCAGATGATGTCTGAATGCCTTGAAACCAAACAGTTATAAATACAGCAATAGCATCGCAAAACATTTTAAGACTACTATGAGAAAGGCAACTTATCAAACAGGAAGTTTTATTTAAGAACTTCAAAGAAATGAAAAAAGGATAAACGTGCAAGACAATAATTATGTTTAGAAATCAATAAAAAATATTGACATAAAGTTTGTATATTTTTCAACTCTTTTCTCTCTCTCTCTCTCTCTCTCTCTCTCTCTCTATATATATATATATATATATATATATATATATATATATATAAGTTATATGTAACATAACTATTGTCTCAAGGCTAGTCCTACGGAATTCGCACAATCATCAAACACGTGTTTATAGATTAAATAATACTTCCATTATAAGTATAAGTATATCACATTATAAAAATACAACATAATCAAAATTATTAATCTTGTATGTAGAAGTTATGTGATTCATATATACCACATATAATGTTCTCAAAACACATCACATATACATAGCATATATCGGTCACCCACGTGTTGCTTATTAAACACTACTTCTATTGTGTTGAATATCAAATTATAAAAATGCAACTTGCCAATTATTAATCTCATATATAAACAAGATTTCTTAACTGTGAGAAACGGAGGTTTCTTTGTTAGATAAGACACTCTGTGACATCAGTTCTAATCTGGATGTTGAAAGAACAACACCAAAACTGAAATTGTAACAACAATTAGAACTCCTCAAGTCATTGTTGTTGACTGATAAATTGATTGTTAACAAACACTGTTAAACGCTGTAACTGATCAAAAAATAAATAAGTATTATTTTAAAAATTGTGTTCCAATCATTTAAAATAAAACTTATACATACGAGGGTCGTTTGATAAATATGGTAAATTTATTAATTATTTAATTTAATTTTTCAATTTAGTTTTTCTTATTTTTTACCATACTTATCAAACGATCCATACTTATATACACACACTTACGTTCAAAATAATAAGGGTAAGATATTCATAAGAAAAAAGTTAAAAAAAAAATTATAAAAATTTTCCATAACAAAGTCAATTTATAATTATTATACTTTTTATTAACAAAAAATTTAAGTTTGAATTAAATTATTTCATTAAAAAATCTTTTAAACATTCATTACGTAATATAATAATATTATTATTTTATTGTATAACCTTTATTTTTCAGTATTTGTTGACATCTTTTGACCATAGATTTAACCAACTTGCGACAAGTCTAAAACGAAATGTACTATCCTTCTTAGGCATACTGCTAATTTCGATCCTATTTTTCGGTCTTTTGACTTGAATGCTTCTTTTAAACTCCGACCAAATTTTCAATCGGATTTAGATCGAAAGATTGTGCGGGCCACTTCATAAGTTCTAAAACTTTTTTAGAAATATGCTTCGGGTCATTGTCTAGCTAAAAGATGAATTTTAAAAATATATTTTTTTCAGTGTATGGTAGTATTTTCTTTTCCAATATGCTCACATATTTATTGACATCCATTTGAATATGCAGTGGCTCTTCTACATATCCAGTGAATTATCCCCAAACCTTCAAACTCTTCTACCATTGTGCTTTTTAATCTTTTTTGTGTAACGTGGTGAAAATTCGTGACCTATTGGTCATCGTACAAAAATTTTCCCATCAATATTTATCATCACTACAAAGCACATTTCTCCTCTGTTTGGTTTTGTATTCGATATGTGGGTTTTAGCAAAATCTAATAAGTATTTAATATTTTTCTTACTCAATAGAGATAATTTTCTTACTTGACGACCAAACAATTTAGCTTCTATAAGTTTTCTGCAGATTGTTGGAATACTTACTAAAACGTTTATATCAAAATTGATGTTTTTCACGGATTTAAAAGAATCTTTTTTGAAAATAAGTTCCATGCGACGATCAGTAATTTTATTAGTTTTACACTTACAGTCGCGAGTTTCTGGTTAAACTTTGAAATTTAGTTCATTGTGAATCATATATAATGAAATTACAAGTAGTCAACAATTTTCCGATATTTCTTTCTTTTATTTTTAAGTGTTATTATTGAATTTCTCATACTTTCAGAACAATGCCTTCTTCTACCCATTTCTTCTAAAAAAAATGATTATTGTTGTTTCAATTTCTCTAAATTATAGTTTATTTCACAAAACTCAATTATTTTTTTGTTATTTTACCTTTTTCTTATTATTATGATTTTACAACTTGTTAACCACTTCGGGGATTTTCCTGTTTTTGTTTTATTATGACAGTTATTTTACAGTCTTACAATGCAAAATTATTACAACCCTAACGGCAAAGTCAAGCACTTAGTATCACATTAGTGTTGTTAATAAAGGTGCAAAAAATTAGTTAGAAGAGAAACTTTTAATTTGTTTTTATTATTTTGAGCGTAAATATATATATTGATTATCATCAATCTTAATATTTTTTTATATAAAAACATTAAGAGTCTTTAATTATCTTTAATTAAAATTTCAAATACAATATAAGCAATCAATTAATATCGTAATTAAAAAGGATATTTTTTCAATTACTGTCAATTGGTGGAATTGTATTCGAAACGAGCGAAACAAACTAAATCGGTTTTCGAAAAAAACAATAGAGATTACAATATATTTATTTTATAGGGGAATTAAACAAGTGTTTGAAAGAAAAGAAGCTTAAATAAATCCTGTTGTATTATAGGGTTATTTAATATAATATAATACAATATAATGGAACATTTTATATGTCTTACTTGATTATAGAGAATTAGTGGAAAAATAATATATTTTTTTCTAACATTCCAAAATTCTGTTAGTTCATTTAATTTGAAGAAACTATGATGTGTTAATATTTTATTTACTTCAATGAATAATAAATATTCATTAATATTTTATGAAATTTTTTTAGAAAACACATTTACCAATCTTATTTCTGATAAAACAAACTTATTTTAGTCACTACTATATATATGAATAGCTTATTAGTATTTGTGTCTATCTGTACATTTTACAGTTCCATTTTTCTGGTTATTTTTTCATCAAGATCGATTATTAAAGCTCTTAAGAAGTATTAGTAAGCTGAAACGATTCATTAACGTTTCATTTTCGAATTATGTACGATTTAAATGTCATCAAAATCGAATTTCAAGAAATGTCGTGGAAATTAAAGATCGCAGAGGACGAGAAACTTTATAAATAGTATATTTCAAGCGATTAAATTAAACTTGAGATGTAAAAACTTAATAAAAGAATGTTTTATTTTCCCGTTCAATGAATAAAATCAAACGTTGATAAGTAAAAAAAAACATTTGTTAATATTAGGGAATAAGTAATAAAGTGCGAATTTGTATATAAGGTTTTTTTCAAGAAAAAATGAAAGAATTTTGCATTATATATGAGTAAATACTGCACATTAGAATCCTAATTTGGTTCGTAGTGTTTATTTTTAGAATTGAAATCAAAATGCATGGAAAAAATTACCAGTGATAGAGAAATTATGTTTGAAATTTCAAACTATTTTAACACTAGAACTACCAAGAGCGTCATTTTGACGATTTTCAAATTTCGTGCTTAAAAATTTCGATATGATTTATGTATTGTTCTAGAATTTTATGACGACTTTTAATGAAATATAAGAACAATTAAATATTCCTATTCAATTTCCACTTGGCTACTTTAACTTCCATAATTAGTATGACCTATACCTATTTATACCAAGACACGTCAAATTGACGACATTAGCAATCTCAAAATTTATAATAATTTATATTCAAGTGAATGTAAATACGTATTGATGTCCATCCTTGCATACACATATATTGCTATCAGACATTTCCTGGAAAAAATTTAAATACATTTTTCATATGAAAAATAGGTTGCAATCATTATCAGTTGTACTTCTAATGTGATAAAGTTCTTGGTGCAAAGTGTAATCTGTGAAAAGTCCAATCTGGGAAAAAGGTATGAACATATTTTTATTTATTAGTTGTTTTGGAACTGTGGCTGATTCACTTTACACAAATGAATTTTCACCCCTACACCACAATATTTTTAGTGTTCAATAATCACTTATTATTCACTTGTTTTTATAATTATATAATTTATAATTACATAATTATATCGGCTGATGCATTTCGATGGCGACGCCATCATTGTCAAAGCCTTTCTCTCTCATATTTTTATTAAAAATTCAAATTTATTTTTTGTAAATCCTAGACAACAATGAAACGATTTACAGGAAGCAAAAAATTATTCGAAGAATTCAATGAACTCACTGGTATAAATGAAGACAGTTCGGATACTAATTCAAGTAATAATGATTTAGACATATCTTGCGTGGAAAATAAAACTGATTTTTCAGACTCTGAAGAAGTTGAGGATAAAATTGAAGTACGAGATATTGAACAAAGTGAAGAAGATCAATATGAAAATGAAGATTCAAGGAGTGAAGATGAAATTCTCCAAAATAGCCACAAACGCAGTAAGCGATTGCGAATATGTTCAGATACTGAATCGGACAGCCAAACAGAAACCGAACCAAGACAGCAAAAAGACATTGCTGTCGACGGTACTGAATGGGAAGAATTAGGGAATGGTTGTGTTGGTAGATTGCCATTACATACTATATTCAAGGATACTTCGGGCCCAACTGGTTATGCGAAGCGAAACATTATGCTTGGTAATGTTAGTAGTGTATTTCGGCTTATAATTGATAATAGAATTATGAGCCACATAAAAGCTTGCTCTGAGCTACAGGCCAGAAACATTTTACAGAACGACTGGAAAATTACTATGGACGAATTATATGCTTTTATAGCTATTTTGTATACTCGAGGAGCCTACGAAGCAAGAAACATGAAGTTATCGTATTTGTGGTCCAAAAAATGGGGACCTTCTTTCTTTGCCGAAACTATGAGTAGAAACAGATTTTCGGAAATTATGAGATTCATTCGTTTCGACAAAAAAAGCGAGAGGAGTGTTCGCTTACGAACTGACAAATATGTTTGTGGCAAGTGTTCATCATAGATAACATGTATTTGTAAAATATGTGATTCATAGTTATTCCATACATATCAAATGTGCTATAATAATAGGTTGTCAAATATCTCCCTTCCGCCTTTTTGTCTTTTGAATTTCGCGGCTATGTACAAAGCGTTACAGAGCTCGTATTGGGCAACACTATACATCATTTGAAAGGTCTTTACATAAACTACAAAACGACGCTATGCATGATTAGTTTGGATACTGCGTTCAAAAGTTATAGACGTGTAAACATGGAGTTCACTAACGCCGAAGTTCGCGCTATTTTCAAGTTTTCCTTCGTTAAAGGCAAATCCGCTAGAGAAACGTTCCGTGAGATTAATAGTGTTTTGGGGGATGGTACTCTATCACTTCGAACCGCGGAGGAATGGTTTCGACGATTCAGAGCCGGTGAAAACGACACCATGGATAAGCCAGCCGGCGGAAGACCTGTGACGACGAATACCGATCAAATCATGGAAATCATCGAGTTAGACCGGCATGTGACATCTCGTGACATCGCCCAGGAGATGGCAGTTAGTCACCAAACCATTTTAAACCATCTGCAAAAGGCTGGATACAAAAAAAAGCTTGATGTTTGGGTGCCGCATGATTTGACGCAAAAAAACCTTCTGGACCGAATCAACGTCTGCGATATGCTGCTGAAACGGAACGAACTCGACCCATTTTTGAAGCGGATGGTGACTGGCGACGAAAAATGGATCACATACGACAATATTAAGCGAAAACGGTCGTGGTCGAAGGCCGGTGAATCGTCCCAAACAGTGGCCAAGCCGGGATTGACGGCCAGGAAGGTTTTGCTGTGCGTTTGGTGGGATTGCAAAGGAATCATCCACTATGAGCTGCTCCCTTATGGCCAGACGTTTAATTCTACCATCTACTGCGAACAACTGGACCGCTTGAAGCAGGCGATCGACCAGAAGCGTCCAGAATTGGCCAAGAGGAAGGGTGTAGTGTTCCACCAGGACAACGCCAGGCCACACACATCTTTGGTGACTCGTCAGAAGCTACGGGAGCTCGATGGGAGGTTTTATCGCATCCACCATATAGCCCGGACATAGCGCCAAGTGATTACCACCTGTTCCTGTCCATGGCGAACGCCCTTGGTGGTGTAAAGTTGGCCTCAAAAGAGGCTTGTGAAAAGTGGCTGTCCGAGTTCTTCGCAAATAAGGAGGGAGGGTTCTACAAGAGGGGTATTATGAAGTTGCCGTCTAGATGGAACCAGATTATCGAACAAAACGGCGCATATTTGAACTAAATCCGATCACTGTAACACTTTTTATAAAGCATTGAATAAAGAGCAAAAAAGCGGAAGGGAGATACTTGACAACATAATATAAATGCAAATAGAAAGTGTTTTTGTTTGTTTTTTTTGTATTAATAATTAATGAATTATTATATTAAGTGTTGTTTTTGTTAAATTATATTCTTTTATTTACATAAACTAAGTGAAAAGTTAAAATGAAAGCCATGATCAAAAATACGTCAATTTGACGAGTGCGGTAAAACTAGGTATATATTTAACATCGGTAGTTCTAGTGTTAAGGGCAAACATTCAGAAAAAATTTTAAATGAAATAAAAAAAAAATAGTTAATGGTTCTAAAAATATATTGAATCTCACTACGTATTTGCATTTTTTAAATCGATTTAAACACGAGAATAAAAAATTATGGTACTCGAATTTACGGTACAGTACTGTTAAATTTATTTAAATAGTGTAACATGTGGAAAAATGATACGAAAAGAATAGTACCTATTGAGTGAAACAGGGAATACATGAACAAAAAACGACAATCGTAAAGACCATATTTAAAAATTTACATACATTGAATAAAAACATTAACGAATGAAACGATTAGAATGAACATAAACGTTTTTGCATAGAAATGTCAGATAATAAAAATAATTTAATTGACCTCCGGATAACATTTTACAAGTGAGTATTCAGAATTCAATTTAAATCTACATATTTTCAAGAATAATATAAAGTTAATTATAGTTTAATTAAAATATAATTAAGTACTTTGAATTATATTTAAACAATTAAATTTAAATTAAATATTATTAATCATTTTTAAAAGATTAAATTTGAATTGTTTTAAAATAATCAAAACGAAATATTTTTTTATAATTATACCAAATATAATTATAATTGTTGAGATAGAAGTAATTAAGTAAACTATTTCAAAAATATTATTTTAATCAAATTTGCACACTTTAATTGTAATCAATAATGTTCTTTTATTCTATTTATAAACATTATCTACTTGTATACTAAATATTTTTTTATTTATTTGGCCATCTACATCTGATACGAATTTCAAACAATAAATAAAGAAAACGAAATTTTGTAAAATAGCATCAATACATTTTTGTCCTTTTTGTACTATTATTGAATATCCTATTATAAAACTAAACGTGACTTTGAACTTAAATACGTACAACCAGAAATTTCATAGAATGTATTCAAGTTCAATTTATTTTCTATTTTAAAAAATAATACACAATGTTTACACCACTCTGTACGATATTATGTTAAAAAGTAATTTTAATTTCTCAGTGTCGTTACAAGAATGAAAAATATTAGAAAAAGTCGTCTGACGAATATTAAAAAAACAATAAAGTTGTGAGAATTGTTTTATATAACGGATATTAATCAAAAATATATATCTTAAAGTAAATTTCATCGGGAATATAAAGAAATTGATTTTTTGTGATATATATATATATATATATATATATATACTTTTATATAAAATTTCAAAAATATATGTAACAGATTGATTATCTTTTTGAAAATATTTTATTCGTACAAAGTATTTGTCTACTCTTATTGGGTTTCGCCAATAAAATTCACTATTATATTCGGTTAAACAAATTTCATTTCAGTTTTGTAGACCTAAGTAATAGAACTCGTCGTTATTTATTTAACGTTAAATATATGTATATTGGAACAAAGATATCTTTTGTTGAATATGAGTGAGACCTAAGTACGTACATAAAATGACAATGAATTTCTCGTACGTTATATATTGTTTGAATAAAACCTTTATGTAAGTAAAAGCTCAAGTTTTTCCTCTTTAATATTTGTTCAGGTCGACTTTGATATCCTTTATTGCATATTCATTACAATTTGTTAGTTCGTATTTCAATATTGTCTATGTAAAATGTACACTTTTGGAAATGTAAGCTTTGTATCTATTATTTCCTACAATATGTTCATTTGAAAAGTGAGAGTCGTGAGGATAAGTAACTCGGGAAAAATATGAACACTTATATTAATTAGTATATACAATATTTAGTTTGGTAAACAGATAAGGTTCCATTATTTTGTATAATAACGTTAAATTACATAAAATGTTCACAAGTGGAATATGAAATTCTCTTATATTCTTTTGAATTATCACCTGCAGATTTCCATCTTTTCTGAAATCTCGAATTCTACTTTTCTACATCGACAGGCTGTTATTAATTAATTCGAATAATTCATCGCAAAAAATAAAATTGGAATAAGATTATTGAACAGAACTGATGCTATTTCAATTAATGAATATTGTTTTTGTACAACATTTTCAGGTTTCTTTGTATCTACAAAAACTCCATTTTCTATGAAACAATCTAATAGTTATAAAAAAGGAATTCTTCGCTAGCAAGATGAACCTATTCACAACCATTCAAAGTGTATCTTTATCGACAAACTTTACAAACTATTGATATAGATTGAGGTTTCTGAGCGATACTTCGAAAAAGAAAAAAAGCACATACATAAAAAATTAAAGTGGATTAGATATTCACTGATCGGTCTTACGTGTAAACATGTAAACGTACATGTATATCGATCGATGTTGATAGCATTTCTTCTCATACCTCTACAAGAACCGAACGGCGACGTCGTGCGGAGTGTTCTCTGTGATACGCGGGGCATAATTGAATTTAAGTCGCCGGGCTGACAAGTACGTTTAAAATTGCGGTTTTCTGCATCAATTTCGTTTAAAACGTTTCCCTTTAAAAGTGAAACATTGCATTGCATAACAATGTTTCCGGACTTTGAAATGCGAGTTGTTTATGTTAAGGATCTGTGGAGAAAGTGACCTATTTTACAATATAATTAATGATTCGTATGTTTTCCTTCCAGATTGGATTTTATTGTTTCGATAAAGAGATATTCCTCAATGTCATTATACATTTTATTATACGTTAAGTGGCTCTTCTTCTATATATTATTCATGCACATAACTCGTTTTTATTCTATATCAATTCAAAAAAATAAAGATTTTAAAAACATAAACTAACCTATTTGTTGGTCTGGAACTGTGGCTGATTCATTTTAACACAAATGAATTTCTAACCCCAACATTACAATAATTTTTAAAGTGTTCAATAATCACTTATTGTTCACTTTATTTATAAATATATCAGCTGATGCATTTCGATGGAAACGCCATCATCGTCAGATAATGATTTTAACAAAAAGGCTCTGACGATGATGCATCAGCCGATATATTTATAAATAAAGTGAACAATAAGTAATTATTGAACACTTTAAAAACTATTGTGATGTTAGGATTAGAAATTCATTTGTGTTAAAATTAACTAACCTTTCATATTTTTATTATAGAAGAAATCAAATAGATTAATTCTTTAAACGTAAAAATATACGGTATAATAGACTAAATTAACAACAATACAAGACGATCACCTTTTTGTAGTTTGTAATTGGTTTTAAAGGATTTTCAAAGAATTTAATTGGTTTATCGAATATTTTTTTAATCTTGAAAATTCTAAAGAGGATCATTTAATTATCTGGAGTGACTTGAAATTTTCGTACGTATTAAGTACTTTTTTATATATAAAAAGAATAGTAGAAAAAATATGTTCTTTCTTCATTCGTGAAATTGTATTCGGTATTTAAAATGTAATAAATCGTATATAATTTTGGTAGATATAATTATTTATCTTAAAAAATATTATGTTCTATATATATATATATATATATATATATATATATATATATATATATATATTAAAATAGATTGAAATTCAAAAAAAATAATAATAGAGATTGAAATTCAAAAGACCAGAAGGCGGAAGGGAGATATTTGCCAACCTAATATGTGGAGATTTTTAACATACGTATCTATTTAAAATGAGAAATATTTTTGTCAGATTTTGTCAGAATCTCATACCAAAATTTTCTTTATTAATTTAAATAAATAAGTATACTAATTTAAGTTAAACGTTTATTATAATAATTGCTCAAAAGGAATTAAGAACAATTAATCTTTAAAAGAAATTAATTATCTTATTCTTTTTATAAAATTTAAATTCGAATACATTTAATCCTATTCTTACATGAACATTTTTAAATTCATTTATAAATATATAAACTATTTAATAAATTAAGAACATCTTTTAATAATTAAACAAATTATTCGATTAACTGTTACTTATTTATTAGAACAGAAAAAAGAAGCTTTATTTTTAATAAATTCTACATATATATTTAAAAATACTTCTACTTTAATTTTTTGTACAATTAATGTGTTCATTACGAAACCTATTATTATTCAAAAGATTTATAGCGAGTGAAAGGTCAAAAACCAAAAGATAAATAAACGTTTTTGAAAATGTTGAAAAACACAAATACGGCGTAAACGTGTATCTGTATTTTTAGGTGGAAGCAGTCGAACATTAACGCGTTTTTAGCTCTTAATATACCGTTCAGTATTGTCGAGTGTAAACAAAAATAATGAAGGAGGACTATTCATTCAAGTTCACTATATACGCAATAAATTAAAGAGTTCAATAATAAATCAATATTCAACGGAATATTTCCCAATCGAGTATTTTTGTTTATATGACTATCAATATTCATAACTATGATTTATAAATTCTTGTAATACACGCATCAAAGTAATTATAAATAAATGTTTGTATATTTGTCTATACACAATTTATAGTCTATAAGGGGACGAAAAGAATCATTGCAAATATGATATTTAGTGAGATAAAACGTAAACGTAAATTTCTCTGATATTGCAGGATTATTTATAGATGGACTTCTATTAAACGTCAGTCAATATATCAATCAACTGTCTATAACTTGTCGACCTGATTTATTTTCTTTTTGGTATTTGGTGCCATTTTATTAGTAGAGAAAACAAAACGAAATTGTTAATTTGAAAGGTTTCGCGAACCGACGAGCGAAACGTCAACAGCGTTGACCCAAATAAAAATGTTATTTTATTTATAAACATTAAGAGCAACCATCCAAATATCGAATACAAACATACAATATATATATATATATATATATATATATATATATATATATATATATATATAGATGCAATAAATACAAACCTGTTTGTATTTTTTTAAAAAAATGGATATTATAAATGTGATAAATTAATTTGTTCCTGTACGTTTTGAAGTCTCCTTTACTGTTGTTTGAATTAATGTTCTGCGTTGTTTTTAAAATTATTTTTAGATTTTTTATTAAATTACGCAACTGTTCATTATAAGTAGAAAAAATATTCAAATAGAATTGAAAGTTTGAAATACTATACGCAAATGAACTATATACGAGGGTAGTCCCATAAGTACCCGGCCTGACCTAGAGATGGAGGTAGTTGTTTGAAAAATATCAATGTATCAGAAAGTACACAATCTATAAAGCATATTTTTCAAGTTTGAGGACGCCATGTTGTTTAGTATTTGTTTGGCAGCCATCAATAGTGAACGTTTTCAGTGAATTTGTGAAAATGGAGAAAATCGGTCATCGTTACGTGATACACTACTTTTATTTGAAAGGCCTCAGCCCAACCAATATAAAAGCTGAACTGGATTCCACTCTGGGTAAGCCTGCTCCTTCGTTTACAACAGTGAAATATTGGGTAGCAGAGTTTAAACGAGGCCGTACGAGCTGCCAAAACGAGCATCGCAGTGGTCGACCAAATGAGGTGACGACTCCAGAAATGGTGAAGAAAATCCACAAAGCGGTACTGGATGATCGTCGAATGAAAGTGCGCGAGCTAGCAGCATAGTAGACATTTCAAAAAGTGTTGTACATCGCATATTATCTGAAAATTTGGACATGAGAAAGCTGTGTGCAAGATGGGTGCCGCGTTTGCTCACACTCGAGCAAAAACAGTGTCGTAAAGATGTTTCAATTGAGTGTTTAGCGAAGTTTCACAGCAACAAAGCAGAATTTTTTCGCCGTTTCATAACCATGGATGAAACATGGTTCCATCACTTCACACCCGAGACAAAAGAACAATCAAAACAATGGACTGAAAAAGGAGAACCGGCTCCAAAGAAGGCGAAGACCGTTTCATCTGCAGGCAAGGTCATGGCGTCGGTTTTTTGGGATGCGCGTGGGATAATTTTCATTGACTATCTTGAAAAAGAAAAAACTATCAACGGCGAGTATTATGCGAACTTATTGCAACGTTCGAGCGAAGAAATCAAGCAAAAACGACCGCATTTGGCTAAGAAGAAAGTGTTGTTTCATCAAAACAATGCACCAGCTCACAAATCCGTTATTGCAATGGCCAAAATTAATGAATTAATGTTTGAATTACTACCTCATGCACCGTATTCACCAGATTTAGCCCCCTCGGATTATTTTCTGTTCCCAAACTTGAAAAAATGGCTCAGTGGTCAAAGATTTCCCAACGATGTAGAAGTGATGTTGGCAGTTAATGGGTATTTTGAGGAGCAAGACAGTTCTTATTATAAAAAGGGTATCGAACTTATTAAACATCGCTGGGAAAAGTGTATAGAGCTGAAAGGAGATTATGTTGAAAAATAAATATATTTTTTCCAAAATTTTTGTGTTTTCTTTGTTGGGTCGGGTACTTCTGGGACAACCCTCGTATTTACAATTGATTGTTTTGGAAATGTGGTTGATTCACTTTAACACAAATGAATTTTTATCACCAACACCACAATGGTTATAAAGTGTTTTATAATCACTTATTGTTTATAAATATGTTGGCTGATGCACATGTCGATGGCGATGCCATCATCGTCAAAGCCTAGATTTTAACAGCAAGGCTCTGATGATGATGGCATCTCCATCGAAATGCGTATCAGCCGACGTATTTATAAACAATAAGTGATTAATAAACACTTTATAACCATTGTGGTGTTGGGGATAAAAATTCATTTGTGTTAAATGTGTATTTATAATTATAAATAATTAACTTGTAGTAAAAATGATTTTTTTTTATATAAAATTATTGTTATTATCTTGTTACAATAATATAATCATTAGGTAATAATATTATGAAAAAATATTTAAAAATTAATATGAACATATAAAAAATCCTTAATTATTAAAGAGTAATTGAAAACAATTTGTGAAACATAAAATATATCATAATATCAATAAAGACCTAAAATGAGTTAATAGTAAGAAAACTCATAAATATTACATGTACATAATATATTAGAACTTTTTTTTTTAAAAAAAGGAACGAAATTAATAGTTTCGATTATCCAGTCAGTTTGAACATCTTATAGTATAAACTGATTTGACAGATTTACATGTCACGTTTCTGTACAAATATTAAAACTTTTATTAAGTTTACATCGAGTACATCTCTTTACGACGACACGTTGATACCTAAGCTGATTCCAATATAGAGTTCTTATTTACGGACATGTCACAACGAATATAATTCATTCCGTTATACGAAGGTCGATGGTCCACGTTATCTTTACCATTATTTATACGTGAATCTAAAAACCTACGGCACCGTCATGAATATTTCATGCGTGTGTCACAAAATACACTTTAGTATGCTTGTTGAATGGTACTCATTTTTCTGCTGATCCTCATAGAATGGAATTCTTCACGTAATATCTTATTTCGAATGCGAACATTACGATACAGACTATGAATTTGTTCTTCCTGCACTTCTTCCTATACATTAACATTTATATATATATATATATATATATATATATATATATATATATATATATATTCTCACGACTATTTTTTATATAAATAAATCTCATGAAATTTTGTCAAAAAATATGTACGTTTTTCGAAACCTATTTCATATTTTTAAATAAAAAGTACAAAAACCAATGAAAATGTAATAAATTCATATAAGAGTAAATAATAAATTATATAAAGTTTTCCAACAAGAATGTCAGAACTTTGATAACTGATAACAACTATGTTTGATTTTTTAAGCTCATTTTGACATTACAACTCAGTATAATTTGGAAAATTATCATGAAACGTTCAACTCTTCAACAATACTTGGAAATTATAAAAAAATATTATAAAAATCAATATTCGGTTCGTAAAACTTATTGTGCGCTTCGTGAAACTTAACACGATCGTCTAAATGAAAGTTCCGTTTATCGAATTGTTGAAAAATTTGAAAACAATTTTACTCTACATGATACAACAGTGCCTAAGACTAAAAAATGCAAGAAGTAAAGTAAATATTGCTTCTATTAGTGAAAATTTCAAAATGAATCTATAAATCACGTTACAGTAAATGCAGTGCGTTACTAAACCGTGATTAATGATTTTTTCCAAAAATAATTGAAAATGGTTTGCACGTTATATAGATTCAACAGGACGAAGCTACGAGTCATACATTTACGGAAGTAATAGACCTATCAAAAAAAATTATGAGTCCATTATTTCATGAAATGAACCCAATCAATTAACCACTAATATCATGTGAATTAACACTATTTGATTATTTTCTGCGAGGTTATGTGAAATCATTGGTTTTTTGCTGATAAACCACAAACAACAGAAGCATTAAAAATAAACATTGAACGTGAAATTTATGAAATTAGACCATAATTATGTGAAAAAGTAATTAAAAATTGGACTAAACGAATGCACTATGTCAAGTCAAATCGTGGTAGTCATACAAGTGAAATTGTGATTCATCAATAATGCCATAGAATATTCATGAAAATAAAAAAATAGGTAATTAATTAAATACTTTTTGTTTTATTTCCATTTAAACTTCTGAAGCGCTTATTGGAAAACTCTATATTTGATGAAAAAATTAGTGACAGACAAGTTTATGGAAATAAATTTCAATGTTCTTCTATTAAAATGCATTGAAAAAAACATAAACTATTGTATTATATATTTATAAAACATAATAGTTAAACGCTGATATATTTTTTCGTTTTTCAATTATAACACAGATACAATAATAAATACATGAAAGGAATTTTATATCCGTATATTTGTTTTTCTCGAGTTCTTTAAAGCGTCGTGTCATGTAGAAAACGAGTTTTGAATGCAATTTATGTGCAAGAATAACTTCGGAATGATCTTTGTGCATTTTATAAACGACGAAAAGAAATCCAGTGTATGTACTAGAGAAATCGTAGTTATGTTCTCGAATAAAAATAGCTTTCAAGTCGGTACTATATCCATCATCCGCACTTAAAATGAGTAATATTCTTCACGTCGACTATGTTCATAGAAATAATGGAGTTGACATATGCGATGACCTAAAAGTTACTATAGAAAATTAAATAATAACAAAGCTATTTTTTAGTACAATATTCGTTGAATGAATGAAAATGTATTATATTAATAAAAATTAATAATTTTATTTTAGAATTATTAGAATGTATTAATTTTCTAATATAAAAAGGATTTCTAAGTTGTAATTTAATTTGTTTCTCTTAATGAAAACGATTCAATTAAATTAACTGTACAATTTGTTTTTTTTTTGGAACTGTGGCTGATTCACTTTAACACAAATATATTTATAACCCCAACACTACAATAGTTTTTAAAATGTTCAATAATCACTTATTGTTCACTTTATTTTTAAATATATTGGCTGATGCATTTCGATGGCGACGCCATCATCGTCAGAGCCTTTCTGTTAAAATTCTCGAAATGCATCAGCCGATATAAATAAAGTGAACAATAAGTGATTATCGAACACTTTAAAAAATATTATGGTGTTGGGGTTACAAATTTATTTGTGTCTAACTGTACTACGAGGGTGGTCCCAGAAGTACCCGACCCAACAAAGAGAACACAAAAATTTTGAAAAAAAATATATTTATTTTTCAACATAATCTCCTTTAACCTCTATACACTTTTCCCAGCGATGTTCAATAATTTCGATACCCTTTTTATAATAAGAACTGTCTTGCTCCTCAAAATACCCATTAACTGCCGACATCACTTCTTCATCGTTGGGAAATCTTTGACCACTGAGCCATTTTTTCAAGTTTGAGAACAGAAAATAATCCGAAGGGGCTAAATCTGGCAAATAGGGTGCATGAGGTAGCAATTCAAACTTTAATTCATTAATTTTGGCCATTGCAATAACGGATTTGTGAGCTGGTGCATTGTCTTACAATTTTAAAACAACATTTTCTTCTTAGCCATATACATTTTACTTGATTTCTTCGCTCAAACGTTGCAATAAGTTCGCATAATACTCACCGTTGATAGTTTTTCCTTTTTCAAGATAGTCAATGAAAATTATCCCACGCGCATCCAAAAAAACCGACGCCATGACCTTGCCTGCAGATGAAACGGTCTTCGCCTTCTTCGGAGCCGGTTCTCCCTTTTCAGTCCATTGTTTTGATTATTCTTTTGTCTCGGGTGTGAAGTGATGGACCCATGTTTCATCCATGGTTATGAAACGGCGCAAAAATTCTGCTTTGTTGCTGTGAAACTTCGCTAAACACTCGATTGAAACATCTTCACTGTTTTTTCTCGAGTGTGAGCAAACGCGGCACCCATCTTGCACACAGCTTTCTCTTGTCCAAATTTTCAGATAATATGCGATGTACCGCACTTTTTGAAATGCCTACTATGTCTGCTAGCTCGCGCACTTTCAGTCGACAATCATCCAGTACCGCTTTGTGGATTTTCTTCACCATTTCTGGAGTCGTCACCTCATTTGGTCGACCACTGCGATGCTCGTCTTGGTAGCTCGAACGGCCTCGTTTAAACTCTGCTACCCAATATTTCACTGTTGTAAACGAAGGAGCAGACTCACCCAGAATAGAATCCAGTTCAGCGTTTATATTGGTTGGGGCTGAGGCCTTTCAAATAAAAGTATTGTATCACGTAACGATGGCCAATTTTCTCCATTTTCACAAATTCACTGAAAACGTTCACTATTGATGACTGCCAAACAAATACTAAACAACGTGACGTCCTCAAACTGGAAACATATGCTTTATAGATTGTGTACTTTCTAATACAGTGATATTTTTCAAACAACTACCGCCATCTCTAGGTCAGGCCGGGTACTTATGGGACTACCCTCGTAATTTTATTCTTTAATTCTTTGAGGTTTTATAATTATTTCAAATTTTATACAAATAATTCCACAAGCTGCAGATAAGACTTAATGATTTAATAATAAATATATTTTTCACAAAAAAATGTAACATAACTAAATTTAAGTTATTTACAAACATAAAATAAATCCGAATTTCGTCCATCATTCTGAAATATTAATTTTCTAACAATATTTTTTTCTGATAATTGATAATACACTTTAAAATATTTTTCAACGAAAAAGATTTTAAAATGTATATAAAAATTAATTTTGTTGAAAATTTCATCTTATTGTCATCATCTTACTGTAATAATATTGTGCTTATTAAAAAAAAATCTATAAATATTTTCAATAACAATGTACAATACATTCAAATTGTATTTCTTCGTATATTTTATTTGTTAACTGAAGCATTTCTTTTTTAAATATTCAAATAATATTGTATTTATGAAAAAAAAATTCCGTTCAGTGATTAAATTATTAAATATAATGGTATATTATTGAAGAAGAGAGGAATTTTAATACGGAAAAGTTGAAAAAAAAATTCTAAAAAATAAACATGTATTTAAAACTTTTTATATATACATACATACATACATACATCAATTTATATATATATATATATATATATATATATATATATATATATATATATATATAGATAGATAGATATATATATGTATGTATGTGTACATATAATCAGTTGTGACGACTCTATTGTGTGCATCTCACGCTTAAAACTTTGTCACTCAACGTATATGTTTAATATATAAATTTTATTTATTTTCACTTATAAGATGCTTATATATTTTACATGTTTGTTCAAAACATTATGTGAGAAAACGATAGCGTCACATGTGTTAAATATGTGTTGGGAGCCCTGCGTCATATCATACTTTAGAATTTATCGTTGAAAATTAGTTAAAGGTATTAACCTCTCACATCGTATCTCAACTTTATTTATGACAAGTTATAACAATATATATGCGCGATAAAATATTTTTACTTACAATATGTTTTATAAAACAATAAAATATTTATGTACTTATATTTCACGTGTATACAAATCAGAATTTATCGTTAAATGTATACAAATATTGCTTTTGTAGCTAAAATATATTTATATATAACTGTTATATACGTAAATATATATTTTTAATATTCTTTCATTTTATGTTTTCCAATTCTTTCATTAAATTCTTCAAGATATTGGATTTTTATTTGACAGTCTTATTATATCATTCATAATAAATTTATCGTATCTGTAATATTTCCGATTTTAATATATACATACACACACACACACATATATATATATATATATATATATATATATATATTAGATTGATCGGAAATTAATATCAGATTTTTTAAATAAAACAAATGTGTTATATTTTAAATTTATTTTTTTTTCAGTGTAGTGACTCTGGTTTTCAATAACTGTGCGCCATATTTCTGGTAATTTGTAAAAAAATTGATAAATAATTTCGCTTGGAAAAAATTGGGCTCTTTTGATAAGAAATATTGATCCAACTGCTCCATTACTTGATTTTCGTTGACGAATTTTCTTCCGCTTAAAAAGTTTTGATGCGACCTAAATAAGTGATAGTCCGAAGGTGCTAAGTCTGGTGAATATGGTGGATGAGCTAAAATTTCCCATGGAAAAACAACTAATTTTTTCTCTGTTTTTAAACTGGCATGTGGTGGCGCGTTATCGTGCTAGAACACGACTCCTTTTCTCTTCACCAATACGGATTTTTTTGATGAATAGCTTGATTTAAACGCTCTAACTGTTCACAGTATACCTCAGCTATAATTGATACTCCTTCTAAAAGAAGTTCGTAGTGTACAGATCCTTCCTTGTCCCCCCAAATGCACAGTATACGCTTCTTTTGATGCACTGGCGGTTTCACTGTTGTAGGCACTTGTTGATCGGGTTTACAATAAGTTATTTTTCGTTTCACATTTTCGTAGTAGATCCATTTTTCACCTCCTGTTATTAAACGACTCTTAAATGGCTCTGAATTCTGACGAGAAAGTAAAGAATTGCATACACGTACCCGGTCTGCCAAGTTCTGTTCGCTCAATTTGTGTAGGACCCACTTTGAGTTCTTATGAACAAATCCTAATCTGCGTATGTGTTCAAGAACGGTAAATTGAGCCGCTCTAAAGTGTTCTGAAATTTCTGTTGTTATTATAAACGGATCTGCTTCTAGTGCCGCTGTAAGTGCGTCATCGTCAAGTGCCGGTTTTCTTTCTCTGTCTGGTTCAACTTTAAGGCTAAAGTTACCACCTTGAAATTTCGCAAACCACCTCTGCACCGTACGTTCAGATATAGCATCTTGCCCAAAAACTTCACACAAATTTCTTGAAGCCACACTTGTATTATTGCCTTTTTGAAACTAATAAAGAATACAATGCTTCAAGTGTTCGTTGTTAACTTCCATGTTAACACTTCAAAAACTTTGCAAATACTACGTTAGAAGGTCAAATTTAAGTATTTATATAGTATATGATTCACACTTTATTTCACTAAAAAATGAGGAAATACTCGTCCATACATGCAAAACGAAACATGTTTTTATGGGCATGTATAAAATCTGACACCAATTCCCGATTAACCTAATATATATAAATGACGACTAAGAGACAAAGAGATAAAGGAAGATACCCTATCAAAGATGGAGGTATGATATTGAAAAATATTATGGAAGTAAATAAATATTTAATATGTGTAATAATTTTTGTCAAGTTTATTTTGATCAAGCTTTTTATATTTTATTTATTAAAGTCACTTTGTTGAAATTTGTTTATTATTTCCAAAAAATAAGAATCAGTTTAAACCTTTTAAAATATCATTTAAATAATTCGTATGAATATAAATGAAATTCTATAACAGTACGTTAGTTTTATACACAGCAAACAATAAAACTGAAAAAATTCAATACGTTCCATGTAGTGATATCAATGAAGCTTTTGTTCAAAATTGTTTACTGTACGAAATTTCATTTTGAATAACATTAAGAACGAAAATTATTTCACTGTACAAGTGACTTTTGAAATGTTTATCAACAATTAATTAATTAACGGCGACAAATATTTTCTGAAGTAATTATAATTGACTGATTAGTACACCATGTCTCTTAAGAATACACTATACATGTATACAGTGAAAACATGGAGTACTACATGTACGTAATAATATTCTTGTGGGAAATGTTTGTAACGAAAACAATGGTTGTATAACTCTGCATGCTCTACTGCACTGATTTATTTAATATCAAAAATAGGATGCTCTCATTATTTTAAACGTTCATATTTCACATGAATTATTCGCACAAGCAGAGGCAATTGTAATATTTATGAAATGGAAATCTTGTAAAATATGTACAAGAACTTTAAACGTATGCTACTGGTGCTTAAAATGTTCAACTCTTCTTTTTATTGAAATTAAAATTCTTTTTATATTTGAAATATATTATTTTATGTAAAATTGTAGAATTTATTTTTTACAAATCATGTTTTATATATCTACTGATTATTAAATAAAAATAAATATATTAATCTAAAAATATGTTTGACATATTACAAGATTTCTTTTCAAAAAAATGTTTAATTAATCATTTGAATCACTCATCTCAAAGTATCAATTTTTTCGAAAAAAAAAACTTTATGGAATATTTTTTGATTAGTAAAATAATCAAAATATTTTCTTCAGATTTGAAACTATTGTATTAAAAAAACACGAGCTGTTTAAAAACAGTTTGAGAGACAGCATTAACTGTCATTGATATCTGACAAAACGTGTCTGTACCATGCACAGCTTTTCACTGAAAAATTTTACTCGTACAAATGTCCTATACAACACCAACGCATTAATCACAGTCTTTGGCAATTGTACGAATTTTTTACTCGTTTCAAGACATTTTACCGTAAAAGAATTTTAGTTTTTTTTTCAATACGAAACACGCACATAAATCTTCACGGAATATCGATTATTTATAGTACATATATTCTGAATAAAAATAAATTTAAAAGCCAAATCTTTAAAAACAAAGTGTAAAATAATCTTACAGCTATAACGATTTTACCGCAATTATTTTTAAATACTCTAGACAAAAATGAATTATTCCAAAACGGATTATTCATTTTAAATATTTTAGGAATAGTACTAAATTTCTTTTAAAAATTATTATTAAGTGAAAAATATTAATTCAATATTGCATTATGTTTCATATATTTTAATATAAAAATTGAAAAAAGAAATGTATATTTTCAAAAAAAATATCATTATTATTGCAATGAAAAAATACAAATAACTTGTGTAAGATGAATAAGCTTTCAAAAACCAATTCATCAATTTTTAAATTACTTTTATTAACAGAGTCGAAAAATGTGACATATATTTTGAATAAAATGTATAGTGCTTAATTGAAATATAAAATGTACATCGAATATAAAATATTGAAACACTTTGACATTAAACAAAGTGACACTTATGAAAGTCAGTAATGTAATGAGGTAATGTCGAACTTCAGTTGGTTCAAAACTAATAAATTTCATCGAATAATAGATCTTGACGAAATAATGAAATTTTCATCTACATACGCATACACACTTATATATATATATATATATATACATATATATAGACATATATATATATATATATACATATATATAGATATATAAATATATATATATATATATATATATATATATATATATATATATAAACAAGACATTCTTGTACAGGTCCCTCGAGATGCATCAGCGATGAGTTTCTTAGAAACTGTTCGTTACTCAAGAGATATTTTAGTATGTAACACTATAATACGTAATGATTGATGAGTTTTCAGTTTATAAATTTATCCTAAGCTTGTTAAATTCGTTTGAAAGTAATTCATTGTTTTCAGCATTAAATAATTTTTGCAAAAATATTTTTTATATCAATACGATGAATGTTTTTCGAATATAATTTTTCATTGAAACACTATTTTAGTAAATTTTATTTTATTGTAAAAATATATTATTATAAACATATATATATATTGGTTATCATATAAGTCATAACGCATTTTAACCATGTTTCTCAAATGTCATTTATTTATAAAAATACAAAATTTAATCAATAATGCATTTGCCATTTTATTCGTAAATCTTTTGATATCTTTAGGTGAGCTTCATAATTCCACATTCGTAGAGCTTCATAATTCCATATTCGTATCTTCATCATCGAAAAACTGGACAAGGTGTTGTTTTATAGCCTCGTTGAACGATTTACCACGTAAGGAGTTTTGCAAAGACCGAAACATGTAGAAGTCTGACAGTGCAAAGTCGGGCGAGAACGCTGGGTGCGGCAACACATCCTATCTAAGCTCCAATAGTTTTTGACGGATGACCAGACTTTTATCTGGTCCGCATTGTCATGTTGGAACACAACTCCTTTACGATTAACGAGTTCTGTGTGCTTCTGGATTCGTTTAACTTGTCTAATTGGCTACAGTACACATCAGAATTGATTGTTTCATTCGTTAGTAAGAGTTTAATACACGCACGTTTATACACGCACCCTTATAATCCCACCAAACTGAGAACATGATTTTTCTTTGATGAATACTTACTTTCGATGTTGTTTGAGCTGATTCATGGAGCTTGGACAAAACCGTTTGCATTTCACGTTGTTATATATGATTAATTTTTCGTCGTCAGTTATCATCTGCTTCAAAAATGTATCGTTTAATGAGTATATCGCAGATGTTTATACGCGTAGTTAAATGAACTTCTTTGAGTTCATGACGAATCCAAATTTCGAACTTGCTTATGTATCCCAGCTTCTTCAAATGGGTATGAACGCTAAAATGATTCTTGTTTAATGGTTCTACAATCTCAAGTATCGTGTAATACGGGATTGATTCATTCAATGCTTTTATTTTGTCAACCTCGATTGGCATTCCTAAGCGAAAAACGACATTAACATCAAAATCACCAGCACGAACTTTCGCGAACCATCGTTGGCACTAACGTTCTTGTAGAGCATAGTCACCGTAAACTGTACACAACTTATCACAAGTTTGCCGTGGGTTCCTCCCTTTCCGGAAATAAAACAGTAAAATATGGCGAAAATGCACAGTTTGATTTTCTATCTTCAACTTGTTATAAAATCTATAAAACTCGATCAAATCGCTCAAATTTTTTATTTCAATGAACGTAGAAGTGTCATCTATCAAACGACATAACAATTATATGGTTGCAAATTACGCTTCTAAATACTATAAAAAATAGACTAGCGACATCTATTACAAAAATCCGACATGACTTTTTGACAACTTAATATATATATATATATATATATATATATTTATATATTAAGTTGTCAATCCATTATATATATATATATATATATATATATATATATATATATATATATATATAAGTTATATAACTCATAAAACTTTAATAATCTTTCCCTTGGCTAATCGCACGGGACAGCATATATGTAACGATTGTTTGTATAATACCTCCCTGGCGAGAGCATAGAAGTTTCTAGAACCGTGAAATACACCATAATCAATTATGTCAATTGATTATGCAAACCAAACATCAGAGGTTTCTTCGTGAATTAAAACAGCCTGTAAAGTTAGTTTTAATATGGAATTCGAACAGTTCGATTATTGAATCCGAACGGTTTAAATGTAAGACCTGAATCGGTCATACTTAGAGCTCCTCGAGTCACAGTGATGATACAGTGGTGAATTCTGTATAATATTTGATTAAAGTGTTGTTATTTAACTGATAAATTAAATAAATTTGTTTAATAATTGTGCATTTAGTGTTAATTGTAAAGTTAGCCAAATCGCTAACCTATCCTAAATAGTTCAATTATAAAACTGGAGCAGTCGGCAGGATTCCACCGACCTCGGGATTCGAAATATTGGTAGTCAATCGCTGACTGTTCCTTATTTGAACGAAACCATCGATCACGAGGGCGATTTTCTAATCCCTGTGGTGGACCACCATTATCAGTATCAATAGCATCACCATTAAAGTTGGTAGGATATCACCGACCTCAAGATTCGAAATATTGGTAGTCAATCGCTGACTGTTCCTTACTTGAACGTAACCATCGATCAGGAGGGAGATCTTCATATCCCTGTGGTGGATCATCGTTAGCAATTAACATCATCAAAAGTAAGTGGCTTGAGTAACTTACCATTGTGGTATTGTTATTTTTATATAACCTTTTTGTTGTTGTTGTTTGTAAACCATCCATAATATTTGGAAACCGACGGAAACAATTTCATGTTTATTATTTAATTAAGCATTAGAGAGAGTAATAAAATTATTTTGATTAAATAAAAATTAATCCATAATATTTGGATACCGACGGAAACAATTTTTTTTATTTTATTATTATTATAAAATTAAGTGTCAAAGAAAATAAAATTACTTTTACTAAATAAAAATCACGCGAAAAATAAATTATTAATAACTAAATTTATAATCTAAAATTTTGAAATTTAGAATTAATTTAATTACAATATTATGTATATCAATACAAAAATCTTATATTCAACGCAAACCCGAAACCAAAATTAAAATAGCCAAGATGTACAAAAGAACATGTGTTTTTAAAAATAAAAAAAAGGTAAAAATGAAACCTAAATGTGACTGGATTAAACGAAGAAAACGTTTTTTTCCTTACAGATGCGACAACTAACGACAAAATTGTCAATGACACTCCTACTACACCTAATTAGTACAACTACCTTACCTTTCCATGTTAGGAACAATTTATAAATTAATATATATATATATATATATATATATATATATATATATATATATATATTAGGTTGGCAAATATCTCCCTTCCGCCTTCTGGTCTTTTGAATTTCGCAGCTATGTACAAAAAAAAAGCGGAAGGGAGATACTTGCCAACCTAATATATACCATAGTCAAATAATCACTTTAAAAGATAATCGTAATTTCTATTCAATATTATCAGTTAAAATAAGTTTAACAAAAATATTGATCATGTCTATAAAGTATCCAATTGTTAAAACAGGTAAAATAAACCTAAATCAAATTGTAAACATACCACATAGTAACTACTTAATTAACCACTAAGTGAAACTGTGATATACCTAGAATTAATTAAAAGTGAAAATCATGTAAGTGTTAATCATATTCTATGGATAACATTAGTATTAGTAATTATTGTAATTATCTTTGTAAAATATAAAAAATATTGTAAATAATAATCGCAATAATCACAAAATGTAAAACAAAGACACCTCTGAAGATCTCGAGGACGATCTTAAATTTAATGAGGGAGGAGTTATATAACTTACAAAACTTTAATAATCTTTCCCTTGGCTAGTCGCACGGGGCAGCCATATATGTAACGATTGTTTGTATAATACCTCTCTGGCGAGAGCATAGAAGTTTCTAGAACCGTGAAATACACCATAATCAATTATGTCAATTGATTATGCAAACCAAACATCAGAGGTTTCTTTGTGAACTAAAACAGCCTGTAAAATTAGTTCTAATATGGAATTCGAACAGTTCGATTATTGAATCCGAACGGTTTAAATGTAAAACCTGAATCGGTCGTACTTAGAGCTCCTCGAGTCACAGTGATGATACAATGGTAAATTCTGTGTAATATTTGATTAAAGTGTTGTTATTTAACTGATAAATTAAATAAATTTGTTTAATAATTCTGCATTTAGTGTTAATTGTAAAGTTAGCCCAATCGCTAGCCTATCCTAAATAGTTCAATTATAAAACTTATATATATATATATATATATATATATATATTTATATATATATATATAATAATGGATTAATGGATTGGTTCCAATTTGGTAGAAATATCTATATTAAATCCCAATCAATGCATCCTGACTATTCTCACTGACTCGTATGGTAATGAAACAAAATTCCATAATATTCAACAATGCAGACAACATCAGGAATAATATATATAGAGATAATGAGAAACGAATAGATACGAAAGCAAACAAAACTTTCAAACATTATAACAATAATGAAAAGTTTAAAATGGAAATAACCTGAATATACAGCAAGAAGACAAGATCAATGAAATCCAAAGTATAAAAAAGTCCAACAAGAAACTCGTGGGTAAATTATAAAGAAACGTGAAAAATTTTGAAGATGTGAAATCGAGATAAATATGTTTGATTGATGGAATTGAAAAATTTTGAAGGGAATCTTCATTTAATAGTAGGTAGAGAATTATTTCTGTTGTTACCGATGTGTATATTATATATATATATATATATATATATATATATATATATATATATATATATATATATATATATATAATATAAACAAATATGTATGTTCACAAAAGCGAGATTTTTTTATTTGATAAGTTCGACTTTTATTTACTTACTTGATTATATTTTCAAATTGTGTTGTTCAATTTTTCGCTGTTATCAGATATGAATTCTCTACTACGTGAAACTTTAAAAAGGTACAAACATTCTTGTATCTCTCTGTATATTTTTTACTTATCTAAATAAACTGAAGAGTTTGTGTTTATATATATATATATATATATATATATATATATATATATATATATATATATATATATATATACGAAACAAAGGTATACGAAAAAATAATTCGCGAAGACAATAGATTTCTTATTGCTTTACCCATACACAACACTTTTGTATGAACAGGAAGTGAAATTAAAGTAAGGGAGCCATTGTTTTCGACCTTTGCTTCATTGCTTGTATTTTTGTCTCTTGTGTGTTAAATATTTACAGTTAAATTATATATATATATATATATATATATATATATATATATATATATATAAAAGTTAAAAATATCTGACTTTCTTAAAGGAATTTTTTCGGTTGTAAATCAATGTTATTCTCAGAAATATAATTCTGTTTTACAAAAAAGTAATTAAAGCACACAATTAAATTTAATCGTTTGTTTGTACTATTTTTTCATATATTTTTTTAAAAAAAAAATATTTTTACCAAGTTGAATACAATATTTAAAATAATATAGTGCGAGATTAATAAAGAACACAATTTATTTTTAATTTCCGTTTATAAATTTTCATAGCAAATGTTAAAAATATTCCTAAATACAAAAATAAAAAGTTTTCATTAATTTCATAAAGAGAATTATTACACTGTACAAATCTATAGAATAAATATACAAGGTGTAGAAATAAATATACAAGCAATAAATATATATATATATATATATATATATATATATATATATATATATATATATATATATATATATATATATATATATATATAGTCCCTCACTTTCGAGGGTTGAGCATGAAGGCCAACAACCTCATCTTGTAAAAAAATAAGGGAGTAAATCTGTCGAAAAATTAAAGAAATAAACCCCGAATAAAAAATCTTCACCAATCCACCTGATCAGCGTGGTGAATATGACCAAATACCAGTGAATGGTAGCATTCATTGAGGCTTTCGTCCAGTAATGGATTGATATGGGCTTTATGATGTGTGAAGATATATGTATATATATATATATATATATATATATATATATATATGTGTGTGTGTGTATATGTTTATATAAAGGTATGATAAAGATTGTTTTTAGGTTAGATAGAATTTTCGATATTGATTCAATTTAAAATTCTATCACGTTAAAAAACACCTTATATAATGCCAGATATAAAGAACCAATGTTCTATCATTGAAGTATATTCGAGTTTAGTATAAACGTAAATATGTAAATTTAAAGATAAGTAATTAATAATAGCTATTATAAGTTTAGTAACTTGTATTTCTACCGTATTTAAATTGAACGAAACAAGAGTAATCCACGAGCTTTTAATGATGTGACAACTTTAAATACGGCCTTTAATCTTTCTGCTACACTTTCCTATCGCACGTTTAATTGACGGTGAAGGATTCAAAGCTTGTCAATTTCAAGTTTTTCGTTTAACAAACTATTGTATATTCGTAGTAGATTTTGTTAATTATAACAATAGATTGTACTTTGATTTTATCAATAACTGATTGACTTATTTAACAAATTTCTAATGTATTATTTTCCTATTATCCTTAGATTAATCTTTCTCAAATAATAAATATTTCATTAGATTTTTGGATGATCAGAGAGAACATAATTTTTAGAATAAATATATACAAAACCATATGAATAAACTAATATAAATTAAACAATGAGTCATCCAAACGTGAAGCCTAAATTAGTGTTTTATTAACCAGTTGCGCTGACAATTAACATGCACGCGTGGCAAATCCGTCCAAAGCAATTCGCAGCGAGTTGGTATTTAAAATCATTTTTTTATAAAGTTTTAGACACACACACACATTAACGTTATAGTAAAACTTTTAAATTGATTAACAAATTTATTAATAATATTAATAATTTTTGAAAAGGATTATTTCTTGGGTTTTGGTACGTTTATTATTTTACCGAGTAGAATAAAGGCATTAAAAAATTCCATATCCATTAGATAAAAGAATATTTTTCTGTAACTTTTTGCAAAATTTTCTCATTAAAGGAAAAGATGATAAATAACTATCTTGCAGGTCTACTCCACCCATACCATCATTGTAATCTAAAACTATATTAGGTTTTGTAATGTTTCCATTTTGGTCTGTATAATTTATACATTTTTTCTTTTTTGTTACAATCATTTCTGCTTTGGAATGTTTTGAAGAAAGCAAATATATATCTTTTTTGTCCTTCCATTTTACAGCTAAGATACTATTGCAAGATCTTAAAAAAACTTCAAATCTTTTTAATTTTGTCGCTGAGAAATCTTTTGGCATATTCTTTTTATTAGATCTGACTATTCCGATAGTATTAATTTTTTGCAAATGTAATTTCCGATACAGTTCGGTGACGAATACTAGTTATCTAAAAAGAGGGTGTGTCAAAATCAACTAAAGGTCTACATAAATCCAGTACAACATTTTCTGATGCGCTATTATCAGAATAAAATAGTTCTTGGATAAAATAGTTTTTTATAATAATAGAAAAAAATACTGTGTTTTATAGTTACTTGATTATTATTTAATGAAAATATTTAAAATTAATGAAGTTCTACAAAAAAGCACTTGAATGCCTTCAAAACAGAAGTGTGACATTTACTAACTGAACTCCGATGTTATTTTAACTTAGCAAAAATCACACGACGTGCTATATACGTCTTATCGACATTTGGTACAGATAGCAGTTGACGTACATAGCACGTCATTCCAGCGCAGCTGGTTAAAAAGAAACAAAAGAAATTATACACATGTTTCCTTATACGCCATCTTCTACACATGTTTCTTTTTAATAAAACACAAATCTAGACGTCACATTTGAATGGCCCTATATATAGAAATTATTTTAAAATATTTCATAAATAAAACTATATATATATATATATATATATATATATATATATATATATATATATATATATATATATATATATATATATAGTTAGAAAGTAGGTGAACCATTCATGTAAGGATTATAAATATGAATAAAGTAATTGTACCTATCTATCTATATACATATATTGTATATATTGCATTTTTATATTGGAATGAAATTCAATATTTCAAAGTGAAATATAAAACAGCAAACATCAATATTAACAAAGACAAATGTGTCTGTATGATATTTCTAACTGTATTTCTAGATAACTATGAGTCAAATAGAATAAAATGTTTATATACTTAATAAATAAGGACGACTCGTATCCACCTGAAGACGATTCAGTTGACTTTCATCATTAAAGCACTGTCCGACAAACCATAAATTCTAAATCTGACAATCCGAAAGTTTTAGATTGGATTGTCAGTTTCGTTCAAATGAAAACTGATATATATATATATATATATATATATATATATATATATATATATATATATATATATATATATATATGTGTGTGTGTGTGTGTGTGTGTGTGTGTGTGTAAAGTATTATTTAAAAAATTGACAACTAAATTTTTCAAAATGCATTTTAGAAATTCATAGTTACCAATTTTGGCAATAATATAATAATAGTTTTGTCCATTGATATTTATATCACAGATTGCAATATCTCATCGATTGTCTTATACGAGGGCCGTTTGATAAGTCCGTGTAATTTCCGAAAGATGGCACCACTGGTGCATATCGAGGTTATTTTTAATTAGTAGCACCTCTTGGAAGAACACACATCAAGTTTCAGCCATATCGGTCTATTCTTTTGTGTTTGACAATCGTTGGAATCAAGGAAATCGAGTGATTGTCAAATAATGGACGAAAAAGAATTTCGCGTGCTGATTAAACACTACTTCATTAAAGGAAAAACGCCTCAGAAAACAAAACAGAAGCTTGATAAACATTATGGTGACTCTGCACCTTCGATTAGTGCGGTTTATAAGTGGTTTCAAAATTATCGGAGTGGCCATATGAGCACAACAGACGCTGAACGTTCTGGACGCCCTGTTGAGATCACCACTCCAGAAATCATTGATAAAATCCATGATATGGTGATGGATGACAGAAGAGTGAAAGTGCGTGAGATTACTAGTGCTGTAGGCATCTCGTGTGAACGGGTACATAATATTTTGCACCAACATTTGGACATGAAAAAGCTATCCGCCAGGTGGGTGCCGCGATTGCTCACGATCGACCAAAAACGAGGTCTTGTGAAGTGTTGCAAGAACGGTTTGCAGCTGTTTTAGCGAAATCCGCAGGACTTGAAGCGTCGTTTCATCACTGTAGATGAAACATGGATACATCACTACACTCCTGAGACCAAAGAGCAGTCTAAACAACGGGTTATCAAGGGGGAATCTGATCCGAAAAAGGCGAAGACAATTCCTTCGGCCGGGAAGGTTATGGCGACTGTCTTTTGGGATTCGCAAGGAATAATCTTTATCGACTATTTGGAAAAGGGTAAAACCATTACAGGTGCATATTATTCATTGTTATTGGATCGTTTGAAAACCGAGTTGCAAGAAAAACGTCCCCGATTAGCCCACAAAAAAGTCCTCTTTCATCACGACAACGCACCAGCTCACACCTCAGTAGTTGTGGCCGCAAAACTAATGGAAATAGGGTTCCAAATCGTTTCACATCCCCCCTATTCTCCAGACTTGGCTCCATCGGACTATTATTTGTTCCCTAATATGAAGAAATGGCTCGCGGGAAAAAGATTTTATTCGAACGAGGAGGTGATTGCAGGAACGAATGACTATTTTACAGACTTGGACAAATCCTATTATTCGGAAGGGATCAACAAACTAGAGCAGCGTTGGATGAAGTGTACAAGCCTAAAAGGAGACTATGTTGAAAAATAAAAACGATTTATTCAAAAAAATGAAGCAGTTTTTATTTTTACACGGACTTATCAAACAGTCCCTCGTATACTATTTTAAAAATAAATTTTAATAAGAGTAAAGTAAATGATTGATATTTAATTAAGATAATTATATTTGCTCGTAAGTTTTTTCCTAGATTCTTAACACAAGTTTTTACCAAGAAGAGATAAGACTTCAAAACAATTCAAGATAAATGTTTATAAAAATAAGGTAATCTTAGAAATAGCATAGATAATTAAATTAAACAGAAAATTAAAGTGATATAAAATTTGCAATTAAATTACTGTTCAATTAAAAACATTTAATTATTAATAACGAATTAATATGTCAATTTTATAAATTTAGAAACTATTATTTTTTTATAATCACATAATATTTTAATCTCTTCAAATAATTAATATTCTATTGTATTTTTGAATAATCATAAAGATAAGTGTATGATTTTTAGAATATACCAAAATTCCTATGTATTATTTTTAATATTTTTAAACAAATCGTAATAAAAAATAATTTATGATTAAAAAAAAGTACATATAATACTATAAAAATATAAAAAATAAAAATAGTTACTTTACAAATCAAAATAATAACGTAAATACATATTTAAATTACTAAATTTTTTATAAATTTTTTTTCACAAAGGTCATTACTTACCCAAAATAAATTGAATGGAAGCCAGCATATTGTAAAACATATTACAACCGTGATCATCATTTTCACCATCTGAAATTAATATAAATATTAATACTATGAACAACACTTGCATATATGTATATATATATATATATATATATATATATATATATATATAATATTTTATGTTAAAAAATAATCGGTGTTTTCTATCTGTTTTGACTTATGGTAGTGAAATATGGGTATTGAATACCAAAATAATTCAAAATATACTTTATAAATAATATATATTTTATTTTTCATTTAGGATTTTAATAAAATATTATGGATATAAGTAACAT
>CP092096.1:7372500-7440000 GCA_029203775.1 Neoneuromus ignobilis | reverse complement strand
CAGAGGAGTGTTTCGCAAACATAAATGAAATTTAAAAAAATTTAAAATACTAAGAATTCGCACTCTGATACAACCATCCGTGCAACAGTGCAAAAATTTAAACATACTGGAACAGTAGCAGATAGCAGAAAATCAGGTAGATCAAGATCTTCAATGAGTAATGACAATATTGAGTCCATAAGGGAGAGTGTAAAGAAGTACCCAGCAACTTCCACATCCATAGATACTTGAAATTTTTTTCATACCGAATCTTGGAGATAATGATAAAGAAACTTGGTTCCATTAGGATAGAGCTATAGCTCACTCTGCTAGAGCCAAAATGGACCTCCTACGGTCAACATTCAATAATCGAATAATATCGAAAAATTCAAATTTTAGGTGGCTTCCGAAATCACCGGATTTGACGGCTCTTGACTTTTTCTTTGGGACTACCTAAAAATTTACGTTAATAAGACGCAAACTTTATCAGAACTGAAGGATAACATTCGAACCAAAAGAGTAGTAATATCAACATCAGCAATTATAGTCAGTAATGTTGATAGAAAACGTGTTGAAAAGAGCACAAATTTGCAAACGCTCTAGAGCAGCAGTCGGCAACCTTTTTTGGCCGCGGGTCAAAATCAACCAAAATGTGAGTATTAAAGAGACGTTTGGGTCAGAGATATTTTCGTATTAAAACAGTCTTTTAGTAAATAATAAGATATATTTTATTAAGAAAATAATTACAAACATAATTTAATGAACTTTATTTATAAACGTTCTCTTCGATATCAATGGCTCCCTTGTTGTTGAACTTGTGACGTCAATTTAGTCAAGTCTGATTTGTAGTTAGTCGTTTTAAGATGAATACAAGCATCTGAATTTTCGGTAATTAACCTGTTTCTATTCTTGGTTAATATAAATTTCATTTGTGAAGATATTTGCTCACATTTATAAGTTGAACCGAATGTGGACAAAATGGCAAAGCCAATTTTTTTCAAAGATAAAAACTTCGTAGGAAGTGATGCCCAACATGTTGATATCATGAGAAGATGATTTCCAAATCTTTCCGCAATTTCTTGAATTTATCCGTCTATAACGTTGAACTTTTAAAATCAATCATTTCTAAACTAAAATTGTCAATTTTTAGATATTGAAAATACTGCAAATTTATAACATTTTCTTCTATTTCCTCAGGCTTTATTATAAATGTAAACATTTCTCCATGCTTCTTAAAACTTTGAAACCGACTTTCATATTCACTTTTAATGACAAAAATTCAACTTTCGAACATATTTAGATTGCTTTCATCGATATTTTCTTTTTCATGTTCCCTTTTTAACAAGGGAAAGAAATGAAATTTTTTAGTTTTTATGTCAGTTTCAAATAATATCAATTTTGAAGTAAAAATTTTGAAGTAGTACTTTATTTTCAGAACTAAAATGGGTCACTTGAAATTATCAAATGGGTCACTCGGTGACCCGCGGGTCATAGGTTGCCGACCGCTGCTCTAGAGGTCAACATTTAAAAGAATTTAGTTTGAAAACTTAATCAAAAAATCATGTTTTAACTAAGATTTAATTTAAGATCAATAAAATTTGTTTTTTCTTATATTTTAATATTATTTTTGAAAAAGGTAGGAAATAACTTTTGGCTTACTCTGTAATTAAAAAACAATATTTAAATATTTTTTTATATATATATATATATAATTATTTATTATCATCTCTCTCTCTCTCTCTTTCTCTCTATTCATTAGAGAATGAAGACCACTCTCAAAACTTTTTAATTCCTATAATACAACGCATTTGTCTTCTATTTTAAATCGATAATTTTTCTCATGTCTCTATTTTATTTCTCAATAGGTGTTTTCCTGGGTCTTTTATATTTCTGAATTGTTAATTAATAATTTCAGTTCAATTCTTCATTAATGATTTCTTCTTAATACATGACTAGACTTCTTCTATTTTAAATTTATAATATATATATATATATATATATATATACACATATGTGTGTGTATGTATGTGTATATGTACATAAATAACAAATATTTGACACATCGTAATTTAATACTGAGCTCTCTTCGTTTTAAAGTGTTTCAAGTAACCGAGATGTAATAAATAAGGAGATGAACAGGAAAACCATAAAATAGATGAGATTCAATTGAATAGACCCTATAAAGAGAATCAAATCAATTCGGACATTGGACGGATATTAGACTCTTATAATCGACTGATCAAAACGTGCTAAGGGTTGACAATATTGTACACCATCCGTGAATAGTTAAAAATGTATAATGTTGAAATTTTAAATATCAAGAATATAAATAAAACTGAAATAATAAAATCATATTTGCTTTTTATTTACATTCCTTTAGTTATCAACTCAAAATTCAATAAGAATACAATTTAGTACAAATGTACATTTTTTAATTTAGAAATATTTAAGAACTGATCCTACCCTTTTTCTCTCACTATATTTAATGATTAATTTATAAAATAATGATTATATAATATCGTAACTCACAATGTGGTAAAAAAGATAATTACGTTAACGTAAAGTGAAAATCTGTGTAAAGCATTTTAGGGTTCGTATAGTAAAGAACAAGACTGTGTTATAAAGATGAAACATAGAACTTGTCATTTTAATTATAATCTTGAAAGATTGATTTGCATACATATATATATATATATATATATATATATATATATATATATATATATATATTATTAATATTAAAAGCCAATGATATATTTATCTGAGTTTTATGTTCAAAATATAAATCACGTAATTAATAATAAATTGGTGTATTGACAGAAATAAAAAATCGCTTAATTTCATTGCTAATAATATTTACGAGCAAAATATATTTTAATAAAAAATATATGAGAAAAAATATTAATTTAATGAGATGACTCAAATAAAGAAACTTTAAAGTAAAAGTTTACAGATAAGCAATATAAAATTCTGTTTCACGATGCAATGAAAATGTTAAAGTGTATTTTATGAAAACTGGAGAAGACTTTGAAGATAAAAATGTCATATTTCTTTATTATATACTAGATTATAATTCGTTGTATAAGAATTGTTCCGTTTGTATGTTGACTTTATGGCAATTGAAATAAAGTAGCCATTCGATCGAGTTAGAAGATAAAAAAAGCAAATCTATATACTAGTAATATATATATATATATATATATATATATATATATATATATATATATATATATATATACATATGTGTGTGTGTTTGTAATTGTATACATCTCTATTAAAAAAAAATATGTTGAAGTTATGTGATTATTAAATTTTCTCCTTAGTGTACAATTTCATGCGACTAACAACCCTTAGATCTCTTATAAAAAAAAGGAAAATAAATTAAATTTCAAGAACGTAAAACGTACATAAGTAAAAAAAGTATTCAAGTAACGAGTAATAAGGGACCCGGAAAGAAAGATGTGCCGGTGCGCTGAACATTTCTTACAAAAATCAGCCATTCTTACGCCTCTGTAATTAATAACACTAGAAAAGTTTAAAAGAGATTTGTATGCATTAGAAACACTTTTTTATCGGAACGAATTTACATTTTAATTGCCAGTAAAGATAAAAATGTAATGAATAACAATTGTATAAATATATTTTGAAAATATTTTATTTTCACTGTACATGCAATTTCTTAAATGATGTCGTTTTGTTAGTATGTACGTTAAACGTATGTCTAAATTTACACAGCTGTGTTTATAATCTTTGATCTTTAAATATTTCGTTTTTAACTCGGTTTTAAATTGAAACACGTAGTATTACGTTTTGGTACTTTGATTTCGAAATGATTTTGTTAATATAATTTTCAGTTAAATATTTTTGTACTCAAAATAATATTTATCATTTTAGGAAATATATCTGTCAGGTAATTTAATCATAAATGATTTTATACAAATGTTATTATACAATTTAAAAATACAAGTGTTTATTTAATTTTTAAAAAAACTTTATTTTTAAAATATGTGCATTTTTATAAATCATCAACTCAATATTCTCTTTTTTCTCTTGAATAACTTTTTCTATAAAAGAAATATAATTATTTGAATTATCACAAGCTTTACCTAATATAGGGTCATCCAAATGTGATGCCTAGATGTAGGCACATGAAACATGTAGGCGCGTTTTTTGGATGACCCTATATATGATTAAAAGATTAAATTATTGATGGATTTATCAAATTATAATTACTTGATTACAAATTTGTTTTCAGAAATTATAATATGAATCATTATAAAATCAAATTATATATTAACAAAGAACAAAAGGTTAACAATGAATGGATTAATTATAATGAACATTCTAGAATAACTTCGTTAATACTAATTACTTTACATACTGCTATATATTAAAGCAAGAGAATACATTTCAAGATTATCAGTTTTGAAACAAAATTCAATAGATTTAAAATATTATGGTATATATATATATATATATATAAATATATAAATTTTGTAATAAATCTTGAACTTCACAAAACGTTTAAGATTTTGTAACAAGTTTAAGAAGATGTATTAGTTTTATATGAAAAATAAAAATTTATCGTTTTCTCCGACGAGAAGTTTTGGAAAAATTGTTATATTTTATTCTTCTCTAATTTTATTTTCACCTAAACTCAAATAGTATCGTTTTCTATGTTTTCTTTTATTAAACATTTATACATTTCAAAATATTTTTAAATTCATAAAAATAGTATAAGTTTTTTCGGTGTTATGAAATTATATTAGTTAATAATTTACCATAATGGGTAAAAAATGATTTTATTATGTAAAAATTTACTAAAATTATTACTAAATTATTATTATCTATTGTAAATTTAATTGTCTTAGTAAATATTTTTTTTAAAAATTAAATACATATTGCATATATAAATACATACATATATTTATACAAATATATATATATATTTATATATATATATATATATATATATATAAAAAAGTCTAGCGTCATGAAATTTGATACAGATGTCATTGACAGATGTACCAACTTTAAAAAATTACAACATGACATTCCATTAAATGAGAAAGTAACGTTAGTTTTTGAACTATATATATTATATATATATATATATATATAAAATATATATAGTTCAAAAACTAACGTTACTTTCTCATTTAAACTGTGCGCGCTTGTGGAATGTCATGTTGTAATTTTTTAAAGTTTGTACATCTGTCAATGACATCTGTATCAAATTTCATGACGCTAGACTCATTATTAAATAATTTACATTGGTTTTTGTTGAATGGTGATTATTGTTCACGGCGATTTTTACGATGTTGAAATCAGTTGATCAAAGAATTAGCATTAAATTTTCTGTTGCGAACCAAATAAATTTCACGCAAACGTTGGAAATATTATGAAAGGCATACCCTGAATATTTTCTATCGCGAACAAACGTTTTTGAGTGCCGTAAGGCAGGGGTTCCCAACCTTTTTATACCCTAGAGCGCATTCTAAAATATCGGTAGGGCGGCGGGCACCAGCTATTTTCTAAGGATTTTATAATTGACCAAGGATAAAAAATAATAAACAAAAATAATTTCAAAATAATAAAATTATTGTGCAAATTACATACACACAAAGAAACATACATACAAAACGTAATACAAAGTAAACAAAAAACACACATACAAAGAAATCATTTAAAAAAACATAAAAGAAAACATTAAAAAAAATATCAATCTGTCAGTGTGATCTTTGGCATTGCATTTCATTGGCCAGTGCCTCGTAATTAGGAGAGTATGACGATAATCCTGTTAGCAAACAATTATAAAGATGCTCATCGGTGAGTCGAGATCTATATCGTGATTTTATTAAATTCATATTTGAAAACAACGATTCGCATAAATACGTTTAACCGAAAAACGATTTGATTTTATATGCCGCTTTTTTCAAAAATGGGAACCTTTCTTTGTTGACTATGTTCAATAAGTCCTCTGATATTAAGGATTTTAACAAAATATCATTCTTAAGGTCCAAAATTTCTAACTCTAGTTCTTCTGCTTTCCCCTGAACAAGATCTGCAATACATGCGGCTAGTTCCATTACATTTATTTGGCAAGTAAAAGGATTGATACAGAAATAGACAATTGGCTCGATATTTGTAAACTGCAAAAATTTCTCTTCAAACTGTTTTTGAAGCACTTGAAGGGTCTCAGTAATTAATGACACGTTTAATTCATTGTTACCTAGCATTTTCTTCATATGTGGGAAATGCACGAGAGACTTGATTTGCAGATGTAATATCAATAAAGCCAATTTCGCTTTAAATGAGTTTTCAGAGCTTATCATTTCAGCTATATTTTTGTCTTTTCTCTGCAACTCCAAATTGAAAGAATTCAATTTTTCCATGGTGTCTGCAAGAAAACCCATATAATAAACCTATGTAGGTACTAAAACAATATTTCAAAATTCTAACAAATGTATAAAAATAATTTATATTTTTAATTAGTGTTTGTGAAAAAAATTCTGTCACGGTTGAATAATGGCGGGCGCATACAAATCGGTCCGCGGGCGCCATGGCGCCCGCGGGCACGGGGTTGGGAATCCCTGCCGTAAGGTGTTCAAAGAGGACCGTAAAGTCATCGATAATCAACAACGATCTGAACGCCCATCGACATCAACTGACGCACACATCGCCCAAGTCAAAGTAGTGTTCAAAAATCGTCGTAAGCCCATCAGAGAGTTAGAAGATGAGGTGTGAATTTCAAAAGTACAATGCCATGCTATTTTGGTTGAAATATTAAGCATGAAACGCGTCGCTTCTCGCATGGTGCAAAGAACACTAAATTCGTTCTTGAGTTTTTGGCCAAAAACTCAACCAATATCGTTTCGCAAGCTTCGCATTCGCCTAAAAAGGCTCCGTGCGACTTTTTTCTATTCCCAAAACTCAAGTTGCCACTCTAAGGGTATTGTTTTGAGTCGATTAAAGCCAAAAATTAAAATTCGATGCTTGAACTGAAGGCATTACCACAAAGCGCATTTAGGGGGGCGTTCGAAGATTGAAAGAAGCATTGTCATATGTGTATTGTTTTTAATGAAGAGTACTATGAAGACGACAAAATAAATATTGATTAATAAATAACTTCTTTTGTGTTTTATTTCAAAAATTCCGTTAGTTTTCGTACTTAATGTATATATATACACCTATCCCCAGATTTACAAGGAAGATCGATTCCTCAGAAAACCGTGTAAATCAAAATCGTGGATTTTTATACGCAAAACCGTGTAAATCGAAAACAAACTAAAATGTACATAATTGAGTTACTTGTTTCAACATAAAATAAAAGTAAGATACCTTGAAAAACATAAAAATAACTGTCCATTGATAAAATGACAAATAAATAAAAGTATAAGTATGTAATTTATTTTATGGAAACAAGAAATATAAGATCCTTAAAAAATTTAACCAAAAGTTTAATTATTGTCATCACTTTCATAGACTATTAATTTTTTCTACGAGACTTGGTAATAAAATCTGTAATTAACAATTGTGTTTGATTTTTGGTTAAATCTTTATAGACCTCCTCATATTGAGTTAAGCATTTATTAATATTTCGTTAGAATCGGAGAGCTCATTTAACATTCGGGTCATTTTGTAGAAAATGATTACCCAATTTTCGCCCTAATTCAAGTCCTACACGGATGACTTGCTGTGAACGCAACTGGTTCAGACTCCTCTTCATCAGGATCATTGCCACGATCATTTGTTTCATTAACCATGTTATCTAAATCATCCTCGTCTAGTTCTTTGTCCACCATTAGTTCTATAATATCTGCCTCAGCTAAGTCCTCGAAACCTTATTTTCCAATTGTAAGCGCCAGCTCTGTTATCTGACAATATTCAGACTCCAATAGTAATTTAGAATACGCACCTTCAACTAAATCTGGCCATACTTTTTTCCAGCAGGAATTAAGCGTTGATTGCTTAATCTCGGTATATGACAATCCAACATGCCATAATTTAAGATTGTTAATTTTTTCCAATCATCCATAACTGCAAGAGATCCATCATTTTCAATTTGTTCTAAAATATACCTGTAGGTTCGCTTGATGTACTATGCCTTAAAAGTCGAAATTATCCCTTTGATCTAACGGCTGCAATAAAGAAATTGTATTCTTAGGTAGAAATACAACTTGTAGATTTTCGTGTTTTAAATCTTAATCTTTCTGGTGCTAAAAATTTACTGCACTAATTCACATGAATAGATAGTTTTATTATGCATACAAAATGGGAAATCCACATTTTATAGATTTGATACCAGTGTTACCAAAAGAATGGAACTAAAAAATGATTAGAAATATGTGCACCAATATTACCAAGCAAACGGAATTAAAAAATGACTGTAGAAATATGTATGCAACCAAAATGTTCATTTTTGTCAGTTTTTTTTATAATCCGTTAATTTGAAAACCGTGTAAAAGCGAAGTCGTGTAAAAAAGTACCATTAAATTGAGGGATAAGTATATATATATATATATATATATATATATATATATACATTATCCTGTTCTATACATTATCCTGTTTTCAGAAAACATGTTTGAAAATAAAAAAGTGTTATTTGTTTATTTTTCTTATTTTTATCCATAAAAGATTAATATAAAACAAAATGAAATGAATTTCAAAATATAACCAACACAAATTTATTTTCTATATATATACTAGTGTACATATTTTTTAAAAAATAACTAATGAAATAGAATATCCGAATACTTAGTGAAAAAACAGACAAATTTCAAGATAATCTCTTATGTGACATTTAGACCGCTACACATAGTCCTTAATACCTAGATTAACCAAAATACCATGTACTTTTACAGCACGTTACATTTCACAAGTGTGAAAATTTTTGACATCAGATTACAAATAGATGAACAGAAATAAACTAACATCCTATCCTTTGTACAGGATAAAATCACATTGCAAACTCTAACGTGATTTCTATTATATTGCTTTAGATAACGTTTTGTATTCGCAAACATACCTACATATATATATATATATATATATATATATATATATATATATATATATATATATATATAGTAATGTACAATATTCTGATACAGTACTATTTACCCTCCGTTACGTCGACTAAGCGTCAAAACATTATTTAGTTATGGTAAAGGTTGCTTTTCTATTGTGATTACCTATGATCCGGAAAATTCCATAATCCGGCAGAAACTACTCTTCAAGTTTGTTGGATTAAAAGGGTTCAAGTGTGTTTGCAGAGTAATATATTTGTTTGTATAAAACAACAGGAGCGAATTATAATAACTTGGAACTATTCATTGAAATAAATGTTACAGATATAAATCGTTATTGAAAATAAATGGAATCGACACTATTCCAAAATAACATATATTCATATACCTTTTTCTATACTCATAATTTCAATTTATTGTTCAAAAAGTAGTGACAATAAAATATCTTTAACGATACTTAGTTTAGTTTAGTTTCATGAACAAAATATATCTTTCCTGTTTATTATCTAAAGACAATAGCATTTACTTAGGAAAAAGTTAAAATAATAAAACAAAGCAAGCAAAATTAATTTGACGGAAAATATTGTATCAATGTTATTGTATAAAAAGGATGTTTTATTTTTAATTAGTTCTAAATGCTTAATTTTTATATAAATGTCTATAATAGATCATAAGATATAACAGTATAAATAAATATATTGAACTAAATTAATACAGAGTTCTTTTTAATGACATTTTTCTTAGAACTTCGATTCATTTTGAAATTTTCCAAAAATATGCCAAGTTTGTGTACAAGTAATGCGTGTTGTTTACAACATTAAGTTGTTATCAACGATATCATAACGCCAACGTGTTGTTTGTCAAGTGCAAAAACTTCTAGGAAGTGTCGACAGTGTAAACACGACGTAGTTACAAAACTATAACTGAAATGATGAATTGGTTCGCACACTCTACTGAAAACACTTACTAATTCAATAATGTATTATGTAGAAGATGTTTGTTATAAATATGTAGGTGTAAGTTTAAACTCGAACACGTCATCTGGTGTATTTTAACTCATTGAACTTTCTCTTCGTTTTGTTACGAACTAATTGTTCGAAATTATTTTTCTTGAACGTAGGTCAAACTTTCCGTTCTTTAGGTAAACGAAACGCTGCTACGCCGTTATCGACGTCGTTATTGTTTTCATTAGTTTAAAAGTGTAATTTGTTAGCGTCTAGCTAGATGAATTTCAAATGCGATTGATTTTAGAGGTAATAATTTTCAACTAATTATTCTGAAAACTATCTTCTTACAATGTACAGTTTAAATGTTTAATGAGCGATAAATAAATTCGTAGATTTTTTTTTATTAAAATTAACATTAAAAAAGTCTCATTATTTTATACTGTATTGAAATTCAACAAATATACACCCGTCATTCAATTTACACGGAGTATCTATTCCACGTGGATTTGTTTTACGTGAATGAAAATCGCGTAAATTGAGTCTGTCAGTACAATAGAAAAAATATTGGAAATAACAGCTAGTAAAGTTATAGAAACACATATTTATTTCACATAACTTAACAAAAAAATAATCACGTTTTAGAAAACAAAAATAGATAAATTTTATTCGATGTCATTATCGCTACTGTAATTCAAAACAATCAACCTTTTATATACGAGGGTTGTCCCAGAAGTACCCGACCCAACAAAGAAAACAAAAATTTTGGAAAAAAATATATTTATTTTTCAACATAATCTCCTTTCAGCTCTATACACTTTTCCCAGCGATGTTCAATAAGTTCGATACCCTTTTTATAATAAGAACTGTCTTACTCCTCAAAATACCCATTAACTGCCGACATCACTTCTTCATCGTTGGGAAATCTTTGACCACTGAACCATTTTTTCAAGTTTGGGAACAGAAAATAATCCGAGGGGGCTAAATCTGGCGAATAGGGTGCATGAGGTAGCAATTCAAACTTTAATTCGTTAATTTTGGCCATTGCAATAACGGATTTGTGAGCTGGTGCATTGTCTTGATGAAACAACACTTTCTTCTTAGCCAAATGCGGTCGTTTTTGCTTGATTTCTTCGCTCAAACGTTGCAATAAGTTTGCATAATACTCGCCGTTGATAGTTCTCCCTTTTTCAAGATAGTCAATGAAAATTATCCCACGCGCATCTCAAAAAACCGACGCCATGACCTTGCCTGCAGATGAAACGGTCTTCGCCTTCTTTGGAGCCGGTTCTCCCTTTTCAGTCCATTGTTTTAATTGTTCTTTTGTCTCGGGTGTGAAGTGATGGACCCATGTTTCATCCATGGTTATGAAACGGCGCAAAAATTCTGCTTTGTTGCTGTGAAACTTCGCTAAACACTTAATTGAAACATCTTCATGACACTGTTTTTGCTCGAGTGTGAGAAAACGCGGCACCCATCTTGTACACAGCTTTCTCATGTCCAAATTTTCAGATAATATGCGATGTACCGCACTTTTTGAAATGCCTACTATATCTGCTAGCTCGCGCACTTTCAGTCGACGATCATCCAGTACCGCTTTGTGGATTTTCTTCACCATTTCTGGAGTCGTCACCTCATTTGGTCGACCACTGCGATGCTCGTCTTGGAAGCTCGTACGGCCTCGTTTCAACTCTGCTACCCGATATTTCACTGTTGTAAACGAAGGAGCAGACTCACCCAGAGTAGAATCCAGTTCAGCTTTTATATTGGTTGGGCTGAGGCCTTTCAAATAAAAGTATTGTATCACGTAACGATGACCAATTTTCTCCATTTTCACAAATTAACTGAAAACGTTCACTATTGATAGCTGCCAAACAAATAGTAAACAACGTGGCGTCCTCAAACTTGAAACATATGCTTTATAGATTGTGTACTTTCTAATACAATGATATTTTTCAAACAACTACCGCCATCTCTAGGTCAGGCCGGGTACTTATGGGACTACCCTCGTATTTATATCGTGCTTTTATACATTCAAGTAAGAATTTGCGTCACTCTGATATATAATAAATTCCATGAAAAATTATATAAAATGAAATCTATCTGACCGCGTATAAAAAGTGCCACGTAAATCAATACCACGTAAAAAAATCTCCCTTAAAAAGAAGTATAATTTGCCGCGTAAAAAAATCGCATAAAAAAGTCTCGCGTAAAAAACGTCTAATGAAATCAGTTTATATATATATATATATATATATATATATATATATATATATATATACATATATATATATATATATATATATATATATATATATACATATATATATATATATAATATATATCGCATATAAAAGTCTCGCGTAATTTGAGGAACGGGTGTATTTATATAATTTAGCATAATGAAATCAGTTTATATATATATATATATATATATATATATATATATATATATATATATATATATATATATATATATATATATATATTAGTATAGTTGTAATTTTTATTTTTTTTGAAAATAAATATTTTAATTAGTGTATTAGATTATTGAGAATAAAATAAATATATATTTACTTTAAATTTAAATCGTACATAAATACTAATGTGAACAACTTCAAAGAACAAATATAAAAATGATCATAATAAAATATAATCAAAATTAATATAAAAAAAAATTCTGACGATAGAATCATTTGTACGTTATTTTGAGCTTCAGTAATTCTTTCTTAATAAAAAATGTATTATAAGATACATCATTAAATAAAATAAAAAAAAAAACGTTCGATGGATTATAATTCGATGCAAATTCCTTCAAACAATATAAAATCTGAAAAAGAAAATATAAATTATACTGAACGTACAAACGAACAAATACTCGATGAAAATTCAGTATAGAGATCAAAGGAACTGTTTAATACGATCCACTGTTGATATTAGAAATATACACTAGTCTGTTCTTATTAAGGAACTTGATTCATATTTTTCGTCCGTAGAAATTTCAAGTTATATTTAGGTTTGTGTAACCTCTACCCACTTAATTGGCTCGAGAATATTTCAATGCCGTAAATAAAAAATAAATAAAAAAATATTTTTGCGACATACAGATGGTTTCGTCTATTTATTTTGGAATGAGGAGAAATGTTTACTTTTTTATATTCAAATTATACTGTAATACGATTGATATGAGAAATAGAATGTAATTAAAAAAAACTAAATCTTTATTTCAATCAGATGTACGAATATATAAATGATTTATGGTATTATAAAAACAATTATTATTCAACGATTAATTACGAATTGATATTAATGGATCTGGTAAATTCATCTTCTTGTTTAGTTTGAAGTGAAGGTTCTTATTTTAGGATTAATTTCATAATATTAAATCGTATGTTATTATAATAACTGATTCATTTATGTGAAAATGAATTTGCTACAGTTGTTATACAATTAATATTTGAATAATCAGCTAAAATTTCTGTAGACCAATATAAATTTCATGTTTTAATTATTCGAAAAGTAATCATAAAATGCTGATACGATACTTAATTTTAAAAAATGAAATTATCTTGGTACTGCGGATACATACAATGTTGAGCTGAATAATACATCATACGTTACAGCCATTTGTGAAAGTGAAAAATTACAGTCGAGCCAGCATCGATCGTATGGTACAGAGGTAGGCAACATCCAATAAAAAGTCTTATTATTCTGTTGAGTGTTTTTCTTTAATGTTTGATAGTAAAAAAATTATAAAATGCAAATGGAAGAAATAATGAAAGAAGAATGAAGGGGAATGAAACAAATTGCCAGTGTACTTAATTCGTAATAACTTTTCTTAAAATTCATAAAAGATAATTACGAATTGAAATAATAATAATAATAAAATATACGAATCAATCATCAATTTTATTATTTTCGTACTTCAATTTAAGTTTTATTTTTCACTTTAATCTTAATTATAACAGTTTATTCCTCATTTTACTAATTAATTAACACTATAGTATATTTGTATCTATTGTATAATTATATTTAGCTTTAACTAAAATATCAATTATTTTTCTATGACATGAATTTTAATAATTAAATATATTTCAGTATACAAAAATACTAAAAATTAAATAAATTCAATTGGTAAATAAATTTTATAAAAAAAACTGTTGTATTTAATAAATCAACATTTTTTAAAAAAATTCTTCTTGAAATATTTTATATTAAACAAGATTTATTTATGTATAAAAACAAGTGTATGAACTTTTTTTAAATATAATAAAAAAATAATTATTTTTAATAAAAAAGTTTTCTAATATAATTAAGGTTAAAAAGAATTTTTTTCATAAATACAAAACTCAATATATGTAGATTTTATTTGATATGCCTGTGTATGTTTAAAATGTTTGAAAACTTTTCGAACAAGTCGAATATTAATTCTCATTAAGAACATTTTTTGCATAAAAGCCTAAAATGATATTATTTAAAAATACAAATTGACTTCATGTCAACAACATATGTTTCAAATCAACTGCGATGCCTTCATTACAAGAAAATCGATGATGAATTTTCAAGCAAAATGTATGTTCTTACATTTTATGTTCGTAAATAGTTTGGTGAATAAGTTGAGAAGTAATTCAACAAATTACCGGAATAGTATATAAGAGGTCATACAAACAGACTTGTGCACTGAAAATATTTACTTTGGCACATTATATAATAGACTTTAATTTCCGGTTAATTGTAATTTATTTAAGTACTATAATAGTAAAATCAGTCTGTGATGTTTGACATATGATATGTTATTACGCATTTTTACCTAATGATATTTTTTTTATAATGGGTGTATTTTGATTAAGTATATTATTAAACTGGATTGTTTAACAATACAAACATACAGCGATAGGGAAAAGCATTATATTTAATTCAAACATACACAATATCCCCAAATTCAAACGTATGATGTATATAAATAATTACTAACAAAAAATGTTCATTTAAAAAAGAAAGCAAGAAGAACAGATTTAATACAATTACGTTATTATTTATTAAAAATTGTGAATAAAATATATAAAATGTGAAAAATTGATTCTAGATACACTTTTCATATTAGTGAAGATTTATTTTTATACAAAATACATTGCTTTACATATTATCTAGTTTCAAATCAGTTTTATGAACAGTATAAATTTTTTATGCCGTAACCTTGTTATTTCTAACTCAATCTTATTTTCTTCATTTTAAATTCATTGCTTCTATGCAATATATAGAAAATTACTATTTTATATTGTTAGACAATATTTTTGTTAGCAAGTTATGACTGAATTTGCACCTACATGTGTACATACATGTGTATATACATACATATATATATATATATATAAAGAGAAAATCAACGATAGACAAGAGAACTTCTTGATTGGAATCCATAGATAGATGGGATAGATATAAAAAAATCGTAGGAATGAATTGGAAAAGAAAGACATTGGACTGGTTGAAGTAGAATGTTTTGGGAGAGGCTTTCATCCAGTAATAGATAGAAAGAAGTTGAAGAGATATTATATATATATATATATATATATATATATATATATATATATTCATTCATCAAAGATTGTATCAGTCCAGTGATAGGCGAAAATATTATTGGATCATTTTAAATATTTTTCCATGACATTTCCACTTTTTTATTCACAGTTAACCTTATCTAAACGTCGCCTTCACTACTTCTCTAAAGATCATGAAAATATAATGATGAGATCATGTATTAATAAAGAATGATAAAATAATCAAAAAATATACAGATGAAAACCTGAAGAAAAGCGACCCAAACTATGATAGAAAGATGAAGTAAGAAATAACTTGATAATATTAAAAGTAAATAAGATCTGATACATAATAGAAAAGTATAGAAGAAGTTCAGGAATGAGACAATGTACCAATTCCAGTTTAACCAGTTAACTGAGTTTGACGAGTATACACGTCAAACCCAAAATCTATTTCAGTGCGTTTAACGTGTATACTCGTCGTGTAAAATATCAAATTACCATTTACTATAAAAAGTTAAAATTTTAGTAAAAAGTAATAAAAACATCATTTAGTAGTATGTTTACTTTATATTGCCAATTGATTATTTTCCCAGTTATATCGGTAATTTTGTCTCCTTACAAACTGGGTGGATATTTTACTGTTTATATCGGATATTCCACGATAACAATTGAAATATATATATATATATATATATATATATATATATATATATACATATATATATATATATGAGGGTAGTCCCGTAAGTACTCGGCCTGACCTAGATATGGCAGTACTTGTTTGAAAAATATCACTGTATTAGAAAGTACACAATCTATAAAGCATATATTTCACGTTTGAAAACGCCACATTGTTTAGTATTTATTTGACAGCCATCAATAGTGAACGTTTTCAGTGAATTTATGAAAATGGAGAAAATTGGTCATCGTTACGTGATACAATAATTTTATTTGAAAAGCCTCAGCCCAACCAATATAAAAGCTGAACTGGATTCTACTCTGGGTGAGTCTGCTCCTTCGTTTACAACAGTGAAATATTGGGTAGCAGAGTTTAAACGAGGCCGTACGAGCTGCCAAAACGAGCATTGCAGTGGTCGACAATATGAGGTGACGACTCCAGAAATGGTGAAGAAAATCCACAAAGCGGTACTAGATGATCGTCGACTGAAAGTGCGCGAACTAGCAGACATCGTAGACATTTCAAAAAGTGCGGTACATCGCATATTATCTGAAAATTTGGACATGAGAAAACTGTGTGCAAGATGGGTGACGCGTTTGTTCACACTCGAGCAAAAACAGTGTCATGAAGATGTTTCAATTGAGTGTTTAGCGAAGTTTCACAGCAACAAAGCAGAATTTTTGTGCCGTTTCATAACCATGGATGAAACATGGGTCCATCACTTTACACTCGAGACAAAAGAACAATCAAAACAATGGACTGAAAAGGGAGAACCGGCTCCAAAGAAGGGGAAGACCGTTTCATCTGCAGGCAAGGTCATGGCGTCGGCTTTTTGGGATGCGCGTGGGATAATTTTCATTGACTATCTTGAAAAAGGAAAAACTATCAACAGCGAGTATTATGCGAACTTATTGCAACGTTTGAGCGAAGAAATCAAGCAAAAACGGCCGCATTTGGCTAAGAAGAAAGTGTTGTTTCATCAAGACAATGCACCAGCTCACAAATCCGTTATTGCAATGGCCAAAATTAATGAATTAAAGTTTGAATTACTATCTCATGCACCCTATTCGCCAGATTTAACCACCTCGAATTATTTTCTGTTCCCAAACTTGAAAAAATGGCTCAGTGGTCAAAGATTTCCCAACGATGAAGAAGTGATGTCGGCAGTTAATGGGTATTTTGAGGAGCAAGACAGTTCTTATTATAAAAAGGGTATCGAACTTATTGAACATTGCTGGGAAAAGTGTGTAGAGCTAAAAGGAGATTATGTTGAAAAATAAATATATTTTTTTCCAAAATTTTTGTGTTTTCTTTGTTGGGTCGGATACTTCTGGGACCACCCTTGTATATATATATATATATATATATATATATATATATATATAAATGAGATACGCGAAGACCCTTAGTAATTTATAGTTCGTTGTAAGAAGTCAATTAAATTTTTTGATCGAATGTATTGAACAAATTATTGAGGAATATGCAATTCAACTAACACAGACTTGGAAAGTTAGTTGACCAACTACGAGTTCAACTTCAAAACTTACACGTTTCATCGGAAAACATTTGCCTAATTTTATACCAGCTACATTATCAAAAGCAAATAAACTTCGAAAATGTGCTATCTATTCAAAAAATGGAATTCTTAAGGAGTCACGGTACTGGTAGTGCTCGACCAGTGAAGTGCCACTTTGTGTGATATCCTGTTTCAAAAAATGCCACACTGAAAGGACCAACTAAATATTTTTCTTGTTTATGAATTTTATTATCTTGTTGCAATTTCGAAATTTTTAATAACAATAATTTTTTCAACAATGAATTGTTATTTTTTTTAAATAAAATTTTAATCCTTGTTCATTTTGCTTTAGTTTTTTTTTTTTGTAAAATTGAAAATAGGTGCACTTGTCTTATAATTGACGTGTATTCTCATCATTGCTTGATTTTAATTACTCACCACAGGAGAGATTATCAAAACTAAATTCCACAGTTGACTGGTTAAATAAGTGAGTAAGTAAGTAAAATATTGTGAAATATTGAAATATGAGATAAAATTATTTATTTTTGCAACGTTTGCTGAAAATGAGTTAATTGAAACGAATTATATATATATATATATATATATATATATATATATATATATATATATATGATACATTACTTTGTTACGAATTTTATTTAATTGTCAACATTATTTTTACAGTAGATATTCCTCTTTCTTGCAGTATATGAAATGTACAGGATCATCCAAATGAGACGCCAAGATGTCAGCACTGTATAATGTTTACACGTCATGTCTTTTCAAATGACATAATAAGCCTTTTTGTTTTAGTAGAAGGTTAGAATTTTAACCATTGATAGGGATACATTACAGCAACGCATTTACATTATTTAAACTTATTATGAAAATGGGCGTTATTTGAAAAATTCCCATCGCAAAATTCGTGATTTTTTTGATGTAAATAATCGGCCAAATCAGTCTTCAATTCAAATATTAGTGGAAAAATTTGAAAACACTGGTTATGTTATTGATTCACTCAAAAGTAGAAGACCAAAAACTATACGCAAAAACAAAATAATTGCTACTGTAAATGAAAGTGTTGAAAATGAACCGACAACATCAATTTCACGTCGTTCGTAAGAAATGATCATATCTTATGGATATTTATAGAGAATTTTGCATAAAGATTTACATTTACACGCGTACAAAATTCAATTAACCTAGGAATCTAAAGAAAGAGATCATTTACAACATCGTAATTTCTCTAGTTGAATTATTGAACAACGAAAAACAGATCCATTGTTTTCAAGCAAAATTTTGTTTAGTGATGAAGCTCATTTCACAATGAATGGATATGTAAATAAACAAAATTGTCGTATCTGGGGTGATGAAAATTATTGTGTTATTCATGAAAAATCTTTATACTCACAAAAAGTCACTGTTTGGTGTGCATTTTGGGCAAATGGAATCATTGGACCCCTTTTCTTAGAAAATAATGCTGGAAATTTTGTTATTGTGAATGCTGAACGATACTAATCAATGTTGAATGATCTTTTTATAGCCAGAATTGAATGATATTGATGCTTCTGATGTCTATTTCCAGAAAGATGGTGTTACATGTCACACAACTCGAGGAAACATTCAGTTTTTGAGATCAAAATTTCGTTAACATGTAATTTCACGAAATGATTTCAATTGACCTTCAAGATCATGCGATTTAACATTATTTGATTTTTTGTGGGTTTTTTTGAAAAGTTGAACCTATGCTAATAAGCCACATACAATTAATTACCTAAAGAACAACGTTCGAATTACAATTCCTGAAACAAATCCAGTAACATATCAAAAAGTCATTGAAAATTTCGATATTCGAATTGATTCCTGCAGACACAGTCGTAGTGGACATTTGAACGATATTCTGTTTTACGTGTAATTGTTATGAGTTATACTTTCAATAAAAAACAATTTGGGAAAATTACCAATAGTTTGTGTTTTATTAAAAAGAGACATGTAGGCGCGTTTTTTTGGATGATCTTATATATCCAAATATTTGATAAAAATACTACCATCTATTTTTGTTTTCTGAGGAAACAAACAACACTACAGTTGCAATATCAATAAACAAAAATAATATCTGTACATTAAATTGCACTAAAAATGTCAATTTTGTAACAAATAAATTGAGTAAAATAAAATAAATCGTCTGTTTTAGATTGTGATTTATTAATTTTATTTTCTCAAAAATATATTCATATTCAGTTCAAAAATTTACTGTGATATTAAAATTATCTTTCATAGTTATATATATATATATATATATATATAAAACTTGGTAAAATAGCAATTCTTGTCTATGTGTTTGTTTCATTTAAAAAAAACTACTATTTTTCTGAACAACTATTAGAATTTTTACAAAGTTTTCATCGTAATAAATTATTTTATATATGCAGACAATAATTTTGATAACTGAAAACTAAAGATTACTTAAAGATAATTCTTTTATGGATAATAAAGTATTATTGTAATAATTTATGAAACTATCTACAATCTCGAACATAAATTAGCTAATAAAAAGTATATTTTCCGTCTGATATTAAAACTGGTTTTCGTTTTAACATAAAACCGTTATGCAAATAAATTCAATTCTTTCATTAGAAATATTACGATTATCTGTAGACCTTAATGAGCTTTGATCTCCTTTCGTGATAAAATAATCTAATTAAAAAATAAACTTAAAAGAAAGAATTATTTAAATTTAATCTCGTTGACACTATAAATAAATCTATTTAATGTTTCAGTGTTTTAATCTGCTTAATACAATCGAAAATATACAGAGTACAAAAAAAATGTGTAATGAAATGATTTGCCTCAATAAATTTACTTTATAAATCGAATGGTTGGTTTAACTTATTTTTTAATAACAAGCGAAATATTTCAGCTGTTAATCATATACGGATTATTGAATTTATCGACTCTTTGCCGAGAATATGAGAAGCAAGTTAAAAAGAATTGTCGTTTACCATACACATGAATAATGTGCGGTTGCTGGAGAGGTCACACGAAGAGCAACTTTGCTACATAGTCGAGTACAGTGTTATAAAAAGAAACTTTATGATAGAATTTAAAAAAAGTGATACAAAATTATTAAACTTTACGTCAGTGTAAGTAGTTTTTATACGAATAGAAAAATTTAATTAAACAAAACATTTATCTCCATGAAAAATGTGAATTGTAAGCTTCAGTTTTCTCCAAGCATGTTTTTTTCGAAACATGTTTATATAAGTGTATTTTTTTTTAATAAAACCTATTTTTTTTATTTATATATATATATATATATATATATATATATATATATATATATATATATGCTTTTGTCCATAATTCTATTTTATATCATTCATTAACTATAAGAATAATACATTAAGCATTCTCTTACAAATAATTTCAATTCGATTCAAAAGAAAAAGAACAATATTTGAACGACGTCAGTTTAACTGTAAGGGAAAAAAATACCAACGATGATATTTCGACAGACTTATTATTATTTACGTTATCTGACACGTACGAGATTTAATTAATTTTAGATGTAAGAATAAGACCGCAAAAACATCTTCTCGACCGCATCTTGTCAGTTTCGTCGGCGCGAGCCAAACAACACAAAGGAAGTCTTTCTGGCGTACATCTCTTTTTTTGTACGCAAAAAGCTGAGCTTTGTCGAGATGCCCGAGTTGTTAAAATAACATGTGAAGTTCACGACGATGCTTCCAAATGCCAAGGATTGTGTTTTCAATATCGTCTCCTCTTTGTTGTTTTAATATTTTTTAATAATTTACTTTTGGAAATATTGAAATAGGTTAATAAAAAAAGGTTTTTATTCATCTCTCTCTCTCTCTCTCTCTCTCTCTCTCTCTCTCTATATATATATATATATATATATATATATATATATATATATATATATATTAATTAAATTCAATTAATTTTCTACTTTTATATGATATATTTTTAAAATAAAATTAGAGAAAAAAATATAATTATTTCGTTTGCAAATAATATCTAATATAATTTAAAATAACTTTATAAAAAATTCCAATTTTTCTTTATATACCTGTATTAATTTTACATCATTTTTCAATCTATTTATCTATTTATGACATTAAGATTCACATTAATTTTCTGATATTAAAATAAATGATGTTTTTCAATGAAGATTCGATTTATCGGTAAAAATTATAAAGCTACATAAATATTTTTAATTTTCAGTAATTTGATAACAATTTGAATTTTTATTTAAATCTTTTAAATAAATTCAAGGAAACATACAAAAAATATTAAAAAAAAATAATATGTTCGAAATTACAAAACTAATAACATGTATATATATATATATATATATATATATATATATATATATAATATATATATAAAGTTATAGATAGATAAAAAATTCCCACATAATTGTATCACATAACAAAAACGAATTAGGAACTTCGTTCATTTTATTATTGAGTCGTGCTTTTAGTACCTAAAGATATTTTTATACTTGAGTTAGTTTGAATTTAATTCTGTATACATACGTATATATATATATATATATATATATATATATATATATATATATATAAATATATATATATATATAGAGAGAGAGAAAGATATCGTTCATCAGACTCAAAAACTTATCACTAAGTATTTCTTTATAAGTTTGTTACAAATATATAAGTTCTGGAACTGTCAACATACACAGATAGTTCGTAAGTTCAAATGTAAAAGAACAGATGAAGCGTGAGCAAACATTTTCTACATGATAGGACGATAACGTGTGCAGATATATTTTACTACACTTTTTTCTTCATATTCAAAATCGATTTAACTAGAACGAGCTTGGTAAACTTCTTTTGATGAAAGTTCAGGTATAAAAATGAACATTTAGGATTAAAAAAATATTCAAATATTATATATATATATATATATACGAGGTTGTTTGATAAGTCCGTGTAAAAATAAAAACTGCTTCATTTTTTTGAATAAATCGTTTTTATTTTTCAACATAGTCTCCTTTTAGGCTTATACACTTCATCCAACGCTGCTCTAGTTTGTTGATCCCTTCCGAATAATAGGATTTGTCCAAGTCTGTAAAATAGTCATTCGTTCCTGCAATCACCTCCTCGTTCGAATAAAATCTTTTTCCCGCGAGCCATTTCTTCATATTAGGGAACAAATAATAGTCCGATGGAGCCAAGTCTGGAGAATAGGGGGAATGTAAAACGATTTGGAACCCTATTTCCATTAGTTTTGCGGCCACAACTGCTGAGGTGTGAGCTGGTGCGTTGTCGTGATGAAAGAGGACTTTTTTCTGGGCTAATCGGGGACGTTTTTCTTGCAACTCGGTTTTCAAACGATCCAATAACAATGAATAATATGCACCTGTAATGGTTTTACCCTTTTCAAATAGTCGATAAAGATTATTCCTTGCGAATCCCAAAAGACAGTCGCCATAACCTTCCCGGCCGAAGGAATTGTCTTCGCCTTTTTCGGAGCAGATTCCCCCTTGATAACCCATTGTTTAGACTGCTCTTTGGTCTCAGGAGTGTAGTGATGTATCCATGTTTCATCTACAGTGATGAAACGACGCTTAAAGTCCTGCGGATTTCGCTGAAACAGCTGCAAACCGTTCTTGCAACACTTCACACGACCTCGTTTTTGGTCGATCGCGGCACCCACCTGGCGGATAGCTTTTTCATGTCAAAATGTTGGTGCAAAATATTATGTACCCGTTCACACGAGATGCCTACAGCACTAGTAATCTCACGCACTTTCACTCTTCTGTCACCATATCATGGATTTTATCAATGATTTCTGGAGTGGTGACCTCAACAGGGCGTCCAGAACGTTCAGCGTCTGTTGTGCTCATATGGCCACTCCGATAATTTTGAAACCACTTATAAACCGCACTAATCGAAGGTGCAGAGTCACCATAATGTTTATCAAGCTTCTGTTTAGTCTCCTGAGGCGTTTTGCCTTTAATGAAGTAGTGTTTAATCAACACGCGAAATTCTTTTTCGTTCATTATTTGACAATCACTCGATTTCCTTGATTCCAACGATTGTCAAACACAAAGGAATAGACCGATATGGCTGAAACTTGATGTGTGTTCTTCCAAGAGGTGCTACTAATTAAAAATAACCTCGATATGCACCAGTGGTGCCATCTTTCGGAATTTACACGGACTTATCAAACGACCTCGTATATACATGAATGTGATATTAATTAGAATATTGTTTTTTTATTTTGATTTACTTCGGCAATTATTAAAAATATATTTTTTTAATTCACATAATGTCAATATTTTAATAACAAGTATACAATTTTTTTCTGAATTTATTTCATGTTTGAGGAACTGTATTTAATAAACTGTATGTTAGGTAGATGATTCACTGCTGGATAAATAGTTTTAAAGTAACGAGTAGACATAAATGCTGTAAGAAAATATAACAAGAACGTATAAAGCCATTGAGATTACCATCAACAACGAAACGAGGTTGATATAGAAAGAAAATTAACAAAACAAAAACTCACAACGAGAAACCATATTTTGCACACACACACACACACACACACACACACACATATATATATATATATATATATATATATATATATATATATGAAGTCAACACCAATGTTAAAACTAACTCGATTAAATTAAAAGCGTACTGTAAACTTACAATTCTTTGTCTTCTGCTCGATAAAATTCTAAGTGAAAGTAATACTTGTCGTTGTTAAATTAAATGTGAAAGAAGCTAGAAATCACCGGCCGCAATAGATTACATGGAGTTTATTTAATTCTTTAAACGATTATCCTGTCGCATTTGTGGTCACAAAGATTATTAAAGCTTAAATATCCGATTGTGTCAATTCGTTAGGATTTTTTACGCTTAATAAAGAAAAATTATTGTATTCAATATCTTTGACTATATCTAAGTTAAAATCTAGTAGAGGCTGTATTTGTACCGTGCAATTTTTTTTCTAGAATATCCAGTATATATGATATCCCTGTATATTAGTCTTTCTGTTTTAATTTTATTATGATATAGTTAATAAATTAATATTATTATTTTTTACTTCTGTTTTTATTTTTTACTTAATTCTAATATTTAATATTTTGGTTATGTTACAATAAGTATCGTTTTTTTTATTACAGATTATTTATCTCGATTATAAATATTTTCTTTCTGAATTATATAAATGAAACGTTAATTCATGTTCGTATTAAATTATTTAATTAATTTTATTTATTTTCTACCTTTTGATTGTCGAAACGTACGAAAAATCATAAATTTTACTGGAAGCTATTCTGAAAGATACTCAACGATTCGAAATCAAACACACACATCACATATACTCCCTATTATATAGATACAAATAAAAAACGTACTTACTTTCTCATAATAAATTAATAACAATTTATCAACATATTTTACATTTTCGCATCATTAACGTACTATACGTATTTAATAATGAACAATTTCCGGTAAATAGAAAGAATAACAAATATACTTTTAAGTTGATTTCCATTTTATGTTAATATTTGTTTTTGCATATATTTTATATCAGACTATTTTATAAATTCGTATTGTTGTTTATATTAATTTATTATTGTATATATAAATATATATATATATATATATATATATATATATTATATATATATATACGAGGTCAGACAATTAAGTAATGCGACCGATTTTTTTTCTCGGCCTGTGGTAACACTGCGAACCTATAACTCCGCCACCGTAATAGCAGATCTCTACTCTCTCGATTGAGACCTTGACCACCCTCGTACGATCATTTCTTCGCCAGCTGTTTAGTGTTTTGTAACAACGCGCGAGTAGTGCATGTCACGAAAATGGAACACAGAAATTGAATGAACATCGCTCAAGATTGTCTCGAACAGGTTGAAAGTGATCCTACTCTTCTCGATCGAGTTATTACTGGTGATGAAAGTTGGTTCTTTCAATATGACCCCGAAACTAAACGACAAAGCCAACAGTGGCTGTTCCCTGGAGCACCAAGGCCAAAGAAGGCGAGAATGAGGAAGTCCAAAGTAAAAACCATGTTGATTTGCTTCTTCGACAGCAAAGGGGTGATTCACAAAGAGTTCGTACCACCTGGACAAACCGTAAATCAAGTATTCTACCGCAATGTGCTCGAAAAATTACGAAAAAGGGTGCTCAGAGTGCGTCCAGAGATCGCGAAGACTTGTGTTCTACATCACGACAATGCTCCCTGTCACAGTGCGTTCAGTGTCTCTCAGTTTTTGGCGTCTAAAGGCATCGCAACGTTACCACAACCGCCCTATTCACCGGACATGCCACCCTGCGACTTTTTCCTATTCCCCCATATGAAAAAATTCGTCAAAGATCGACATTTTGACTCCGTTGAAGATATCCAAGAATCTGTGACGAGGGTACTCGGAGAGGTCCCACAAGAAGTGTTCCAGAATTGTTACGAAAACTGGAAAACTCGCTGGAATAAGTGTATAGATGCGGGAGGGAACTACTTTAAAGGGGATCGCAGCGATGTACCTTAATTTTTAAATATACTCGATTTTTGAATTTTGTCGCATTACTTAATCGTCTGACCTCGTATATATATATCCCTTATACAAGTAAATGGATAAGGGAACAAACAAAAGTAATGGATATAATAGAGCAGTTACATCGTTGAAATGGACATGGGCAGGACATATAGCAAGAAGAGAGGACAACAGATGGACGAAGATTGTTACGGAATAGAGACCAAGAGATAAAAGGAGACCCAAAGGAAGACCACATCAAAGATGGAGAGATGAAATTGTGAAATATTGTGGAGGGCAAGGTTGGATGAGATTGGCCAGTGACAGGAAAGAATGGAAGAGGCTCGGAAAATTCTTCTTATTTAATTATGACATTCGACGAAGCTTTCGCCCAGCAATGGGCTGATGTGGGCTGGAGATGATGATGATAATGATGATATATATATATATATATATATATATATATATATATATATATAAATATATATAATCCAATTACAATTGAAAGTATATTATTTATGTTTTTAACAAATGCTAAATCAATCAAGTAACGATTCATCCTTTAAATAAACATTTTCACGAAATATATAATATACTTTATATTCAAAAATCATTTCAAAAAACATATATGTGCAAATAAGTTGGAAAAAAAAATTCACTTAATATATACTAACATAAAAACCAGATACTCATATAACAGTTTGCACAGAAGGATTGAATGTGAAATTTTATACACATCTGACGAACAAGTAGACAAGTTAGAAAATAAATTTTATTTGCATATTTATATAGAAAAAAGTTATATGTGATATTTGATACTCGAATCTACAAACGATCATAATTTGTAAAATAAATTCACTAATTTAATAAAATAAATATTTTTTTATATATATTAAAACCGAATTGAGTTATTCTAAATGAAGTAAAATTAATTTACTTTACCTTTATCTTTTCAAATATAGTTATATATAATTTTAAATACATTATTTGGATTCAAATATTTCTTTTTATTAAAGTGTATATTTGAATAACCAACATTTACCTTGATAAAAATTATTAAAAAATTCAGGTATAAGGAATCAGAATCTGGATTTAAGTATAAAATTTGTATTGATAATAATAAATGCCATAACTAATTTTAAAATGTTATATAATAAATGATTTTTATAAATTAATTTTAATTAAAAAATATCATCTAGAATCATTTCAAATATCTTTAAAATATTATTTCAAATTATAATAAAATTACTATCATCATACAAGATATATTGTTTTATTTCGTTCATCAGTTATAATTGGACTCTACAACATTTATTTTAATAAAGTGGAACGATTTATTTGTCAACAATGATTTGTTGATATGTCGGTATCGTAACGTTTTATTAAAAAAGGAATTATTAACATGAAATATCTCATTAAAACGTTCTTATTTTTTAATAAATATATTTTACGTTTCGTAAGTAAATGTAGGCATTATTTTCATGAAAAAATAAAAGAGTATCTGAAAGACAATATTATATTGTGTCTCATTAAATAAATTATAAATTTGAAATAGGTAATAGAAAAGTTACAATAATAAAAAAGAAATATTAAAATATAAGCAGAAAAATTCTGTATTAATTAAAGTTTTAGTCTTTCATGATAATTAAAATAAAAATTACTTTTATTGGAATTTAATCATTCATTATTTCTCTTTAAAGAGTACAAAAAATTAAAAATCTAATCTGTATTTCTTATAAATTTAACATCAATTTTATTTCTTATACAATATATAAATACACCCGTCCCTCAATTTACGCGGGACTTTTTAGGCGGCAAATTATATCTCTATTTACGCGAGACTTTTTAACGCGGCACTTTTTATACGCGATCAGATAGATTTCATTTTATATAATTTTTCACGGAATTTATTATATATCAGAGTGACGAAAATTCTTACTTGAATGTATAAAAGCACGATATAAATATATAAAAGGTTGAGTGTTTTAAATTACAGTAGTGATAGTGACACCGAATAAAATTTATCTACTTTTATTTTCTAAAACGTCATTACTTTTTTCTTAAGCTATGTGAAATAAATATGTGTTTCTACAATTTTACTAGTTTTTATTTCCGATATTTTTTATATTGTACTGACAGACTCAATTTACGCGATTTTCATTCGCGTAAAACAAATCCACGTGGAACGGATACTCCGCGTAAATTGAGGGAAGGGTATATATATATATATATATATATATATATATATATATATATATATATATATATATATATGATAATCAATAATTTAATTTTTATATTTTCTTGTCAATCAATCATTTCATTTTTATAAACCAACTGCACTTATAAATAAAAATAGTATTACATTTTATTACCAGGCATAATTTAAATTTTCGCGATGAAACTTTTCTTGCGAAATTTTAATGCAAAACTAATATAAAATGCTGCAAATTGAAAAATGTACTCTATTTTTAGAACAAGTCGTTCGCACTTTTTTCCAACATTTAGTTAGAACATCGTAGATACAGATATCTTTTAAGTGTAGAGAAAAAAGCGAACTTGTCACAAAGTGTATATTTAGAACTGGAATAATAAGAAATATATAATATTCATTCTACATTCAATGCAATTTTAAAATCAATCAAATACTGATTGGAATACATCTACATAAAATGCTATTGCAGATCAAATGAATGCACGGTATTCGTCTTAGTGACGAAAGTTTATAAAAGAGGTTGAATGTTTGAAGTTAGTTCATTCGATGAAAAACTATTTCAATTAAACAAAAAAAAACATTTTATGATTTTAGATTTTTCGAGATGAGTTAAATGAATAATTTTGATCATATTCAAAAAATGGAGCATCATCAACTTCCCGAAAGAAAAATCCCTTAAAGAAAAAAATAACTTAGACTTGGTTAGAATGAAGATATTAGAAAAATTATGGAGAAAAGAAAAACTAAGGAGGAGAATGGAATGACATAAACGATAAAAACTGAAATATATATGGCGTTAATCATTACAAATTGGAGAATATATATATATATATATATATATATATATATATATATATATTAGGTTGTTAAATAAGTCTCTGCGTTTTTTGCAAATAGTTTTAGAAAACGAAAAAATAAAACACGCAACATTTTCAATCAATTGTATATTCTCCTTCATTTTCTACAACCTTTTTCCATCTGTCAATTAATTTTTTAATATCCATTTCGAAAAAACAATGAATTTTTAGAACCAATAAATTTTTCAATATCATTTTTATGTCTTCTTTCATTCGGTAAATTTTCCATTTAAAAAAATGTTGTAAAGATCTAAATAGATGATATACACTTGGTACTATGTCCGGAGAATATGGTGGGTGAGGTAGAAGTTCCTAAGTAAATTCATTTTTTATTTAATTTTCTTTCATATGTAAGAGCGAGCATTATTTCAATATAAAATTACCCTTTTTCGATTTAAAAGTGCTGGTATTTTTATAACCAAAGCCTCTTTAAAACGATCTAACTATGCACAATACACGTCTGTCGTGATTGTCTTCCATAATCCAATAATTCAAAATAAAATACACCTCTCATATCCCACAAAATGCACAGCATGATCTTCTTGGAATGTAATCTGGTTCTTGGTGTAAGAATTGGAGGTTGATTCGCGTTCAACCACTGCTTCTTTCGTTGCGTGTTGACGTAGAGAATCCATATCTCATCTCCAGTAACAACACGTTTCAAAAATAGCTCGAATTGTTCCCGAATCAATAATGACTGGTATATTGATACACGCTGCGCGAGATTCTGTTCGAATAATTTATGAGGTACCGATTGTCTACAAGTTGACACCTTTTCCATTTTTTAAGTGTTTATGAACAACTCCAGGATCCATTTCGAGTCTTTGTGCTAGCTCCCGTACCGTTAACCTTAGATTTGCTTCGATGATAGCCTTAATCTGCTCACTATCAATCACTTTTGGTCTATCTGACCTTGGTAAATCTTTAATGTCTAAATTCCCGGAACGAAATTTTTTGAATCACATTTGGCACTTTCTAATTTTTAATGCATCCGTGCACTATGTTTTTGACTGCCATTGTTGCATTATGTCCAATTTGGAACTCATAAGCATAATGTAGCGTAAGTGAGTTTCTTTTATCTCCACTACCATTGTTTATTTGAGGTTGAAAATGTTAAAAATATATATATTAAGTTTCGAAAGAGTACCATCGACACAAGTACTGCTGGTGAACACCGAAAGAATACTGAAAATATCTCTAGTTTACAAAAAGTAATGCATTTTAACTGATGTTAAAAAAAACGCAAAGACTTAGGTGACAACCTAATATATATATATATATATATATATATATATATATATATATATAAATTCATATTTGTAGTAATTTATTTGACCCACGATATTTGAATTACCGTTTACTATCAATAATTCACGATAATAGTTTGAATACGGACAAACTTTTTGTCGTATTATCAAATTATGTTTTGCTCAAGTTCAGACATTTATTTAACAATAACGTATTTGCAACAAAAAAGCACTCTATTGTTCGGGTATTCAGACCACGTACATACATAATTCAATTTGTTTATCTAAACACGTTTTGAAATTATATTCGATTTGAAATAAAAGAAAATGTAATGCTATAAATGTAAATATGCTGATAAAACTGTAAATGTCAATATTGATGTACTGATATTTTGTATCGATGAAATTGAAACAAATTATATAAAAGAACGACGTTCGAACAAAGTGGAGACGTTCCAGCCAATATTTCTCATTCCAATGACATTGAAAATATATTAAATTTATTTTAACGGATTTCACTTTAGTTGAAATTGACAAAATATAAAAACAATACAAGCAAATAATGATATAAAAGTCGATCCGATACATTAAATCTCATTTAAATAAAACTGAAATTAATTTCTAATTAAAACTGAAATTTATATGAAAATATCATTAGTGAGGAATTTATGCAGTACAACTTTTTGAAATTTGGTGGAAGAAAGTACGATAAAACTGATTTGCCGTCATAACGCATTTATCATTTTCTTACATACAACATAGTAAATTTCCGTTTATTTATGTGCGGATCATCCCGTCTTCGAAATGTCCGCATATAAAAGATAGCTTAACTTTTTACGGCCGTCTGAATATAACGGATCTGTTTTTAAATAGCCACGTTCACAGAAGACTGGAGCATATTTTCAACCAGTCTACAGAAGTATGTGTTATTTAACGTCAATTTATTACATGTCGCTGAATTACGGACGTATAACAAAAATGTTTTCAAAAGTGTGAATAGTAGGACGGCCTGATGTTCGTTCTATCGAGTATTCAGATCTACTTTTAAACTTATTCACGAAAAAAACGTTAAAGTGAGATTTTATAGCTAGAAAAAGTAAGGAAGACAGAACTATATAATATTGAAAAATTACCATTTAAAATTTCCTCGTCTGATTTAAAATGTTTTACGAAAAAATGAAAACAATCACAATTATAAAAATTATTCTTAAATTAAACCAAATATCTACTTTTTCAATCGTAAGAAGTCTCCTAGTATCGATTTCATGGTACAGTAATACTCCGACTTACGCGAACTCGGAGTTACGCCGTACTTAATTTTCCTCTCCCGCTTCGTCCCACACCGCACACGTATCTTCAGTGTTTCTCTTGCTGTGATACGGCTGGACGTGTTTCGCGCAAACTCTATATTCACGAACCCACTCTATGGTAACGAAGTTAAAATTATTTTGCTTTATGTTTTTTAAACCCTTAAAAAAACTATGTCGTCCAAATGAAGTAAATTTGATTCTCCTGCATCTAGTAAGAAAAGAAAAACGTTATCTCTGGAATGTAAACTTAACATTATCAAGGATTTTGATAACAGAATGAAAATTTGTGAATTGGAAAAGAAGTTTGAGCTACCAGAATCCACAGTAAGAATAATCATAAAAGATAAAGAAAGAATTCTCGAAGCTGTGAAAAATGCTCAATCCTTAATTTCAAGATTAATTCGTAAACGTGATATTATTGCTGAGATGAAAACAACGCCAGAAACTAATCATGTCGCTCATGTGATAGAAGAAGTTGTCAATCTTTCCAGGCAATTAGATTTGGAAGTTAAACGTGATGATGTCAACAAGCTGTTGAATTCACATAGTCAGGAGCTGACAATTGACGAGCTCATAAAGTAGAGCAAAAAGCGTAAGCAAAACGTTACTGAAGAATCTGACACTTTAAACTCGGTTCCACCAAAAAATCACATGGCAATTATAAGTCTGACAAAATCTTTCGGCTTAATTGAAAAAGACTTACAAATATTAGAAAACATAGACTCCAACGAAGAACGCGTTATAGCTACAAAGTAAAAAATAAAAAAAATATTAGCTTGTTACGAAGAAATTCTGGATGAAAAAAGAAGACATTGTGCCGTCAGACGAGTTTGTTAGATTTTATGAAGCCATCGACATCGAAATAACTTCATCTTAGGTAACTCATTTATTTTTTTAATATTTTGTATTAATATGTATAAAGAACTACAATTTTTATTAAATATTTTTCTTTTAAACTAGTGTTTTTGTTAGTCCTTGGTCCCAATTAAATAAAATTTAATTTATTTCTTTGCAAAGTTGTATTCCGCCTTACGCGATTTTCGTCGGCCCCACCTATCGCGTAACTTCGGGGTATTACTGTATTACAAATAATTTTGAAACGATATTTTATTTCTCGTTTAAAAATCAAAAATATGTAAATCAAATCATTTTAAGATATTCAATATTGAAACCAAATCTATTGGTATATAAATGAATGATATGTAATATCAAGAATTTTATTTTCAAAATTAAAAATAAACTTTTCCAAATTTCGTAATTCGAAAAAATAATAAACTTCTCTCCTATAAATACGAATAAATTTGTTTTATTAGATGAAGATTATATATTAAAAAATATCTAATATATTTTTAATTATTTTGTTAAAATGACCTTCATTATATGTTTATAAGAAGAATGTATAAAAAAATACATATTTCTCTTTATTTCAATTTGTGTTCGAATTTACAATTCAGTATACAAAAATAGTCTTCTATCGACACAAAATATGTTCGCAATCATTTTAACACTTAATGAAATAAAGTTTACGAAAAACGTTCAGGTAAATACATCTACCAGAAAAATGGTTTGAAACTTCATTCAACAGAAGATCATAAAAATTTAATTTTCTTTTTTTTAATAAACTGTTTGAAATTTGAAAACTTTACGTGAGTCTGTTTATATTTAGTAATAAACGTCAAGCAGGTATTAATTTGTAAACTTTTATATTTTGAAATATAAAGTAGTAGCACTTCTTTATTTCAAAAACGTATATTTTGTGGTTAAAAAGTAAATATTATTTCTGTAAGACAGTAAACGCTTATTATGAAAATGCTTACATCTATAATTTAATATTTAATTCAGTGAAAATTTAATGTTTTTCCATGTAATCAAAATCAAATTCAAATTCAAATTCGTATATATTATTTGAAATATATATAATAATTATTAAAAGAACTAATGTTTTTTTAAGAAAATACATAGAAATTATTTATATGAAAGATTCAATGCGTAATTACATTTAATAACTAATATTCTTTAAAACCATTTCAATGAATAATATGATTTTATAAGTTCATTTTTCTTTAAAATCTTATTTGCGATTATTTCTTTAAACTCTATATTTAAATTTTTATAATATTATTCTTTATTATAACATCAAATTTATTACAAATTAAAACATTTTAAAAATCTGAAATTAATTTTCAAGTTAAATTAGGTTTAGTACAGGCATTTAGTTTTTTATGATAATTATAAATATATATTTTTATCATAGTATAAAAAACCTCTAATTAAAATTTTAACAATATTTTCTTTTTTAATAAATACATAAAATAATTGATATAATAAATACTAAAAAAAATGTAAACATAAATATAAATTTTATAAAAATAAATAACTAATTAATGAATCAAAAACATGATATATTTAAAGGTTTCATGTACATTTTAGAAAAATATATAAGTTAGAAAACATTTTTAATTAAAATATTCTACAAATTTTTATTATTAAGGAATCTAATTAGTAATTAAATCATAAAATACTACACTCTTTTTACTTTAAAATTTATTTTAATAGTTACGGTACTGGTTACAATTCAAATCGGATTTTCGAATCTTGAGTACGGATGACATCCTTGACGTAGTACCGTACAGATATAAAAAAGATTAAGAAAAAAAGCACACGGACAAAGTGACAGTGAAATGAAATACATTTATCTCCGGTATTTCGATACAGTTTTAGTTACATTAAGAATGGAGATCCGAATACGACAATGTTCCTTCGTACTGTGTTTAAAACCAATAAACTTAAAAGAAATTGAAAGTTTTTTTCACAACGGTACAAACATCGACATAAAACAGAAACGTGTTTAGAAAAAATCTGATCAGTGATGTAGAATTATTGTCTACTTTTTACACTTAGTATATAATAAAATTCTAAAAGTGTTCTCAATAGAAGTTTCGATTAAAATCTAATAAAATGAATATTATCTTTTGACAACAGTTCTTTTTGATTAAAAAATATTTATAGAAATCTTTTATCAACTTTTTTCAATAAATCAAATATTTTTGCATATTTAAAATATTAAATCTGTATATTATTATCAGCATTTTCTATCTATTATTGGATAAAAATGTCTCAACACTTTTCAATGATTTTTAATAATTTTAATTTGCTTTATTCAATTCTTCGAGTTCATCTAACTTCATTGAGAATAAAATAATGTTATCATCAAATAGAATGAGAATATCTCGCACTTTAATTTTATTTATTTAGTTTCATACTTAGATCCCATTCTCAAGTATCTTAAACAATTCTTCCAGTATTGCTGTAAATAGTTTTGGTCATATGTTTCTCTCTTATTTCTTCAATAATTTTAAACTTTCCTATTTTGTCATGTACTTCTATAAAAGATGTAGTATTTCTATAAACTTCTTAATTCAATATAAATTTCTTGATTTTCAATACATTCAGTATTGCACATATATATATATATATATATATATATATATATATATATATATATATATATATATATATATATATACTCGTATACGAGTTGTTTGATAAGTCCGTGTAAAAATAAAAACTGCTTCATTTTTTTGAATAAATCGTTTTTATTTTTCAACATAGTCTCCTTTTAGGCTTATACACTTCATCCAACGCTGCTCTAGTTTGTTGATACCTTCCAAATAATAGGATTTGTCCAAGTCTGTAAAATAGTCATTCGTTCCTGCAATCACCTCCTCGTTCGAATAAAATCTTTTTCCCGCGAGCCATTTCTTCATATTAGGGAACAAATAATAGTCCGATGGAGCCAAGTCTGGAGAATAGGGGGGATGTGAAACGATTTGGAACCCTATTTCCATTAGTTTTGCGGCCACAACTGCTGAGGTGTGAGCTGGTGCGTTGTCGTGATGAAAGAGGACTTTTTGTGGGCTAATCGGGGACGTTTTTCTTGCAACTCGGTTTTCAAACGATCCAATAACAATGAATAATATGCACCTGTAATGGTTTTACCCTTTTCCAAATAGTCGATAAAGATTATTCCTTGCGAATCCCAAAAGACAGTCGCCATAACCTTCCCGGCCGAAGGAATTGTCTTCGCCTTTTTCGGAGCAGATTCCCCCTTGATAACCCATTGTTTAGACTGCTCTTTGGTCTCAGGAGTGTAGTGATGTATCCATGTTTCATCTACAGTGATGAAACGACGCTTAAAGTCCTGCGGATTTCGCTGAAACAGCTGCACACCGTTCTTGCAACACTTCACACGACCTCGTTTTTGGTCGATCGTGAGCAATCGCGGCACCCACCTGGCGGATAGCTTTTTCATGTCCAAATGTTGGTGCAAAATATTATGTACCCGTTCACACGAGATGCCTACAGCACTAATAATCTCACGCACTTTCACTCTTCTGTCATCCATCACCATATCATGGATTTTATCAATGATTTCTGGAGTGGTGACCTCAACAGGGCGTCCAGAACGTTCAGCGTCTCTTGTGCTCATATGGCCACTCCGAAAATTTTGAAACCACTTATAAACCGCACTAATCGAAGGTGCAGAGTCACCATAATGTTTATCAAGCTTCTGTTTAGTCTCCTGAGGCGTTTTGCCTTTAATGAAGTAGTGTTTAATCAACACGCGAAATTCTTTTTCGTCCATTATTTGACAATCACTCGATTTCCTTGATTCCAACGATTGTCAAACACAAAGGAATAGACCGATATCGCTGAAACTTGATGTGTGTTCTTCCAAGAGGTGCTACTAATTAAAAATAACCTCGATATGCACCAGTGGTGCCATCTTTCGGAATTTACACGGACTTATCAAACGACCCTCGTATATATATATATATATATATATATATATATATATATATATATATATTTGTTTAGCATCAATTATATAATTCAATATTTAAATTAAAAACTAACAAAAGTATAAATTGTTTTTCTGGAAAAATTCTCGCTATGAAACGTCAGTAATAAAATGGTGAAATTACACCAGAATTTAATTCATTACATTTTTATGGCTTGTAATTTCTCTTTTAACGAATATTAAAAAGCGTATAAATTTCAGAAAAAAATTCTACTTTAAAAATATTAAATCAGTATAATACTTTTTAATGAAATAATAAGAACATTGATTTAGTTTTAAATTCTAATTAAATTCCGTCTATTTTAAAAATAATAAACTACTACGATTTTTTTATCACTGTCACGTTTTCAATTATTAACTTAATTGATGAAAACTGTAAAGATTCTCTATGAACAATTTAAATTTTATTATAAAATGAATACTCTGTCATCGTTAATTAAAAGTTTAGATATTAATAATCTAATTTATTGAAATCAATCATATACTCTAATATTTAATTATAATGTGTTAGTCGATTAGTTAAATGATAAGTTGTATGATAAAGGACGGTACTAAATATATTTGAATGAGGCGGTCTCAGTCGGGTAATTAGCATGGCAGTTTGGTAATAAATGGATTGTAAATTTAATCGTTGATTTCAGATATATCCTCCATTTTACTAGACAATCATTCATCTCGTGTACATAATCAATTTTAATGGTTTTTGCTAATAAAACAAACATAATAAATTAAAGACATGTTACAAATTTTAATATTTTTTCAGTTTATATAAATATCCTTATTTAATTATTTTTTTAATAAGTGTATAGTAGTTTAATAATATGTTGATTTTATTTAATAGTAATTTTTGTAAAATAAAATTTTCAAGTTTAATTTATATTTATTAGAAATAAATATATTCAAGTCCGTACAGAAATTTATTTACAATACAATATATATATATATATATATATATATATATATATATATATATAATTAAATTTTAAAGCCATTAAATAATTTAATATAAATTTCATTTATTTATAATTAATTCTAAAAAGAAAAAACCTTTGATCATTGCAATTTAGATTTGTAAGCAAAATGTTGATGAAATTTGTAAAGCTTATTAACTTTTTCCTGTCGTTTTACATCGTGTTTTATGTTTTCTTTCCTCGACATCATATAAATTGCCTTTAAAGAACTATCTTTACATGCAAATTTTTTAAACATAATTCATGGCATTGCACTATAAAGGAATTTTCATCGTAAAAAAGTTTCTTGAAAATTTATTTTTAATATAATCTCATAAATTCATTTTATATATATATATATATATATATATATATATATATATATATATATATATATATACATATATAATCTTAATTTAGAATTTAAAGCATGTGCGTGGTTTCTACTTTATGCCACTACTAATAGTGCAATAAACGAAATGTCACGAATCTCATTTCTTTGTCGTAAAAATAAAGTCACGAACATTGATTTAAATTTGCAATTAATTAAAAACGTTCGCCTGATACATTACAGAATTAAATATTCGACATTTCCATTTTGAATTATATTGATTGAGACGGTAGCTTTCAATTCAATTGCAAAAATAAACTTTTCGAATGTCTTGATTTCTTCGAAAAGTTAATGTTGTTTCATTTTAAATTAACTACAACTATTACTACTATATATATATATATATATATATATATATATATATATATATATATATATAATTTGGAACTTTTTATAAAAAAATCATTTTAATCCCAAAATGAGATTAATGTTTCAAGTATTCATTTGAAATCGTATTATACCATTCTCATATTTTTCTTCAAAACAATTAATTTTAAATGAAACTACGCAACTTAATCTGTTTGCTTACCTTAATTGTTATTGATTAAAATAAAATATAATTGTATACTTTATGTTTGGTTATTAAAAATGATTCTTAAAATAAAAATAAAATAACAGAACCACGAATATGGAAAAATACAAAAAATATATAGAATTTTATTTTTAGTGATACTAAACTTTTTTCTCTAATAGTCAACCGTTTATTTTCTAAAAAGACAAAAATAATTTTAAATATTTTTAATAAAATTTACTATGTTAATATTTATAACAACAGAAGATTAATATTTACAAGCAAAATATATTGTAGTAATTAAATGAAATCCTACAAACGTCACAGGTTTGAATTAATTAAAACGTAAATTCAATTTTATTTCATAAACTATAAATCAACCTATATTTATATATATATATATATATATAATATATAATATAATATATATTATATAAATAAACGTTTGGTATCAGAACTATTCAACAATCATCGTCACTCTCAACAGATAATACAAATATCATCCCATAGGGCCATAAGATGAAGGTTAAATATAACCAAACCTCAGGTCAAGAAATCAAATATAATTATATTCAAATGACTACTGTACAGACTCTGTCATTCTATTGAATATGCAACGAAGTGATTCAGAGGATATGGAAACGAATCGTTTATCTAACAGCACCGTCTGTTACATTTATCTCTACATTAGTTGCGTTTCACTCAATAGGATGACGTTGACATTATTCGTACGACGCAATAGACAAACCAGCAATCATCAGACTTAATATAACGTTTGTTCGATAAAAACATGGTTGGAGCAGTTGTCTGTTCGAATATTATAAAATTTTTTTAGACTAGATTTTCTCTAGAGATAGTTTTATATAAGAACAGAATTTATGTATTTATACAATATAACAAAAATTATTAAACCTTTTTAAGATGATAATTTCTCGAATAAAATGTATGATGGTAAATATTCTGAAAGTTTTTAAACAAATATAAATAGTCATTGACTATTTAAACACTTCTAGAAGAAAAAAAATCCGGATATAAGAATAGTGAAAATATAAAAAATTGAAATACGAATTAATAATTTCATTCTTCTTAATAATTTCATATATAGCCTTCTGGCCAACTCACTTTGTAACTATGTCTTTTCTTATTTTGTCTTTTTTCTTATCTATTATCTTCCTGTTGAATGTCTGTCTCACTGCTATGTTTCTATTCAAGTGTCCATTTTATAGTGATCAGCTCTCAGAGCCATGACAATATTGTTTTTTATTGTACATTATTTTCGTATTAAGAAAAAATGTGAACAAAGCAATTGCTAAACAGTTGTATAAAAACTCCTTTAACTCCAATATTGTATTTAATTATTGTTTTAATTTCATTAAATCTTTGTTGATTAAAATGTTTACAATTCTTTTCTCTGATAATTTTTTATGTTAAAATGTAATTAACAAATTTTGTCGTGCTTGATTACCAGAATTATCTTTTCTATCTTTTATTGTATTTCTATTATATATATATATATATATAAGTTATATAACTCATAAAATTTTAATAATTTTCCCAAGGCCAGTCGCACTGGACAGTATATATCAACAAGTATGTAACGATTATTTATATAACATCTCTCTGATGAGAGCATGGAAGTTTCCAGAGACTTGAAATACACCATAATCAATTATGGTAAATGATTACGCAAACCAAATAATAGAGGTTTCTTTGACAATTAAAATAGCCTGAAAAATTAGTTCTACTAAACTATTCGAACAGTTCTACTTGACAATTCGAACAGTTCTAATATAGCATTCGAATAGTTTATATTGAGAGAGTTCCTCGAGCCGCTGTGGTGATATTGTGGTGAATTTGGTGTTATATTTGATTAGTGTTGTAATTGAACTGATAAATAAAATAAATTTGTTAATAAAATTGTGCATCTAGTGTTAATTGTTAAGCCAGCCCAACCGCTAACATATCCTGAATAGCCCAATTTTATAACTTATATATATATATATATATATATATATATATATATATATACCTGAGTCTGTTTTTATGCAGTAGATACGTTCCATAGAAAACCGCATTAAAAAAACGCACAAAAAAAGACTTAACTTACATTGAAAAATTAGGGATACGTTCCGTACTTTTCGAAAACCGCATAAAACCAAAGCTACAAAGTGAAATTACTCTTAAATTCGCATAAAAAAATCAGGAAATAAAAAATGCTTAAAAAAATTTCAAATATCTGCAGAAAATTGATACAAAGCAAAACTTTTTTACTTTATTCTTTAATCAACTATTTAATTTTATTCAAAGCAATATGTACATATGTGTAATTTATTTTAGAATTTTTCATACGTATTCTAATCATCATCGCAATAATAACTGCACTGTTTAGAATAAAAAAAGAAATCAAATAGCTGCAGTTTTCAAGACATGTAGGCCAAGCCTTTTTCCAACAGGCATTTAAAATGTGTGGTTTTATTTGAGTAATAGCAAGAACAACATGATTTATAAAGTCAAAGATAGAAAATTTTTTCCAAGCGTCAGTTACTATTATTGACTCATTTTCTAGTTTATCCAATATAAATTGAAAAGTGTGTTTAACGTAATATTGTTAAAAGTTGCAATTATGCCTTGATCTAATAGTTGAATAATGCTTGTTGTATTGGGTGGAAAAAACATCACGTTTACATTAGGATGTTTTAAACATGGATGACCTGGTCCGTTGTCAACAAAAAAATTGGCAACTTCTTCATCTGCCGATGCGATCGCGCCCGTAATCTTCATCTTATGCAGTCCATTCCTTTATAAAAACCTGGTTAACCACCCTTTTCTAGCAGAAAATTCCTTATCAGTTCGAGAAGTGGAAGTAAATGGCTCTGATTCCTTCATTTGTTCATAAAACTGAAGAGCTTTTCGTTAAATTAAATAACCGCTTAAAGAAATTCTTAAAAAAAATCGTATAAAAAGATACTAAGAAGAAATATGAATCGTATAACTTTAAAATCGCATTAGAAAAATTCGCATCAAAAGATATTAAGAAAAAATATGAATCGCATAACTTCAAAATCGCATTAAAATAATCCGCACAAAAACAGACCCAGCTGTATATATATATATATAATTATATATATATATCCTAATAAATTTTGAAAGAGAAAGAAAATAACAAATATTTATTATAAATTTATTTCATCGTCTAATTTTACAAATAATTCTCAGGCTTTTTTTTAAAAAAAATAAACGATACCAACTTTATGTAAAATACTACCCAAAAAATAAACATTAAAAGGAAATTAACACATTTTGTATATATTTAATGAAGTGTATATATAATATTTTAATACGCTTCATTAAGTGTTTAGAATTCAATACAATATTTTTTTCATTTCTTTTCATATTTCTGAGTGGATATAAATATATATATATATATATATATATATATATATATATACGAGGTCAGACAATTAAGTAATGCGACAAAATTCAAAAATCGAGTATATTTAAAAATTAAGGTACATCGCTGCGAACTCCTTCAAAGTAGTCCCCTCCCGCATCGATACACTTATTCCAGCGAGTTTTCCAGTTTTCGTAACAATTCTGAAACACTTCTTGTGGGACCTCTCCGAGTACCCTCGTCACAGATTCTTGAATATCTTCAACGGAGTCAAAATGTCGACCTTTGACGAATTTTTTCATATGGGGGAATAGGAAAAAGTCGCAGGGTGACATGTCCGGTGAATAGGGCGGTTGTGGTTGCGATGCCTTTAGACGCCAAAAACTGAGAGACACTGAACGCACTGTGACAGGGAGCATTGTCGTGATGCAGAACCCAAGTCTTCGCGATCTCTGGACGCACTCTGAGCACCCTTTTTCGTAATTTTTCGAGCACATTGCGGTAGAATACTTGATTTACGGTTTGTCCAGGTGATACGAACTCTTTGTGAACCACCCCTTTGCTGTCGAAGAAGCAAATCAAAATGGTTTTCACTTTGGACTTGCTCATTCTCGCCTTCTTTGGCCTTGGTGCTCCAGGGGACAGCCACTGTTGGCTTTGTCGTTTAGTTTCGGGGTCATATTGAAAGAACCAACTTTCATCACCAGTAATAACTCGATCGAGAAGAGTAGGATCACTTTCAACCTGCTTGAGACAATCTTGAGCGATGTTCTCTTTCCATTTTCATGACATGCACTACTGGCGCGTTGTTACAAAACACTAAACAGCTGGCGAAGAAATGATCGTACGAGGGTGGTCAAGATCTTAATCGAGAGGGTAGGGATCTGAAATTACGGTGGCGGAGTTACAGGTTCGCAGTGTTACCACAGGCCGAGAAAAAAAATCGGTCGCATTACTTAATTGTCTGACCTCGTATATATATATATATATAATATATATATATATATATATATATATATATATATATATACGAGAGTGGTCCCAGAAGTACCCGACCCAACAAAGAAAACAAAAATTTTGGAAAAAAATATATTTACTTTTCAACATAATCTCGTTTCAGCTCTATACATTTTTCCCAGCGATGTTCAATAAGTTCGATACCATTTTTATAATAAGAAATGTCTTGCTCCTCAAAATACCCATTAACTGCCGACATCACTTCTTCATCGTTGGGAAATCTTTGACCACTGAGCCATTTTTTCAAGTTTGGAAACAGAAAATAATCCGAGGGGGCAAAATCTGGCGAATAGGGTGCATGAGGAAGCAATTCAAACTTTAATTCATTAATTTTGGCCATTGAAATAACGGATTTGTGAGCTGGTGCATTGTCTTGATGAAACAACACTTTCTTCTTAGCCAAATGCGGCCGTTTTTGCTTGATTTCTTCGCTCAAACGTTGCAATAAGTTCGCATAATACTCACCATTGATAGTTTTTCCTTTTTCAAGATAGTCAATAAAAATTATCCCACGCGCATCCTAAAAAACCGACGCCATGACCTTTCCTGCAGATGAAACGGTCTTCGCCTTCTTTGGAGCCGGTTCTCCCTTTTCAGTCCATTGTTTTGATTGTTCTTTTGTCTCGGGTGTGAAGTGATGGACCCATGTTTCATCCATGGTTATGAAACGGCGCAAAAATTCTGCTTTAATGCTGTGAAACTTCGCTAAACACTTAATTGAAACATCTTCACGACACTGTTTTTGCTCGAGTGTGAGCAAACGCGGCACCCATCTTGCACACAGCTTTCTCATGTCCAAATTTTCAGATAATATGCGATGTACCGCACTTTTTGAAATGCCTACTATATCTGCTAGCTCGCGCACTTTCAGTCGACGATCATCCAGTACCGCTTTGTGGATTTTCTTCACCATTTCTGGAGTCGTCACCTCATTTGGTCGACCACTGCGATGCTAGTCTTGGCAGCTCGTACGGCCTCGTTTAAACTCTGCTACCCAATATTTCACTGTTGTAAACGAAGGAGCAGACTCACCCAGAGTAGAATCCAGTTCAGCTTTTATATTGGTTGGGCTGAGGCCTTTCAAATAAAAGTATTGTATCACGTAACGATGACCAATTTTCTCCATTTTCACAAATTCACTGAAAACGTTCACTATTGATGGCTGCCAAACAAATACTAAACAACGTGGCGTCTTCAAACTTGAAACATATGCTTATAGATTGTGTACTTTCTAATACAATGATATTTTTCAAACAACTACCGCCATCTCTAGGTCAGGCCGGATACTTATGGGACTACCCTCGTGTGTATATATATATATATATATATATGTATATTCATACATAAACATCTATACGTAAGTAATATGTAAATAAAAATCCTCTCTGTCAATTGCATTAAAGGACAAGTGTGTCCTCGTAGCGAATCCGAATTTTCCAAATGAATGTAATTGATACCGTTTGATATGCGCACAGGAAAAGCTTTTATTCCACTGCACTCAATCTCTTAAATTAAGAAAGAGATGATACGTCAACTCGACAAGATTTAAGAAACGTCTATCTTCACGAATTGTGTCGCCGTTAAAACGTAACCCGTGTTGTATGAAACTGTAAATGGCATTCTAATAAAATCAATCTTTTTGCTCGTAGTTTCAAAAATCTGCCTTTTATGTCAAGACATATACATACATAGATATATATATATGTATATATATATATATATATATATATATATATATATGTATATATATAAAATACGTTTGTCAACTAAAAGTCACAAGCAATGCGCCATATAACAGTTTATATACGGCTTTACATTGACTTTACATGACGTATAAAAAAAACCGACTATATGCACATAACTATTCATACGAAGTTGTAAACTTCAAATAAACGCAAATAAATCGTCATTCGAGAATATCTTTCAATAGGTATACAGTTCACGAATAATACATACAATGAATGTCGAGAAAAAGAGATGAACGTGTAAAATCTGTTTGCGTTTATATTTTTTTACTTGTATCATTTTATAGTAATTGTATTTCGATCGATGTATGAATTGTAAAATGTAGTTTATTTGTATATCCATTTTTTCATCAACACTAGACTTATAGTAACCACAATAACCGTACCATTTGATACAAAAAAATGGAAATTGACTTAAAAGCCGAAAACTTTTTCAAACATTTATTTATCGATAATATTTATTTTTATCTATATTGAAAATAAACAAATATATTTACTTATACAAATTTTTTAATAAAAATTGAAAATTGTAAGATAAATTTGATGATAGGAAAACTATCCGAATCCCTTTTTCAATCATCAAAATAGAATTTACTATCAAGATTTAGTAGTACAATTTTACAAAAAGCTCCAGAAAATAAAATATAACACGTCTGTTTTCTTTTCTAACACTAAAATGAAAAACAATTCATATTTTATATTTTTATTTATTTTATATTTATTTTTTATAGTCACTGTTTTCTTTAATTATATATACATACTTATTTACTGTTTGAAAATGTTAATGTTATATTTGTTAAAAATCAATTATTAAAATACTTCTCAATAAAAATCTTATTTCACAAAATATTAAAAAAATTTGCTCTATTAAACATCAAACAATTTCAATTCGAATACTTTTTCGTTTAATATTTAAAATTAAAATTAATTATGGAATATACACTTAAGAATAAATTCGTCGGACAAGTATAAACAGAACAGGCCAATGAATAAGATCTCAACCTTTCACCGTCGTTTAGATTTCATCAATTTACTTCACCAATCTATTTAAATTTCATTTTAATGGCAACGATTTAGTATTAAAGAAAAAATGGAAAGTGCTATGGTACATTATTCAAAGTTATTAATTAACATGTTCTTTAATCAAGGATTTGTAAAACATTTTTTTAAGATGGTAACCATGGAATAGAACAAGGGTTCTACATAAAATAATAAAATATGTTTTTAATAAATACAAATAATTTATTATAAATATTTGTGATTTAGTTCAGAATTAAAATTAGAAATGATTTAACAAAACTCTTAATGAGGGAACTGAGTGAAATTAAATAAAATTAATTTATTCTTTGTATCTAGATATATACACACACATACATACATATATTTGTGTTTAAGAAATTAAATATTGAATCAATAATAAAATATTGACAATGAAGATCAATTTTATATTTTAACATTTTTTTTGTGAAAAACGACACCAAGTGAAGATAATTTAAGAAAAATATAAAAAAATATTTGCTTCTAATATATTAAAATATATTTTTTTGGATATTTTTTAAAATAATTATAAAAATTGATAAATTATTATTTTTGTAAATAATAAGTACTATATTTAATATATATATATATATATATATATATATATATATATATATATATATATATTAAAAGGAAATATAAAATTCCATATATGACAAGATTGAATGGATAAATTGTATTTATAAAAAAGCAAACATGCCCAATTTTCGCACCATGTCGAAAAGTATCGACGCTCTTATTGTATCTCGAGTAGATATTGTACGGATGGAAAAAAGTTTACGAGATCCCTCGTATAGAATACACATACATACGTATCCGGACGTACGAGAACGCAAACATACGGGAGTAGACAAGAAGAAAGGTACCCGTCAACAGATAAAAATAGATTGATACCATACTAGAGTAGAATGTCACTGGAGGTAAATTCGATTCAGGAATTCTATGATAAAAAAATTTTCCTCATATAACATTCTTATGTGAGTATTTTTATTGACAACATTAAATTATTTGTGTGTATGTGTTTTTGTACAAATATATAGACACTTAATCAATCGATAGTATTATTAAAATTACCGTTAATTTACAAACAAAAACTCGCACAATACCAAATACATCATTTATTCAAATTAACTGCTGTATGTGGAGCAATTACATGGCTATTATCACATATCAATCATTGTGTAAAAAAATGGTAACGGATGTAGCTGTTAATGAAATTGACACATTTCATTACAAATGTTTTGTAAAAATATATATTTGATTAAAAGTTTCTTTTTTTAAAAAAAAAATGTTCTGTTATAAAAAGTTAAATCAATTTCGAAAAAAACATCCAGTCTTCTTATAAATTGAATTGTTTTTTAAAAATTTGTAAACATAATTAATAATATTCTTAATAGAAATACTTTTTTTTTAATATAAAATTATTATTAAAAATTGCACAAATCTATTTTCGTACTTATACAAAATTTCCATACTCCCTTATATAAACTGAGATTAATATATAATCTTAACACCCAAAATATAAGGTTTTCCAGTAAGCGCTTTAGAATTTTAAATGAAAATAAATCAAAAAGTATTTAATTATTTAGTTATTTTTTTATTTGAACATATTTTATAGCATTGATAATTGAACACAATTTCTCTCATATGACCACCAAGATTCCGCTTGACAGTGCATTCGTTTAGTCTAATTTTTAATCACTCTTTCATATAATTGTGGTCCAATTTTGTGAATTACAAGTTCAATGTTTATTTTTAATGCTTCTATTATTTGTGGTTTATCAGCATAACCCAATGGTTTCACATAACCCCACTAAAAATAATCCAATGGAATTAGATTACATGATCTTGACCAATTTATGAATCCATTTCGTGAAATAATGGACTCATTAAACTATTGTTTCAATAATTCTATTGAAATTTTACAATTTCTAAGCGTTGTTGAAGTGTTAAACGTTACGTGATAATTAACCAAACTATTCTGAGTTGAAATGTCAAGATGAGCTTAAAAAAATCAAACATGGCTGCCACCAGCTGTCAAAATTCTGACATTCTTATTGGAAAACCCTATACAATTCAAAAAATAATAAATATTTATTAGTAACTTAACAGTAAATAATCAAAATCTATGAAAATAGAATATAATATTTTATTCGACAAGAATAAATATATTCTAGTAATACAGCTTTAGAGCGAAACAATATATTTCCAGTAAGTGGTGTTGACTGTTTGATGGAACATGAAAGATATCGTTCACTTTGAACTACTATCAGACAATCAGTTCATTACAATAAAGGTGTACTGTGAACTACTTAATTGATTAGAGAATGGTTTACATCTCAACACACAATGAACACAAAAGGTGTCTTATTGCATCTTATTAATTCAAGACCAAGTTTCAAGAGCAACCGTCTAAAAATTTAACAAAAGCTTTTATGCTTAATTATCTGTATTTGTTAAAACATATTAAATTAAAAAATTAAATAAACCATTGACACTTTCACACATAAATATCTGATTATCAAATAAGGAATTTCGAAAAAAATATTTTATTTTATTTTTAGACATTTTTTCATCTTCCAATTTGAAAAATAATGAGAAATGATATTAAAATTAACTTCTATTGAAAGAGTTTACAATTTTTTTAAAAAAAGATTTTAAATTTTATGATTATTTTTACAAATCTCTATTTATATATACGAGAGTCGTTTGATAAGTATGGTAAAAAAGTAAGAAAAACTAAATTGAAAATTTTAATTTAATTAATTAAATTAAGCAATAAATAAATTTATCATACTTATCAAACGACCTTCGTATATATATATATATATATATATATATATATATATATATAAATGTAATATATATTATATTTGAGTTAACTTTCGTAATTTCTCATATAAGTATTAATATAATTCACAAGCCCAGTGCATTTTTATTCCGAATGGTGAAAATAACATCTGTACTGTATTTCGTTCTCTCGTTAAAAGAAATCTACCCGCACTAAATACACAACATATATATATATATATATATATATATATATATATAATTTCAAGTATTCGAACCACGTCCTAAAAAACAAATTAATATTCAGTGCTACGGTTGGTTTAAATATAAATTATGGTAATTGCCTCGACAGTCAATGTCTGTTGTTACATATTAAAACTAACAAATGTATTCATAGATACCTAAATTAATTTCAGTCGATTATTTTAATTAAGAATTACTTTCCGCTAATATTTTTCAACTTACAAATTATCAGCAATTAGCGATTTAATTGACAAGAAATTATAATCATTTCGAAATAATATAAATATTTCTACGTGATACTGTTTAGAACTTTAATTTTATTTATGTAAAATCATAAAGAATAATCATACCTCATTAAAGTACTTTTTTATCTTTATTAAATAAATGCTCAATGTATTTATCATTAAAGATTTGTCAATCAATTTCAACTCTATTTAATTACATTTTTATATCTATATGATAAGTATGGTAAAAAAGTGAGAAAAAGTAAATTGAAAATTTTAATTTAATTAATTAAATTAAACAATAAATAAATTTACCATACTTATCAAACGTCAATTGTATATATATATATATATATATATATATATATATATACATAAATGTAATATATATTATATTTGTGTTAACTTTGATAATTTCTCATATAAGTATTAATATAATTCACAAGTCTAGTGCATTTTTATTCCGAATGGTGAAAATAACATCTGTACTCTATTTCGTTCTCTCGTTAAAAGAAGTCTACCCGCACTAAATACACAATATATATTTATATATATATATATATATATATATATATATATATATATATATATATATATATGTATACATGTATATAAATTTAAAAGCAATCACAATAATTTGAACTGGTTTTTTTGAAAGTGGTATAAGTCCACTTTTTAAAAAAACTAAGTTAACGGTAATTTTGATGAGCTATAGACACCTTCTCTTTATAGTTACAATCACAATTTCAATAGAGTTCTATTTTGATATAAAATAAACAAAAACAGTTTTGCTGTACAATGCTATCGCACAAATATTTCTTTTGAAAGTGGAATAAGTCCATTCCTATGATATTATCATAGCATACAGTGACATGTGTACCGGACAAAATCGCAATATTAAGCTCGCACTGATGTGGTTAAGGATTAATAATTAATAATAAATTAATAATAAATAATTAATAAATAAATAATTAATAATTAATAAATAAATTAATAATTAATAATAATTAATAATTAATAAATAAATTAATAATTAATAAATAAATAATTAATTAATAAATAATAAATAAATTAATAATAAATAATTAATAATTAATTGTGGTTAAGGATGTGGTTAAGGTGCCGAAAAAAAACAGCTTCATTTTGTATGAAATGAAAAGAGAAGACTTTGTCTCAACCAAATCTCTAGAAGAGGCAATATCAAACAGAAAAAAAAATACGGACGGAGAAATTGTAAACTGGCTTAAAATATGTTGGATGAGGTTCAAAAGGAATGAACCTCACAAAATGTTTTATAAAATTAGTATGGAAGAAAATGCTCCATTTAAAACAATTTTTTTATTTGGAAAAAAGGGAAGACCAAAAACCTCAAAAAATTAATATGTTACCGCTTTATAAAACTTCAAGGAGCATAACAAGAGAGAAATATAACGATATGATAAGTTTATTACCTTATATACCACCTATTCACCATAAATATTTCAATATGCTAAGTGTAAAAGAAAACTAAGTTTAAAATATCTTTTTTTTATTTAAAGATCTTAACGAAGTAATTTTCATTTTTATATTTTTAATATAACTGAAATAAACTCTTAATAAACTTAGTTATTCGTGTATTTAAATGTCTTCATTTTAATTATTACTTTTTTACATAAAAATCCATTTCAGTAAAGCTTATGTCTATAAAAATATGGACTTAAATTTGCTCTTGTTTTTACTTCTTGTAATATGTTATTTTTGAAAGTGGTATAAGTCCATGTGGAGCTAAAAAATCGTTTATTTTGTAAAATAATTTTAGTAATTATTATTTCATAATAAAATTTAAAAGGTGTATAGTGTAAAAAACATCACTCGATTTGATTAAAGTTGGCCAATATTTTTAAATTAACTCAAATGCAAACCCTTAAATATCTCAATATATGAAAAATGGACTTATACCACTTTCAAAAAAACCAGTTCATTTTATGTAAATGACATAACACCAAATAAAAATATATTAATTAATTATAAGTGTTTAGAATATAATTAATTTTTTGTATGTACTTAATATCAATTTGTGAGTAACAAAAAAATTATTCAAGAAAAAATGCAAAAAGGATCAAATAATATACATCAATCAAAAAGATTGATTGATATCAGTTGGATAGATTGACGGTAGTTGCTCTGAAGTTTTATAATCTTAGTTATTTGCGAATATCAAAATTCTTGTCCGAAATTCCATTTCAACGATACTTGAATTTTAACGAAATCAGATAACTTATGCCTGTCAGCATCTTTGTTCGATTTTATTATTGAATTGAAAAAAATTAAAATTTGTTTGGAAACACTTTAGTTAATTTTAATGGATTTATTTGAATAGCAGTTAAAACAATTTTTATCTTTTTTTAAAAGAATATTGAATATTTATCTTTTAATAATATAACAATAAACAGCACTAAGTAATTTTTTAGAACTATTCGTCAATTTTGTTTCCGTAAACTGTAATTATCGTATATTAAAATGTAAATTGCTCAGTTATGTAATGACAAGAGATTATCGATGGACAACAAAAATTATTAATTATATTTCAATGCAAAATTCAATAGAATATTAATTAATTTTATATATTATTGTAATACAAATACAATATAACCTACTATATTTAAATCATATGTATATTCTATAAACACACACACACGCATATATATATATATATATATATATTATAATGTGTGTGTGTGTACATTTGATATAGCAAATAAAGTTATTTGTTCCAGACTTTCAATCCTGAAACATACAAAGGAATGTAATATATCTCTGTAAAGTTTTCTTATATATACATACATACATACATAATATATATATATATATATGTGTGTGTGTGTGTGAGTGTGTGTGTGTGAGTGTGTGTGTGTGTTTACGTGTATCCATGTATTTACTTTTATAATTTAGAATTTTATATTATCTGCATTTATATTACTTCGTCTTTTACATACACATATTTGCTATTATATACTAATATAATATTGTAAAGAATATTATGCTTTGAACTTCTTAAAATTCTAAAGGAATCTATCTATTCATATATAAATCAAAAGTCTTTGTTTATATATATACAGTGAGTCAAAGTGAAACTCGTACAGAGTTATGTTTTCAATAACTTTACTCATATATTTTAATATAATAACAATTTTCTTTATTTTTTTTACTTAATTTCTTTATTAAGGTTATTTTTATTATATTTGAAAATTTCAATCGTAAATTAATACTTTTACTCCAGAAAAAGTAACAATTTCTGAAAAATGAACAAAAAATACATCAAAATGAAACTAATACAACTAACAAATTATTTATTAAATTAAAGTAGCCTTTATTAATTTTTATAGCCTTTAAACGATTCGGGATGGATTTAACTAATTTTTCACAATAAGCTAGATCAATTTTTCCCCATTCTTCTAATAACGCTTTTTTAAATCATTGTTATTAATAATAGTGAGTATTCTAATGGCAACTTCTAAGTGATTCCATAGATTTTCAATCAAACTTATATCAGGTGATTATGGTGGTGTTTCCAGTACTTTGGGGCAGTTATATAACAACCAACTACGTTTTATAAGCTTTGTGCTTGGGGTTTTTGTCCTGAAAAAAATTAAATGTTTGTAAAATAACAAGTTTTTGAGTACTGGCTTTGAATTTTTTTCTTAATAGATCAATATAAACATTTTGATTCATAATGCCATCTATAAAATTAAATTTTCAACCCCTCTCGTAGACAAACACCCTCGTACCATAACATGACCGCTCTCATGTTTGCCTGTAGGACGTAAGTGTTTTAAAGACATTTCTGTATTTGGTTTCTACCATACATTATTTCTCCCATTGGATCCAAATAAATTATATTTGCTTTCGTCCGTAAATAAAACATCTTTCCAATAATCAAAACTCTTATTAACATGTTCCCAAATGAAGCTTAACCTTTTGTTGTGATTAGCTAAATTTATGAAATTTTTCTTCCTGGCAATACAAGCATGTAACTCATTTTTATTTAGTATATTGAGAATTGTTTGTGGGCTTGCTTTTTTATTTAGATACTTTTTAACTTCTAAAGTCAATTTGGGTGCGCTAATTTTCGAATTTTCTTTAATTTTTCGTAGAATCTAACGCTCGTCATGGTCATTAAAAATCTTGCGGAGACTCTTTTTGACTTTATTGTCAACACTTTAACCATTTTTAAATCTTTTTATTACAGATTGCATTGTAGCGTGGTTTTTATTAACTATTTTCCCAATTTCCCGTACAGTTTTCCATTTTTGTAATGAAAAATCATTAGCTTTCGCTCGTCCGTTGATGATTGTCCTGTTTGTCTACTCAAAGTGAAAATCCAACTTATATTTTTTACAAAATGATTATAAACGACTTAACAATAGGTTTTTTTATAACCAAAGTGACCAAACACATATTTGAACAGTATACTTTTTTAACACAGCAGTTTTCAAGCGAGAATAATTCGTTGTATGAGTTTCATTTTGATGTATTTTTTGTTCATTTTTCAGAAATGGTTACTTTTCCTGGAGTAGAAGTATTAATTTACAATTGAAATTTTCAAATATAATAAAAATAACCTTAATAAAGAAATTAAGTAAAAAAAATAAAGAAAATTGTTATTATATAAAAATATATGTGTAAAATTATTGGAAACATAACTCTATATGAGTTTCACTTTGACTCATTGTGTATATATATATATATATATATATATATATATATATATATATACATACATATAAACAAAGACTTTTGATTTAGATTTACTATATAAAACAACGGAATTATTATTTAAAAAATGGTACGCATTTATGAAATGTTTATTGTGGACTGCTTTACTTCTTGCAAAGGGCGATCCAAATGTAACGTCTAGATTTGTGTTTTATTAAAAAGAAACAAATATATAAGGCGTTATATAAGGAAACGTATGTATAGTTTCTTTTGTTTCTTTTTAATGAAGCACAAATCTAGGCGTTACATTTGGATGACTCTATATATACATTCATGTTTCACCTCACAAAATTTCTTACAAAACTGCTTTCAACATCTAATGCAAATTATCCTCATCATACTTATTTAACACACACTGATAAGTGGCAAGTGTTATTAAACCAACTACAGAGTTTAATTATTTCTAATTTACATATTACTTTGTTTATTGAACCGTTGGTGTGTGTATATATATATATATATATATATATATATATATATATATATATATATGTGTGTGTGTGTGTGTGTGTGTGTGTGTATACTATTTGTATATAAATTAACTTATTTAAATTTTCGTTCTGTGATAAAATAAGTAATTAACTTCATTTAAAAAAGAAGTCATTTAAAAATATTTACACCTTTTTCATAATCAACTTTTCAATTACTTCTTTCTTTTACATTTAATTTGGAAATATTTTTAAGTTATTGATTAGTCATTTTTAACAGACCATTTCATTTAATACTACAGAATTTATTTGTAATAATTATTCATTTATCAGTAATTTTATAACAAAAAGAATCAATTAATATCAAATACCTTCGTAAACAATTTGATATATTTTATTCATGATTTATTTATGAAAATAAATTATTTAACAATATCAAAAAATAATTATGGTTATTATATTTTAATTTGTTTTGTGTAACGTGTAAAAAATTTCAAGATATAAAACGTGTAAATTAAAGAAAATTTTAAAAATATTAAGATTATTTTAGAGAAATCTGCATTTATTATTCTTGAATTGATTTAATTAAATTATATTCTGAATAATGAATATTTTATTGTATCTTTTAAATAAAATTTAAAAACGGTCAAAATAATAGTACATGAATAATTATTTTTCGGCGCTCTTAAATTACTTTTAAAATAAACATCCATGCAAAATCAGGAAGCAATATAAAATCATATTGATTCAGTAATATAGCATACTTGGGTACATAATTAGACATTCATGATTTTAATGAAAATATTTATCCACCATTCTACCTACACGTTATAAATATGAATAATGTAACAAAATCAATTTCAGATAATACAAAGCAATATTGAAGCAAAATAATTAAATGAATATATAATAAATGCAATGTTTATTATATTATACAAATTAACCATTAACAAATTTAAGATGATAAAAATAGTATATAATTATTTATTTTTCATAACGCTGTGAAAATCTTTTTATAAAAAAGTAAATGGACCATATTACTAAATCAGTTGTAATATTTTCGTAAAATTTTCAACAGACAAAAACTGATCATAGTTATGTTTAATAAAAACAGATTATAATTTAAATCAAAAATATAACTATTTGAATTCGTTTCTTACCTTGCGTTTAGATCGAGCCATACGCTGATCTCGTGAGTTTTCTGCCTCGCCAGGAAATCTTTTACTCCAAACAACCATGGCGATACGTGTATATGTAAACAAAAGCATCGAAAGAGGTATAACTACTTGAAGTATGAATAACGCCACATTATAATAGGTTTTATGATTTATATCGCCCCATAGTTCTTGACAAATGTACCTGAAAATAATAAAAAAATGTTAGGAATTTATTGAATAACGATCTATTTGAATCTGTGTATTTATAAGAATCTTAAAATAAAACTAGAAATCTGTATTGGCACAAATCATTTATCACATATTGAATATGTAACCGAGTATACAATTTTAATATATGTATGTATGTTTGTATGTATATTCATTTCTAATTTACCCCAAAATTGTTCCAAAACTTTCCAGACTAACTTAGTTACTTCTTGAAAAGCTAACAATTAACAAAAATTTATCTGTCAATGAAAACTAATATTTCAAAGTTTTGAAGTGTTTCAGTAACAAGAATTCGAAAACTACCCTACTCCTCGGCATCAAGAACAAGATACTTAGTCGCTCTAACACAACAATGTTCTGGGTCACAAAGAGGTAGTCATTATTAAATTCTGACTAGTGTTGTCGTGGTTTCTAATCATCCTCTTTGTAACTTCCAAACTGATTTTTGTTTAATAAACTAATATATATGTATATATATATATATATATATATATATATATATATATATATTGAATTAATAACTGATTTGTATCTATTTATCATAAAATATAAACTACTTACGATGCATATACAATTTCTACATTGAATTCAGTTAATTTAATTTCATATTAAATACACTATTTCAACAAAAGAAAGTTTCTACACAATAAATAAGCTAGCTTTTGTTGGTACAAAAGTTTAATATTTTATATACAGAGTAAAAATATACACAAGTGGAATATACATATGTGTGTATGTTCGTATATTCTCACATACCTTTTGGGATATCATCGATTTTCGAACCAACAAATTTTAAAAATAACATTGACTACCATGAAAACATCCCAATAGACCAACACACAATTTTGACAATTGTAATTCTAGCCTTAAGAAAAAATATAAAGAACTACTATAATATTAAACAACGTTTGTCCTATATATATATATATATATATATATATATATATATATATATATATATATATATAAAGTTATGGAAATTATTAAATTTCATTATCTCTTTATTTTCTATTCATCTAGTATTTTATTATAATTTATACTAGAAAAACTATTTCAACTATTGCTAACCTCATTTCATGTGGTCTTACTTTATGAGTTTGAAAAATAGTATGCAGTTATACATTTTTAGTAGGTCAAACAAACAATAACTTTTTTAATAAATACATCAAGCATTTCACAAACTTTATACTATTTTTAAAATGCAAACCTTTTTCCATTTCAATTTTTTCAAAACAAATATTTCACTGATTCAAATATCAAAAAATTCCTCAAACTTATCCCTATTTATATCTAATGAAACTATAAAATTCATCACATGATTACAATATAATTTAATCGATTAACATATAGCAATTATATTAAACGGTTCAAAAATAATTAGAAGCTTTTATAAAATATAATTAATCAATATAGTTAATGAGCTTTGCAATAAATTAATGTAGAAAAAAATAACACAAACACAGACTATGACAGGTGTAAACAGTAAAGAACTTTTAAAAATATATCTTCATCTTAGATATTTCAGAAGTAAATGACAAGTTGTCATCGTGCTTACAAAAAGTATTAAGCTTTTTCATCCTTGAATTTTTCTTGAAACACGACATATGTCGTATCAAATTTCCATGGTGAATGATGAATTAGTTTACTATTAAACATATATATATATGTGTGTGTGTGTGTGTATGTATTTGTATACTCTCTTTTCTACATGTCTATGTATATCAAATAATTAAAGAAGAGTAAAACATATCAAAAATGATTTTAGTTTATACATATGAACCACTCATCCCAACACCATTTATAAAACTGTTCGTCAGCTAACACTAATTTTTCATTTTTTTAATGTATATTTCAATTATAGTGCTATCTTTTTCAGAATGTGCTATCATATTTTAAAATCTGCGCTTTAGAAATGATAGTATAGCTATTAAAAAACACATCAATGAATAAAATGAATAATAATTGAATAATGAACAAATTTATAAAAAAGTGCTTTAGATTAAATGACACATTTATATAAATCCATACTACTAGACTAATAAAAATTGCAAATGTTGAATTTATGTTTCTATCCATATATTAAAAACTGATTTTCTAAAAAAACAACATTTAGTTTTTTTTATTTCCTTTCATACCATACAAGTTACATTTATATATAATATTCAAAGGTATTCTACTGCAAAAATTTATTTTCTTGTAATAAATAATATTCCAGTAATTTACAACAAATAATGTTACTATATAATTTTAAAACATGACTTCTATACGCATTCCAAACCCATACAAAATAAAATTCATTTATTAGCTTTATTGAGTAATATACTTGTGTTTTGATGTTTTTTATTTACTGTTTACATCCGTTTCATACATGTAATTTATAAAAACGTTAATTATTTTTTAATATTAAATTAATTTATTTAAATACTCGAGTAGCAATATGTTTATTTAATATATTCGTACACAGAAATTAATAATAGTTTATATTAAGGAATATTAGAAACTATTATTACTTTTTCATATTTTTACCAACGCATTTATTACCTTTGATTCTTTATATATTTACATCACTACATTAACAGTTTTTTTTTTTATTTCAATTTCAATTGATTCTATAACTTTATATTATATAATTAATAATGATTATATTAAATTTCATATTTTCCATTTGTATTTGTGAAATGAAAGAAATATAAATTGAAACAAATTAATTTACATTATATGTTTTTATTCATGTTTATGATGAATTGAACATAAATAGTAAATTATATATCAAATAAAAACCTTTTAAAACATCGCCCTATTTGGAAATTCAAAGTACGTAGTTGTTTATAACAGGTATACTATTTTTTTATCAATGTTTAGGACAAATATTCTTCCAAATTATACAATGAATAATACACAAAAAATTCTTATTTAATGTACCAAATCCAGTATTAGATCGTGTAATATGAAATGTCGGATTTCTCATCAGTCACAAGTTGATCGTTCAAGTGATTTAGTTATATGTTTAAAACACTAAACCTACCACGACGGGTCAAATGATCCTTTTTAAACTTTTATTCAAAATTTCTCACATAAAGCGTTATCACATCGCTAGTTGACTTTATGACTTTTAATATAATTTACATACAATGCATTTTTCAATATTTACTCCTCTCTTGTTATTTTTTACCGAGAAATATATGTAATCTGCCTTAACTACCGCAATGTGTCATTTGACCCGTGCAAAGATTCATATGATATCATGAAGATTTAATGTGTGGTTGTGATACAAAACCATTGCATTAGACATTTTTGCTACTCCATCATATATTTTGCTGTATTGTGTTATATTTGTTGTTGGCTGACGAATGAATAGCAAATTTCACTCTACTCCAAGCGAGCGATAAAAAAGTCAACGAAGCCAGCGTTTACAAACAGATAAATTTGATTTAATCTCTGAAGTATGGTACAAATTCATCGACAATAGCCAAAATTGTTACAAGCCTGGGGAACATGTAACTATCGATGAACAGCTTTTCCCAACCAAAGAGAAGTGTAGGTTTACGTAATATATGCCGAACAAACCGCATAAGTTTGGTATCAAATTCTGGCTAGCATCTGACTTCAGCACCAAATACATTATAAATGGATTTCCACATTTGGGAAAGGATGAAAACAGAGGAGCTTCATCTCCACTTGGGGAATTCGTTAGCAAAACAAAAAAGTGCTTCTACTAAGCTCAAAGCATAAATCTATAAGCATCAAAAAAAACAGTAAGCGTATACCTGAAACGATCAGATTCTACAATAATACTAAATACAGTAAAATGTCTACACATGACGGATTAAATGGCAAGAAAATACTCCGTGAAATCGAAATCGCAAAGATGGCCTGCGCAGATTTTCTTCAATATTCTTGACCTGGCTGGAATCAACTCGTGGGTTTTATACAGAGAAACAACCGGCGAAAAAATTTCTAGACAACAATTTTTATTCCAATTAGCTGAAGAACTTGCCGTAGATTTTCAACATTACCAACAAGAAGAAAAAGAAATTATACAGAAAACGTCAACAAATTCAAGTTCGGATTCTCGTGTGCAAATGCGAAAAAGGTGCCAACTAGGTTTTATAAATAAATAAATAAACAATTTTGAATCGTTATTTGAAAAAAATTGTTTTATTCATGTACCAAATTGTGCTAAATGATATATTTTTCGCTATACATAGTAATATATATATAACATTTTAAAGACGGGTCACTTGACCCGCTGTGGTAGGAATAGGTATACATGAAGTATCGGTAGGTTTAGTGTTAAAAGTTATAAGTTTTTTTGTGCTCATTTAAAGTTCATACAGTTCGCAGTAAATACTCATTATATTTTTTTTAATTTTTGGATAACTGTAATTTTTACAAAAAAATTGTATAATGGTGTTGATCCAAGGAATTAAGGATTAATTTTTGTATGAGTTCAAATTGGGTGATAGCGCGACACATGCTGCTCACAATATTAACACTGTTTTTGGCGATGGTACCATTAATGAACGAACCGCACAGAAATGGTTAGAAAAATTCCGTTGTGGAGAAAAGACTTAAAGGATAAGCCTTACGGAAAATCACCTGTCCTTGTTGATAATAACGTTCTTCGAACGCTAGTGGAAGCTGATCCCTCTCGAACATTGTCTTCCCTCGCAGAAGAACTTGGGGTGTGTTGCAAAACCATCGGTAACCATCTCAAAAATATAGGAAAGGTTAAAAAGTTCAACAAATGAATTCCGCATGATTTTAATGATCAACAAATGCAGCATAGATTTGAAATTTGCAGTTTGCTTTATTTGAACAAACAAAACTGCTGTCATATTGTCTTGAAATTGAAGAAATACCTAGAAAACTTATCCAAATAGACCCTGCATAAACCAATAGACATAAACCCATCCTCCTTCATGACAATGCAAGACCGCCTGTAACACAAATAACCTTGCAAAAGCTGATCGACTTAGACTACGAGATCCTGCCGCATCCTCCATACTCGCCTGATCTTTCATCAACAGATTAGCACTTATTTCGCAGTTTGGAACACTACATACGAAATAAAACCTTTCGTAATATGAATGAAATCGAAAGGACCTTTACAGACTTTGTATCTTCTAAAGACCGCGACTTTTTCGAAAGAGGAATTTTTGTTGGAAACGGATTAGCAAAAGTGTGCACAAGCGAATGGAGATTATTTTGATTAATAAAATGTTTATTTGAATTTAAAAAACCATTTCTATTTCTCTTTGAATAATCCAGCATTTCATGTTACTCGACCTAATAGTTTTACAACACAAATCTGTTATCTGCAATACGAAGCACAATAATAAACTATATTATGGAGTAATATGCAACTTAAATTCTATTCAGGTTTTCGCACTTTGTCAGAAAAGTCATTTAGTTTTTTTGCAATAGATATCTTTACTCTATTTTTTATAGTTGAAGCGTCATGCACATCCATAGAATTGTTATTTCGTTTGACTGCTAACAATTCTGTTTGCATTTAGATAGAAAGTTTGAGCGATTTGGTTAAGTTTTATAGATTTTATAACAAGTTGAAGATGGAACATCAAATTGTGCATTTTCGCCACATTTTACTGTTTTATTTCCGTAAAAGGAAGAACAAACGGAAAACTTGTGATAAATAAAGTTTAGGCGATCATCCCCTACAAGAACGTCAGTGTCAACGATGGTTCACGAAATTCCGTGCTGGTGATTTTGATGTTAACGACGCTTCTCGCTCAGGAAAGCAATTCGAGGATGATGACGACAAAATAAAGGCAATGATGGAGTCAAACCCGCGTTACATGACACGTGAAATTGTAGAAACATTAAATGTTCATCATTCCAAAGTTCACGGCTATTTAAAGAAGCTGGGATACATAAGTAAGTTCAACACTTGGGTCCTTTATAAATTCAAAAAAGTTCATTTAACTGCGCGTATAAATGTGCATAAACGAATCCATTATCCAGAAGCGCCCAGAACTCGTTAATCGTAAAGAAGTTGTGTTGCAACATGGCAACGTGAGACCACACAAATTTGGTCACCCATCAAAAACTATTGGAGCTTGGATGAGATATGTTTCCGCACCCAGCGTTCTCGCTTGACCTTGCGCTGTCAGACTTTCACGTGTTTCGGTCTTTGCAAAACTCCTTGCGTAGTAAATCGTTCAGTTCTGATAAAGACAGGTTTTTCTATGAACGTGGAATTATTAAGCTCTCCGAAAGATGACAAAAGAGTTCATCGAACCAAAATGGCAAATACGAGGTGTGATCAAAAAGTAAGGTGAATTTTGAAATTTAGCGGGCTACATCCGTTCGATTTTTGATTTTTTTATTTGATTATGTAGGTATACTCGTCTCGAATATATGTTCCAAATTTCAGCTATGTAGCATGTTTAGTTTGTTGGTGAGAGGCATAAAAGTTAGAAGTGTTTTGCAGGCTCCACGATTTTCCGCTGTCGAAAATCATGGATCAAAGAGTTTGCATTAAATTTTGTGTGAAAAATGGAATCAAGTGCTCCAAAACACTTGAAATGTTGAAAGTGGCATACTATGAGTCTACTTTAAGCCAAAAAAATGTTTACAAGTGGTATAAACTCTTCCAAGAAGGCCGAGAAGACACCAACGACGAACCTCGTTCTGGACGCCCCAGCACGTCAACAACTGATGAGAACGTTGAAGAAGTGAAGAAAATAGTGTTTGGGACTCGTCGAATTAATTCGAGAAATTGCTGAATATTGGCATCTCGTTTGGTTCACCAATCAATTTTAACTGTTTTTTGGACATTGAATATGCTGAAGTTTGTTCCGAAATTGCTCAATTTCGACCAAAAGAACCGTTCGCCCAAACGTATTGAATGACGTTCAACGACGACCCAGATGTCGACAGGGTTTTTAACAGGTGACGAAATATGGGTATACGGTTATGACGCGAAACTAAGACTCAATCGTCCCTGTGGATGAATTCCGGATCACCAAGACCAAAAAAGCACGCCAAGTTCGATCAAATGTGAAGGTTTTGATTGTTTTCTTTGATTGCAGGGGCATGGTGCATCATGAGTTTCATCCACAGGGTAGAACAGTAAATAAGGAATATTACCTGCAAGTTATGTGCAATTTGCGCTAAAGCAATCCGCCAGAAACGTCCGATTTGTGTTCGAACAAAAAAACGGCATTTGCACCATGATAACGCCTTTGCTCACATCGTTGCTTGTGCGCGATGTACTAAAATGCCACACTAATGATGCCGCAGGCTCGCGCACTTTCATTCCCAGATCATCCAGGCCCCCTTTGACTTCTTCTTGTTCCCGAAACTGAAGAATGAAAGGACGGCGTTTTGCAACGATTGAGGAAATAACGGCATCGAAAGAGGAGCTGTTCACAAAAAATGATTTTTGATGAAAATTGAAAAGCAGTTGGCACAAGTGCATTATATCCGAGGGGGATTACTTTGAAGGGGATAAAATAAAAATTGATGAATAAATAAATATTCTTTGAAAAAAATAAAAATTCACCTTATTTTTTGATCACACCTCGTACATTATTGATTCAACTTTGTATTTTATATAAATAAATGACATTTGAAAAACATAGTCAAAATGCGTCATGATTTTTCTGACAATCTAATAATTTTTGTAGAGATTAATGTTTTAAATGTTATATATACTGAAATTATATTGTTACTCTTTACATTATAATTCATCAAATGTAATGGAAAATGTTTATAAACCATTGATGTTTAATATTTATACAGAACAGGGGTGGCCAAGACGTAGACTGTGGTCGACCGGAAGGCCCTCTTGAAGTCGCCCGCGAAGCTGACGTGAACATTGACAAATTATAGTGATAAATTCATATTTCAATACATTTTTTAGTTCAACATATTTATGCGAATCAACATTTTCCTGCATTAATGCGATAAAAACTAAACATAGGTCACAATTATCCGATCTACATTTGGAATCGTGTTTAAGAATTAGTTTAAGTTCATATGAGCCAAATTTTGACAAACTTGACGAAACTATGCAATGCCAAATGTCATCAAAATAAAAAAAATCTATTTTTTTTATTTTTTTTACTTTGTAAATTTTTTTTATAAAATTTGCATTTAATTTATTTTAATACAATTCTGAAACAATTTTTTTTCTTATATTTTCTTGATTTTTTTTTAAATTCAGGACCAGTTCTAGAAAATAACTAATTATAGGTAATTTAAAAGCAGTCATAGTAAAATATCTTTATCAATTCATGTCTTACAAAAAAAAAATTCACCAATTTGTAAATATATTCTAAAAAGATGTAGTCGCCCTCAGGTACACTTTCATCAAAAAAGTCGCCCCCAACGTCTATATGTTTGGCTGCCCATAATATAGAATATATGTTATCAAATAGAAATGAGTAAAATAATTCTTACTACGATTTCCATTTTCCATCAGAAAGTATCAAAATAAAATGTATTTATAATACATTAAAAATGATCAATTTTAATTTAAAAGATAGATGAACATTTTACATATAAAATAATGAACGTCTAAAATATAAATGTTGTCAATCAAAACTGAACGCAAACTAAGTCGACAATACTAATAAATTTATGCCGATTTCACACTTTAACACAGTCCATTGTCAAAATGAAAAGTTCTAATTTTTGTCACTCAACTTTCTTATGAGTTTTTCGTCATTAATTTACTTTATTACTTGATGAAAACTTTTTTCGATCATTCTCGTTACGAAATCAAGTCTTACTTTATATACAAAAGATTTATTTGTTTTTTTCTTTAAATGTTATCAATATTTTCCTTTCTTAATTTAAAATTTATAATTCTTAATATTATTATTCTTTTTTGTATTATAGAATTCATTCATTACAAACAATGTGATATTTATGAGATTGTTTTTAGGAACCAAATTAGTAATTATATATTAATTAACAACTTTTCAATCATATATATATATATATATATATATATATATATATATATATATATATATATGTTTTAAAAGTGTCAGTGAAATATAACTTTGATGCAATGTCTCTGAAACCTTTAAATTAATATAATTTGTTTACATACTGAAACTAATGTTGAAACATTCATTTTCGACGTTAAAAAAGAATCTGTTCGCAACATTTCTCATAAAGTAGAGACTGATGTAGAGTCGAAAAGATTTCTCGTACAGAAACTGTATTAATAATGTATAAAATATTTATAATTAGTTTCTACATACGAAATGCTGTAAAGATGAAAAGAGATATAAGTTGACATGAAATGATTTCACTTAAATGAAACGAAGTGTGAAACTTAATATAATTAATTAAAATATAGAAAAATAATGAAATTGTTAAGATTTATTTATGATATAAATATGACATTGAAAAGATACAAAAATATTTAGTTTGAAATAAATTTCATCCACTATTTCTTTATAAACAAAAAATTAATTTCGTCTAAAATAAAAACTCGTTCCATTTTTCTATTATATCATTCGCGTTCTAGGTATGTTTTCAACAAAAATATTCTGTGGAGAATGTAAATTTTGTACTAAATTCCAGATCTATTTTTTAAATGGTTCATTTAAAGAATATTGGAAATAGTTGTGGAGAAAACGAACAATCATTAAACGAACAATCGTTTTCAATAAAGGTACGTTTCGTCGCAAATTCCAATAACATTAGGTACACGAATGTTTTCTATACCGATAAATTTTTATTTAAAATAAGATCGCTGATGGTATTTTTTAAAAAAAATGAATGAATTTAACGAATCGAGGAATAATTTTTTTGTAAATATTAAATGTATAATCTATATACAAGTCGTTTTAGAAACGTCACAAATGATTAAAATAATTGCCTATTAATAAGTTCATTGGTCATATATTATAAAATGTTTATATAATCACATTAGTACAATGTCTTCAAAAGTATATAGAAAAAAAATATTTTTTTCTTTCATATATGATTTTCGTTTAGAATATCTCTCTAATATATATATATATATATATATATATATATACGAGGTCGTTTGATAAGTCCGTGTAAATTCCGAAAGATGGCACCACTGGTGTATATCGAGGTTATTTTTAATTAGTAGCACCTCTTGGAAGAACACACATCAAGTTTCAGCGATATCGGTCTATTCCTTTGTGTTTGACAATCGTTGGAATCAAGGAAATCGAGTGATTGTCAAATAATGGACGAAAAAGAATTTCGCGTGTTGATTAAACACTACTTCATTAAAGGCAAAACGCCTCAGGAGATTAAACAGAAGCTTGATAAACATTATAGTGACTCTGCACCTTCGATTAGTGCGGTTTATAAGTGGTTTCAAAATTTTCGGAGTGGCCATATGAGCACAAGAGACGCTGAACGTTCTGGACGCCCTGTTGAGGTCACCACTCCAGAAATCATTGATAAAATCCATGATATGGTGATGGATGACAGAAGAGTGAAAGTGCGTGAGATTACTAGTGCTGTAGGCATTTCGTGTGAACGGGTACATAATATTTTGCACCAACATTTGGACATGAAAAAGCTATCCGCCAGGTGGGTGCCGCGATTGCTCACGATCGACCAAAAACGAGGTCGTGTGAAGTGTTGCAAGAACGGTTTGCAGCTGTTTCAGCGAAATCCGCAGGACTTTAAACGTCGTTTCATCACTGTAGATGAAACATGGATACATGACTACACTCCTGAGACCAAAGAGCAGTCTAAACAATGGGTTATCAAGGGGGAATCTGCTCCAAAAAAGGCGAAGACAATTCCTTCGGTCGGGAAGGTTATGGCGACTGTCTTTTGGGATTCGCAAGGAATAATCTTTATCGACTATTTGAAAAAGGGTAAACCATTACAGGTGCATATTATTCATTGTTATTGGATCGTTTGAAAACCGAGTTGCAAGAAAAACGTCCCCGATTAGCCCACAAAAAAGTCCTCTTTCATCATGACAACGCACCAGCTCATACCTCAGCAGTTGTGGCCGCAAAACTAATGGAAATAGGGTTCCAAATCGTTTCACATCCCCCCTATTCTCCAGACTTGGCTTCATCGGACTATTATTTGTTACCTAATATGAAGAAATGGCTCGCGGAAAAAAGATTTTATTCGAACGAGGAGGTGATTGCAGGAACGAATGACTATTTTACAGACTTGGACAAATCCTATTATTCGGAAGGAATCAACAACCTAGAGCAGCGTTGGATGAAGTGTACAAGCCTAAAAGGAGACTATGTTGAAAAATAAAAACGATTTATTCAAAAAAATGAAGCATTTTTTATTTTTACACGGACTTATCAAACAACCCTCCTCGTATATATATATTTACAAGCATAAGTATTCACCGTAAGGGTAACATAAGAAATTTATTGATATAATTCAATAAAGTCGTTAAATTAAAAAAAAATAATAATAAATATAATATTCATTAGAAAAAAATACAAAAAACAATAATTACTTCTATTATTTAGTAGAAATTGTTAAAATAAATATAGTAGGTTACATTTTTGCTGAGTAAAAGTATTCACCACTTATTGGTAATGACATACAATATCAAAGTTTTTGTTAAATAAATGTGACAGCATTACAGTATAACTAAATATTTATATTTTCCGAGAATTCACCACTCAGTTTACGTTGACAATTTTCGTCAATTACTGAGTTTTACGGAGATATTTCAAAAATGGGACGTAAACAAAAAGAATCTTATATATCCAAGAGAGAAATAACTATAAATTCGCACCAAAAAAAAAATAAATCCTATAAGGAGATTTTGGAAATAGTGTCCAAGAGTCATACTACTGTCCGTGATATAATAAAACACTTTAATGATACCGGAAGCTTTGAAAATTGCCAAAGAACTGGTCGGCCATCCAAACTTACAGTACA
>CP092096.1:7332500-7370000 GCA_029203775.1 Neoneuromus ignobilis | reverse complement strand
TATATATATATATATATATATATATATATACACGGGTAGTCCCATAAGTATCCGGCCTGACCTAGAGATGGCGGTAGTTGTTTGAAAAATATCACTGTATTAAAAAGTACACAATCTATAAAGCATATGTTTCAAGTTTGAGGACGTCACATTGTTTAGTATTTATTTGGTAGCCATCTATAGTGAACGTTTTCAGTGAATTTGTGAAAATGGAGAGAATTGGTCATCGTTACGTGATACAATACTTTTATTTGAAAGTCCTCAGCCCAATCAATATAAAAGCTGAACTGGATTCTACTCTGGGTGAGTCTGCTCCTTCGTTTACAACAGTGAAATATTGGGTAGCAAGGTTTAAACGAGGCCGTACGAGCTGCCAAGACGAGCATCGCAGTGGTCGACCAAATGAGGTGACGACTCCAGAAATGGTGAAGAAAATCCACAAATCGGTACTGGATGATCGTCGATTGAAAGTGCGCGAGCTAGCAGACATAGCAGGCATTTCAAAAAGTGCGGTACATCGCATATTATCTGAAAATTTGGACATGAGAAAGCTGTGTGCAAGATGGGTGCCGCATTTGCTCACACTCGAGCAAAAACAGTGTCGTGAAGATATTTCAATCGAGTGTTTAGCGAAGTTTCACAGCAACAGAGCAGAATTTTTGCGCCGTTTCATAACCATGGATGAACCATGGGTCCATCACTTCACACTCGAGACAAAAGAACAATCAAAACAATGGACTGAAAAGGGAGAACCGGCTCCAAAGAAAACGAAGACCGTTTCATCTGCAGGAAAGGTCATAGCGTCGGTTTTTTGGGATGCGCGTGGGATAATTTTCATTGACTATCTTGAAAAAGGAAAAACTATCAACGGCGAGTATTATGCGAACTTATTGCAACGTTTGAGCGAAGAAATCAAGCAAAAACGGCCGCATTTGGCTAAAAAGAAAGTGTTGTTTCATCAAGACAATGCACCAGCTCACAAATCCGTTATTGCAATGGCCAAAATTAATGAATTAAAGTTTGAATTGCTACCTCATGCACCCTATTCGCCAGATTTAGCCCCCTCGGATTATTTTCTGTTCCCAAACTTGAAAAAATGGCTCAGTGGTCAAAGATTTCCCAACGATGAAGAAGTGATGTCGGCAGTTAATGGGTATTTTGAGAAGCAAGACAGTTCTTATTATAAAAAGGGTATCGAACTTATTGAATATCGCTGGGAAAAGTGTATAGAGCTGAAAGAAGATTATGTTGAAAAATAAATATGTTTTTTTCCAAAATTTTTGTGTTTTCTTTGCTGGGTCGGGTACTTCTGGGACCACCCTCGTATATATATATATATATATATATATATATATATATATGTGTGTGTGTGTGTGTGTGTGTGTGTGTGTGTATGTGTGTATGTTCTTATTTTTTTAAAAAAAACGTAAATAAAACTTAACAAATGGATGATAAACCTACCTTTCACACATAAAATATTTATCTGTAGGCGAGGTTAATTTCGACTTGATTGGTATAGGTAATGCTGTCAGGAACGCAAACAACCAAACGCACATAATAATAACGGCCGCATTCTTCTTAGACACTCGCGGTTTCAATGGCCACATAATAACTATGTACCGATCGGCGCTAATTGCTACTAATGTATATGCGCTCACGAATACAGATATAGCTTGCATGTAGTTCACAAACAGGCACATGAAACCACCGAAAGGCCAGTACTGAAGAATAAATGTTGCTATTGTCGTGAATGGAACGCAGAACAATGTCATCAAGAAATCACCAATGGCAAGATTCACTATGAAATAATTTGTGACGGTGTGCATACGTGGTGTCGTCTTCACAGTGAAACAAACAATTCCATTTCCAATAAGTGCCACAAAAAATATCAGACTGTACATTATATATACGATACTTTGTACAGACAGTGACTCAGTCAATTCATTTCCGAATATACAACAGGCTTCTTTTAATGTTATATTAAAATCCATCGACGTGTTGAACGTACAATTTACAAAATCATCCATTTTGAAGTCTTCTTGTTTAATTCGTTTTTTTATAAATGTTTCATTTATTCAGTATTTAAAAATATATATGTATATATATAATTATTTGAAATGTCTCATAAAATTCTATATAAAATGTCTACATTTTCGTTTCTTTACATTTCCACACTTTCCATAAAATAATTCTTTAAAATATATATATACGTTTTGAAATCTTATTTGTTATTTATAGATTCGTTTTAAGACTATTCTTAAGATGTATTTCTTATAATGTTTACTTTGTATTTTAACAAATACTTCAAACTGTTCATAATATCACAGGCATTCAAAATATTCTTCATTCTCTTTTTAATGAACCTGAAACAGAAAGACAATCTCGTTAATGTAATAAATTTAACTTAAATTATTTTTAATCACATTAATACACACACACACAAATATATATATATATATATATATATATATATATATATATATATATAATGAGTATGTGTGAATGTATGTATGTGTTTATGTATAGTAAATAAAAATATTTTATTTTATTTACTTTCACTTGATTCATCAATTAAACAATTTACTAATCTTGTTTATTTGAAACATTATATTTTCTTACTCTAGAGTAGTTTTCAATCTGAGAAATATTTTTTATCCCCAGACTAAATCTCTTATTCTCTCTGAATTGCATCAGACATTAAGAATGAATCATAAATGAAATTCAATATTATTGAGGAAATTGAACATCGTTAGTACTAGGTGATTATCGTTATTTAAAAAGTAGATTGAATGATTTCTTATAAAACATCGTGGAATCTCATTTTCTAATATACAGTTTTATCTTTTTGAGTGTAATATACTTTATCTTATATTTGCGTTTTTTTAAAAATTATTTTAAAAATAAACTATTTTTAATTAAATTTAAACGTTTCATTTTGATGTTAGGTTCTATTTTTATTATTATACTAAAATATGTAAATGATTTATGTACTAAATAATTGTTAAAAAAAGTTGAATTAGATTATATTTATACAATTTTAAATCGACTAATATTTAAATTACTCAATCTGTTTTAATTTATAATATATTAAAAGTATAATTATTAGGATTTTTTTAAATATATAAATTGTTATTTATATACAAACACATATGTAAACATATTTTTATAATATTTTTTAATATTCATAGTTGATAAACATTTGAGAAATTACAAAATAGAGGTAAAAATAATTAAAATTTATATACACACACATATATATATATATATATATATATATATATATACATTAAAGCATTAATAAACACTATTCAGACGAAAATGTTATACAAGAACATTTGTTTCTGACCAGTTAATCCATATACAAGTAAATGTTCTCGTTTTAATTATAACTTATTATGAAAGTCCTAACTGGTAGTTTAATCACAATACGATATTACAAAATCAGAATGGAGGTACACGTACTCTAGTCAATATTCGTGCAAAACATATTATTGCACATGTTTGTTGATGAATTATTTCGAAAACTCTTGAATATTAGTTCAAATTAATTAAAGTAAATTATAAATCAATTATTGAACTTGTTATATATACTCAAGATTGACTCATTTATTTTATAGGTATATTGTATAAATAGTAAATAATTATCATATATATATATATATATATATATATATATATATATATATATATATATATATATATAGTGGGTCCAAGTGAAACTCATACAGAGTTATGTTTCCAATAATTTTACACATATATTTTTATATAATATACGTGTAACAATTTTCTTTATTTTTTTTGCCTAATTTCTTTACTAAGGTTATTTTTATTAATTTGAAAATTTCAATCGTAAATTAATACTTTTACTCTAGAAAAAGTAACAATTTCTGAAAAATGAACAAAAAATACATCAAAATGAAACTCATACAACAAATTATTCTCGCTTGAAAACTATTTTGTTAAGAAAGTACTCTTCAAATATGTGTTTGGTCACTTTGATTATAAAAAATAACCTATTATTAAGTCGTTTATAATTATTTTGTAAAAAATATAAGTTAGATTTTCACTTTAAGTACACAAAGGGGACAATTATCGACGGACGAGCGAAAACTAATGATTTTTCATTACAAAAATTGAAAAACACTACGGGCAATTGTGAAAACAGTTAATAGAAGCTACACTACTGTGCAATCTGCAATAAAAAGATTTAAAAACAGCCAAAGTGTTGATAATAAAATCAGAAAGAATCCCCGCAAGATTTTTAATGGCCATGACGAGCGTTGGATTCTATGAAAAATTAAAGAAGATCCGAAAATTAGTGCACCCAAATTGTCTTTAGAAGTAAAAAAGTATCTAAATAAAAAATAATCCTCCAAACAATTCACAATATACTAAATAAAAATGGGTTTCATGCTCCTTTTGCCAGGAAGAAAAATTTCATTAAGCTAGCCAAAAGGTTAAGCTTCGTTTGGGAACATGTTAATAAGAGTTTTGATTATTGAAAAGATGTCTTGTTTATGGACGAAAGTAAATATAATTTATTTAGATCCAATGGGAGAAATAAAGTATGGTAGAAACCAAATACAGAAATGTCTTTAAAACACTTTCGTCCCACAGTCAAACATGAGAGCGGTCATGTTATGGTACAAGGGTGTATGTCTACGAGAGGGGTTGGAAATTTAATTTTATAGATGGCGTTATGAAGTAAAATGTTTATATTGTTCTATTAAGAAAAAATTTGAAAGCCAGTGCTCAAAAACTTGGGATTTTACAAACATTTAATTTTTATCAGAACAACTACCCCAAGTACAAAGCTTATAAAACACGTAGTTGGTTGTTAAATAATTACCCCAAAGTACTGAAACTACCACTATAATCACCTTATATAAGTATGATTGAAAATCTATGGAATCACTTAGGTTTCCATTAAAACACACACTATTATTAATAACAACGATTTCAAAAAGCGTTATTAGAAGAATGGGGAAAAATTGATCTAGTTTATTGTGAAAAATTAGTTAAATCCATCTGGAATCGTTTAAAGGCTATAAAAATTAATAAAGGCTACTCTACCAAGTACTAAAATAATTCAATCGGTTGTAAATTTTAATTTAATAAATAATTTGTTCGTTGTATGAGTTTCATTTTGATGTATTTTTTGTTCATTTTTCAGAAATTCTTACTTTTTCTGGAGTAAAAATATTAATTTACGATTGAAATTTTCAAATATAATAAAAATAACCTTAATAAAGAAATTAAGCAAAAAAATAAAGAAAATTGTTATCATATTAAAATATATGTGTAAAATTATTGGAAACATAACTCTGTATGAGTTTCACTTTGACTCACTGTATATATATATATATATATATATATATATATATATATATATATATATATATATATTTATATATATATATATATATATATATATATATGCTATCTTAATACCAAATGATATATTTTTTGTTGATTATATGTAAATAAATTTATAATGTCAAAGAGTTAATTAATTCCTTTACAAATGTAAGTAAATTTTATTAAAAATTAAAAAAAAAACATATTCACGGCTAGTTTGATAAAATCGTTTATTTAAAAAAATATGTTACTTTTTTAAAATTTTATTTAATATAACAAATCAATAAGTAATTAATATATTCAATGAATAAACTCCTTAACAACTGTTTTCTTTAAGAAACGTGTCAAAAAAAGTAATTTAAAATGTTTTATTGAAGTATATTATAAATAACGTATTATTGCAAATAATAAATGTAATTTGAATATTCTCTTATCTAAAAATTTTATTTATACTATAATTTGAAAAACATCAAAAAAAGCGTAATAAAAAATATAGAAACATGAACAGACTGTTTCTGTACATATTTATTCCACTCATGCATATCAAAATAATTAAATTAAAAATAACAGCCTTTTCAAAAAATGCTTATTCCCTTTACATACATACACACAAATATATATATATATATATATATATATATATATATATATATATATATATATGTATATATGTATAAATACTATTCAGTATATATGTATGTATATATATATATATATATATATATATATATATATATATATATATATATATATGTACATATTTGTGTATTATGTATAGAAGAGAAGAAAAACATTTTTGTATATCAATGAACACATATGAAATATACAATAGAAAATACAGATACAATGACAATAATTTGAAAATGCAATTTATGCCTCTTCGCGTATTGTTGAAACTGATAATTTTATTGTATTGTATATTTGTTATTTGTGTTTAAATTAGTTCGTCAAATCTTTGTTACACACAATTTCCAAACGAGAATTTACCTACATTATAAACATTAATAAAAGCTTACATATTCTACAATTTCATCATTTTCTATACATATATTAAAATGTTTTTGAAGTACTCGTATTATTTAAATATACGATATATATATATATATATATATATATATATATAAACTGTTTTCGTGATTGCAGTTAAATTTATATATAACTTTTATTTATGATATTTTTCCCACACAGTCTTATCCATTAAATAGAATCACCATTAGTTACTCTAATTCGATCAGATTTTAGTTTATAACGCTATTAAAAATCACTACACAATTTCCGACTGACAGTTTCTATTAATCACCACATACTCTTTATAAATCTCCAAGATTGTTTTTATGCTTATTTATTTCTTCACGAAAAACATTAACATGGCAATCAAGAGCAACAAGAAATATTTAAAAGCAATTCAAATACTCTCTTCTATAAAACGCGTAACAATCAATCAGAAAAACGTCGTACGCAATCATATAAATAAAGTGAAAGATACATATTTCTGCAATTTATTTCGAAAGCACGTCACACACCTCGAATACCTCAGAAGTTTGATAAAAAGCTCTCCAAATGAACGCCGTTAAATACAGAAATATGAACAATACTCAAACATCAATAACTTGACGTGTGTATAAATATATATATATATATATATATATATATATATACACATATATATATATATATATATATATATATATATATATATATATATATATATATATATATAAAACTATTACAAATGTTCACATTTTATAAGCTTTCAACCTATATAGAGAAACAGGTAAAAGCAAAAATGAAAAATTTTCTTTCAATATAAAAAGATATACAAGCAGCTGTTATCTGTTTGCATGAATAGTTTTTATTTAATGTTCTCTCTCTCTTTCTTTCTCTCTCTCTCTCTCTCTCTCTATATATATATATATATACCATTTGAAAAATCTATACTCCTTTTATATAATAATAAACAAAATATCTTAAAATGATAAATACCAAATATAAGTAAGTAAAATAATTACCAAAAAGCTCCTCCATACAATTGTAAAAACCAACAAAACCGAATTAACTCTATGTCTAATTTTACCCTGAATGTTTGCAACATTTTCTGTTGTTTCTGGCAAATTAAATTCAAATCTGTTTAGTGCAAACGCTACGCCAGTTATTTTTCAGAATTCCTTTGGTATATTTCTAAATGATTATTTAATTAAACAGACTAGTACCACTTGTAATTATTATCTCAAATTATTTCAAATATGTTTAAATAAAACACTATAATTTTTACGTAAAATGATTTCAAATGTATATCATTTTTAATAAAGAAAAAATTAATGACATTTGTTGTTAGGTCAGATGAAATTTTGATTATGTATTTTAATTATTTATGTTAAATGTCCATTGTATTTATTTTAAATATATTTAAAATTATTTCGCGTGCATTTGATACACACACACACACACACACACATATATATATATATATATATATATATATATATATATATATATATATATATTAGTTTATATGTCTACATAATCACATATATGAATATATATGTGATGGATGTGTTTTTGTGTCCAAAACAGATTACCAAACATAACTCACATTCAACTCTAATCATAGGAGTGTGAGTATACTGCGTTGTTTATGCTCTTACTTTGAGATTAACATCTTGCGATTATATATATACAGACAGCATTTCGTGACAGTACTTGGCGATTCATTTTCAACAAATCACCACTATTGTCTTTGCCTAGTTTTCAGTAGATGTAGAGAATGTATTCGCATAGTTATGAATCAATATATTGTACTTAAGTGAACGTCTGTGAAAGACGTTGCGATGTATGTGAACGAAATAAGGAAACAATCGTCAAGAATTTGTTCTTCTTTAAGTATATATATATATATATATATATATATATATATATATATATATATTATCATGAAACCCAAATAATAGAATGACTTCAGAGAAACATAAATACATATATGTTGAAAATAATAAGAAATGGTAGAAGAAAAAATAGATATAAAAACAAATAGAAATTACAATCGATAATAAACATGACAAACAATATAAAAATATACTAATGTATCATTGATTGAAAATTAAAAAATGAAATGACTCTTTTAAAATAGGCCTAATGGTTTAATGATACCAAAAACTTAATTAGAAATGATTTGCACTATCCATCATTTGTATTAATCATTTATATACGATTTAATAATTAATTGTAAAGAAATATTGAAAACATTTCATTTAAAAGATCAATCTTATTTACTTAAAAAAGTACATGCTGGTAACAAATTTCTAACAGGAAACATTACATGCCATCCACCTTTAAGACAATAATACTCTTGTGAATAGAAGTGAAAAAAAATAACATGAATCACGAAACCACAAAGGCACTCTTCGAACACAACACTAAATCTACGCAATGCAGTGAATGCTTATTTCAGTGGTACTTTCTCTGGTGGTTATTATCCATGACATTGGATTTATATCTAAATTCAGTTTATATTTATTTACATTTCATTTAGATTTACAATATAGTATTAAATATTTATTTTAAAATACTAGAGTGTTTAAAAAAATTTGATGTTTTTTTTATTATCAAAATCAATACGTTACAAAATTACTAAATAAAATGAAAGATGTTAAAGTATTAATAATTATAGAGACATATTATAGAGAAATTCCTTGCATTTAATTATCAACGATATATAATAACAACTTTCAACTGAGATTGTTAACTAATAATGATAAAATTAATCATTATTAAACAACAAAATTTACATATGTTTATTTTTATTATTTTTCATGTTATTTTCAATGATTTTTTTATTATACTAAACAAGTATCTCATTGATATTATCTTGAAATGTCCCACTTATTATATATTAGGTTGGCAAGTATCTCCCTTCCGATTTTTTTTTTGTACATAGCTGCGAAATTCAAAAGACCAGAAAGCGGAAGGGAGATATTTGCCAACCTAATATAATAATACACTGATTTATTAACACAAAATAATAATAATAAATTAACATTAGAATAATAGAAAAATTGCTTTTTGAAAAAAATACAGGCATTTTTAAGATTTATAGAAAAAATTAGTAGGGTTAAAGAGATATAAAGAATAGTGAAAAATTAATTTTTCATTTTTAATTAATTTTTTATAATATATATATATATATATATATATAAATCAAAATCATAATGCTATACAAATCTTAAACATTTCTATTTTAACAACAATAAATAAATTTCATCATACATCTAAATTTAACTACAATAGATTTGTAAACAACATCAATCGTCAATTTGCCACCCACAGAGAACGGATGAAACCAATAAATAATATTTTTTCGAGAATTATAATCTAAATGTAAAGAATATGCAATATGAAAAACATATTTACTACAAGTTTTTCTCAGATGACAAAAGACATTAGTTTAAGCGTATCCAATATGAAAACAGACTGAAATAAAATTACATATGAGAGTACAACCTACTTTTTATTAAATAATTAATTATTTTTTTTATTATAAATACAAATCATGTAGAGCAGTTTTAAGACAACCTTTTTTTCCTAACAGTATATAAAATATATTTAAATTAAACCTTTAACTACAAGATGCACTGTTTAAAAACTAAATTCAGTAAATTTCATAACTTAAAATTAGTTTCAATCTAATCTTTTGTTTACTGTACTAATCGTAAGATCTTGATTGTTTAACTGGATTATTATTGAAAATTATTTGAAATGCAAATTCGACTATGTTGATTCCTCAATTTAATAGATCTTCTTGTCTCTTGTTTTATATATATATATATATATATATATATATATATATATATATATAATTGCAAAAATTATAAATAAATGCATTGTATTATAAGATTATTATTTATTTTATTTATTAATATTTAGTTTATAAATTTGTGGCTATAATGTAATATATATGTATGTGTATAAATATATATATATATATATATATATATATATATATATATAAATATATATATATATATATATATATATATATATATATATAATATGTACACATGTAGAAACATATATACATGTTTATATACATAGTTAGGATATTAATCTCTCATTCGTCATCTATTAGGTGCCATTACATCAGCCAAAACAGATAATTTTAAATCTATCTCACGCAGAGATTCAAATGAAACATTATATTTTAACTAAACATATAGTTTATTTACATTAATCTACTTTCTTTTGAACTTCGTTTTTAAATTGAATATAAAAGTATAATTTATTTATATTAGTAGGAAAAAAGCTAAAAAAATAACATTAAACTAAAAATGTTAATGCTATACTAACATCAAGGTCGAATTGAAAAACATATTATTTATTTTTATTTTATACATCTGAGTGCATATTTCTATTAAATAAATAAATTTACATGAATGATTGTAAATAAATATAAACAAATTAATGAATATATTATATATATATATATATATATATATATATATATATATACACATATGTCATCTTAAATGTAACGCCTAGATTTGTATTTTAATAAAAAGAAACTATACACATGTTTTCCCATACACCATCCCTATACATATGTTTCTTTTTAATAAAACACAAATCTAGGTGTCACATTTGGATGACTCTCTCTCTCTCTCTCTCTCTCTATATATATATATATATATATATATATATATATATATATATATATATATATATATATACATATATATTTAGTTAAAAAAAATCATCTTTTTAAACAGTTACGTTCTAAGAAAATTAGACAACCACGAAAATGTTTACAATGTATTTGCTAAACATATTTAATATTTTTTTCGAATTAAGAATACACTATAAAAAATATTCAAAGTAAAAGTGACGATAACATTCAAAATTATTAAACACCCACTCTTAACGTTTTATTTAATATGACTTCTGGCTATTTTTTGAACTAAAGAAAATGTTTACACAGAAGTCAATTTTCATCAAAAGCAAAACAGATGATACTATTGTAAGATTCTTGAAAATATTCTAGATAATATTTGAAATGTGACATTTATTTTCATAGAATATAAACTAAATAAGTGCAATTTTAATAAACAGAATTCTAAAAATATAAACATTTTTATTTCGTTTGAATTTCCGTTAAATTCATTAATAACTTGTTAGTAAAAATTAAATTGCTTTTTTACTTCTATAAAAAAAAGTTATTCAAAATGAGCTTAAAAAATTATATTCATAAACAATAATAATAGAATAGATCATTTTTAATAGAATATAAAAGTAAAAAAAGATTATGTTTTCGTAGAAACATCAAACTTTAAAGTTTATAATTTTACTTAATATCATTTAGTACAGATTTTCTCTTTAAAATCATGTCGAGATCGAAACATATTAGTATTCAAATTAATCGTCTTCGTAACGAAAGAGGACAAATCTCATAAGCTGGGATTCGAATTAATATCAAATTGGTCAACTGTACGTTGTGACAGTCAGTCGGTTACAACAGTCTTGTTCAATTATAATTAATTTCACTGAAATTATTCAATTAATGTCAAAAATATCTTAATAAAAACATTACTGAAAGTTCATTAAATTACACATTAAAAAACTGTCAAACGTTCAACAAGAATAAAAGTTAAAAATTACAATAAACTGTCTGAAATTTAATTTTAAAAATTTAGTTTATTATTAAATTCATGGCATGTTTTTTTACGTATAATTTTTAAACATTTCTTGTGGATTTGTTACTTATTTTATCTGATGTTAAGACAAATTAATTAATTGCATTATTAAAAAAAATCTAAACAATGTAAATTTGGATTCTTTTTTTAGAAAAAAATTCTATATAATTCTACTTCCTGATTTTGTATAATTTTATTTGTAGTGCTTTTTGTTTAATAAATTTATAAATCAGTTTACAAACTGTCAATGCATTTCATCAATTTCAATTATTAATTAACAAACAGTGAAATTAATCAAATAATCGATGGATATTGTACCCCGTAGTTATTAAAAATAAACAGTATATATATATATATATATATATATATATATATATATATATATCTTTGAAATTATCATTGATAAACTATTATATTACAATATATTATGTTTTGATAATAATTAGTATATTATATTTGTTATCCAAATGCACGTATATCTAAATTAAGGATTATAATTTATTGGACATTATAATTTAATGAAAAAAATTATTATTAAATTAATTACCAATCCAATCTACTTCAATTAACAGACACCAACTACATAAAAACCTATAAGATGTTTTTTAATAATTTTAGTTGTATTAAATGTATTTATTTTTTTATCTAATTCACTTTTTTTTAAAAAAATAGAATATTTAACAATGTTAAATTTGATGTTTTTAAATATTTATGAATGTATCTTAAAAAAACAATTCATTATTTTTTCTATAAAAAAATTATTAAATATACAACATAATTCTTGCAGTTCTGATTAAAATGTTTGTGATTAAGTGTATATTTATCAAAATAATAAATATTTGCTTAGAGTAGAAAAAAGTAATTACAATTAAATTACCAAATATTTCACCACTGTTTAATAACCATTTTTGTAAAATAACAATAATCTAATTTCTAATAAAAAACTAATTTAAAAAATTAACTTTTGGATAAAATAAATTTATTATTCGTATTTTTCTATCTGGAAAAATTATTAATTGAAATAGTCTTTTTTAAGTCTTACTTTCTATACATGTATATGTATCTAACTATGTATTTATTCATATATATATATATATATATATATATATATATATATATATATATAAGATACAAGATAAAATTATTCAAAAAATCTTTAATGAAATTCATGTATGTAAAATAGACAAAAACTTTATATACATATGTGACCCTCAAGATTCATTGTGAAATGTATCTTTTGAATGAAATATGACATTTCGTGTGATCTTAAAAAAGATTTAATTTGAATTTCAATAAAATAATTTTCAAAGCCAAAAGATACCTAATTTTATAAATTATATTTAAATTCATTTTTCGATTATTACCTATAAATTCAACTAAATAAAACTTTTGATAAAATTTACGCTATATAAATATACATACATATATATATATATATATATATATATATATATATATATATATATATAAATCCTTAAAAATTAACACACATAGTTAAATTGATTATTTTTAAATAAAACATACTTTTCCAACATCGCCGTCAATTAAATTGTCCTTTAAAAAGTATTCACAGACAAACAAAGTTTCGAAAAATTCACATTTACTCACTGTAAATTCATGAAAAAAGCATAAACGTACTATCGAACATTTTAACAGGTGGTCGAAGAATTAACAGACGAGACCGGACGTACAAGAAACAAACTCGTGTACGAGATTTCTTGAATAACGGGCGAACAGCGCGTCACTGACAATTTTCCGTTCACGTTCAAGCGTCGCGGTGCTCGACAATGAGAGAAAATAATGTGCGCGTGCGTTCATCCTCGAATGGACAAATTCAACATTTGCTGACAATATGTTGTGAGAGTTCACCGTTTCACACTATTTTCAGATTCACAGAATCGACGAAGGCAGATGAAACAGTCATAATTAATTCGTATTTTTTTTTCTGTTCGTATCCGTTAAGTTTTGTTAAGTGGAGAAAGGAATAGAGTTTCTCGTTTCTTTTTTTGATATTGAATTAGCCGTCTTAAATGATTTATTCTATCGTTTTTTTTTAAATGGCATGAATTAAAAAGTTCGTAGTCAGTGGATAATCTTGTTACCTCTAACTATAATCTAAAACGCATATTTTTTTCAACATTTAATAAACTACCTTACACATAATTCTCTACATTAATAAAATGTTTTATCATTAAAATCTCGTTGCTATTAGAAAACGTTTAACAGTTATTTTTTGATTGAAAATCATCTAATTGTGAAGAAAAATAAAATTTAAATAAAGAAAACTTCTACTGAAACTCTAGAAAATCTTTAAATGAAATTCATGTATACAAAGAATTATGATGCAAATAATACAAAACTAAGAAATGAAAAACGATATTAATTTAAATATTAGTTATAAAAAAATCATTGATTAAAAAGTTAATTCAATTTTTTGCTCTTTATTTCTTTTAAAAGTTACAACTAAAATTCATACGAATATATAAGTTACTTTATTTTCAATATTTGTATGTATATAATAAAATCAGTATATCTTATAAATATATAAATAATCATTAAAAGAAAATTACTATATTTAATACTAAATAATAATAAAAAATGAATATACGAGGTCAGACAATTAAGTAATGCGACCGATTTTTTTTCTCGGCCTGTGGTAACACTGCGAACCTGTAACTCCGCCACCGTAATAGCAGATCCCTACTCTCTCGATTGAGACCTTGACCCTCGTACGATCATTTATTCGCCAGCTGTTTAGTCTTTTGTAACAACGAGCGAGTAGTGCATGTCACGAAAATGGAACAGAGAAATTGAATGAACATCGCTCAAGATTGTCTCGAGCAGGTTGAAAGTGATCCTACTCTTCTCGATCGAGTTATTACTGGTAATGAAAGTTGGTTCTTTCAATATAACCCCGAAACTAAACGACAAAGTCAACAGTGGCTGTCCCCTGGAGCACCAAGGCCAAAGAAGGCGAGAATGAGCAAGTCCAAAGTGAAAACCATGTTGATTTGCTTCTTCGACAGCAAAGGGGTGGTTCACAAAGAGTTCGTACCACCTGGACAAACCGTAAATCAAGTATTCTACCGCAATGTGCTCGAAAAATTACGAAAAAGGGTGCTCAGAGTGCGTCCAGAGATCGCGAAGACTTGGGTTCTGCATCACGACAATGCTCCCTGTCACAGTGCGTTCAGTGTCTCTCAGTTTTTGGCGTCTAAAGGCATCGCAACCACAACCGCCCTATTCACCGGACATGTCACCCTGCGACTTTTTCCTATTCCCCCATATGAAAAAAATCGTCAAAGGTCACATTTTGACTCCGTTGAAGATATCCAAGAATCTGTGATGAGGGTACTAAGGTCCCACAAAGTGTTCCAGAATTGTTACGAAAACTGGAAAACTCGCTGGAATAAGTGTATAGATGCGGGAGGGGACTACTTTGAAGGGGATCGCAGCGATGTACCTTAATTTTTAAATATACTCGATTTTTGAATTTTGTCGCATTACTTAATTGTCTGACCTCGTATTTAAGCATATTTTTTTAAAAAAAATTAACTTCTTTAATTCTCTCGTATATAACAACATCAAACTAAATCAATTAAACAAATTATCTTATATAAGATTAAAAAAACAATACATGTTTGTTAACTCAAATGGTTTATAAAAAATATGTAAATTAATTACGATCTACAAACGTAGCGACTAAAGCAAACAGGAAATGAAAACAGACATTTTGTACAAGAATTTAGATATTGTTTGTAATACATATAGCTTTATATACGTATCCTACATTTCGGTATCCGTAATATGATCTGATGACATAAAAACATAAACAAAAATAAGTGAAACAGTCATCCTCAAGGGATTAATAATATATATTAATGGATATTGTAGCATGTTAAAATTCGCAAATGTCATGTTTCATTAAAGAAAACAAGAATATCTATCCGAAATATTTAGGAAGAATTACATATATAAATATGAAATTATTTAAATGATTCTAAAATAAATCAGAAATATATTATTGCGATAAATTATCATATTTTGTAATTTCATCAAAATGAAATACCTATTATTAATTAATGAGAAACTTAAATAAAATTCAAGTTTTAAATTAATTTTAGAAAAATACTAAAATAATGGTACAACAATGGACAACAAAATATAAAAGTAAAATGAAAAAATGTTTATAAAATACATAAAAAAGAAATAATGTATGATTCAATAATATTTTCTGAAAACACTGTCTAATAATTCCTATTTAATTTAAATATTGTAATTCATGGAAATTGTTCATAATTGTCACTAGGGCCTATTTTTAACCAATTGAATAAATCAATAAAATCGATAAATAAAACAAATATAGTTATAGAGTATAAAAAGATAACTTTTAAAATACTTACTTGAAGTCTTAATAAACTAATTTATAGACAATTATGCTCCATTCGATAAGAAAAAATTTAAAATACACATCAAGAAAATATACAGCATTAATCAACACATTCTGTATTATGAGTTTTGTTCATTAACTACACACACACATACACATATGTGTATATATATATATATATATATATATATATATATATATATATATACATTTATGTATGTATATATGTCTTTTTATGTTTATGCATATACTAATGAAATATGTACAAAATGTATATGCAAAAATGACATCCATTTATTTAATTTTCCCTTGAGTAAATACTTGTATGTAAACAAAAACACAGTTTTGATGTAAAAATAAATAAAACTATGGGACTTAGAAAAAATTATGCACGGTAACAAGCAAAATCCTAAACGAATAATACGCAGGTGTGTTGGATTTTATTTTGTGTAAATAAAGTTACAAACCTTATAATTTAGGTCACATTGTTATAGTTAACAGAAATAATTATAGAAAAATTTCTCATATATTTGAAGTTTATAGACATGTGCTTTTAATTACAGTCGTTGTTAATTAACAAAGAGTATTTTTACACTGAATAATATATTAATTATATTTATAAATTATATATATATATATATATATATATATATATATATATATATATATATATATACACTTATCCCTCGATTTACACTATACTTTTTTACACAATTTCGCTTTTACACGGTTTTCAAAATAACGGATTTTAAAAAAAACTGATAAAAATGAACATGTTGGCTGCATATATATTTCTACAGCCATTTTTTAATTCCGTTTATTTGGTAACGGAATACTGGCGCACATATTTCTAATCTTTTTTTAATTCCATTCTTTTGGTAACACTGGTATCAAATCTATAAAATGTGGATTCCCCATTTTGTATGCACAATAAAACTATCTATTCATGTAATTAGTGCAGTCATTTTTTAACAGCAGAAAGGTTAAGATTTACAACACGAAAATGTGCAAGTTGTATTTGTACCCAAGAATACGACTTCTTTATTGCAGCCGTTAAATCAAGGGAAATTTCGACTTTTAAGGCACAGTACATCAAGCGAACCTTCAGGTATATTTTAGAACAAATAGAAAATAGTGGATCTCTTGCAGTTATGGATGCTTGGAAAAAATTAACAATCTTAAATTATGTTAAACACGTTGGAGTATCATATATTGAAATTAAGCAATCAACGCTTAATTCCTGCTGGAAAAAAGTATAGACAGATGTAGTTGAAGTTGAAAATTCTAGATTACTATTGGAGCCTAAATATTCTCAGATAACTGAGTTGGCGCTTACAATGGAAATATAAGGTTTCAAGGATTTAGCTGAAGCAGATATTGTAGAACTAATGACGGATGAAGAACTAGATGAGGATGATTTAGTTAACATGGTTAATGGACAAATTATCGTGATAATGATCCTGACGAAGAGAAGTCTGAACCAGTTGCGTTCACAGCAAAAGTCATCCGCGTAGGACTTAAATTAGGACGAAAATTGGGTAATCATTTTCTACAAAATGACCCGAATGTTAAACGAGCTCTCCGATTCTAGCGAAATATTAATAAATGCTTAACTCAGTATGAAGAGATCTATAAAGATTTAACCAAAAATCAAACACAATTGTTAATTACAGATTTCATTACCAAGTCTCGTAGAAAAGATTAATAGTCTATAAAAGTGATGACAGTAATTAAACTTTTGGTTAAATTTTTTAAGGATCTTATATTTCTTCTTTCATAAAATGAATTATACCTTTATTTATTTATCATTTTATCAATGGACTGTTATTTTTATGTTTTTCAAAGTATCTTACTTTTATTTTACGTTGAAATAAGTGACTGAATTATGCACATTTTAGTTTGTTTTCGATTTACACGCTTTTGCGTATAAAAATCCACGATTTTGATTTACACGGTTTTCTAAGGCACCAATCTTCCGTGCAAATCAAAGGATAGGTATATATATATATATACATATATATATATATATACATATATATATATATATATATACATATATATATATATATATATATATATATATATATATATATATATATATATATATATATATATATATATATCTATACATATATATATATATATATATATATCTATATATATAAATTATAAATATAATAAATTTCTTAATTATTTGAATGTATTATTTATATCCTTGGAAATTTATTTAATTAATATGTAAAACTTATATGAGTACAATTCAGAAAAATTTAAAAAAATATAACTAAAAAATAAAAAATTCTTAATCAATTACGAGAATCGTTTGATAATTATGGTAAAAAAGTAATAAAACCTAAATTGAAAAATTTAATTAAATTAAACAATAAATAAATTTACCATACTTATCAAACGACACTCGTACAATACTTCAGAGACCTAACAATAAATAATGTTCATTGATATATGTTTGTATCAGCTTTAATTATTATAAAAATATCTCTAAATCTATTGATAAGCATTTCAAACAACGAAAATTTTACTCTAATCGCTAACAAATGTCCCACAATTAAGATTAATACCGGAAATTAATTCAAAGATAATCTATTCCACAGTTTAATTAAAATGTTTAAATAAACAATAATTAATTTAAACAAAATATAAAAACTAATTTCTATTCAAAGATGAAATCAAATTTCGGATACAAATAATAAAATTTGTAAAAAAATTAAACCCGCTAATTAGAAATTAATATATATTTTTTACCTTAAATAACGAATTAAAATACTAATTATTAACCTATTTACAATTTTCTCTCATTATTCAATTGTATTTTAATAGTTTATTAAATGATACAAATAAAACGATATGATAACAATTTAAATAACATAAATAAAACGAATCAATGACATAAATTTTCTATATAAAAAAAAAGTTTTTATGATACAGTACGATTTCATTAAATGTGTATAAATGATACTACGATTTTAATTGCTATTACGAAAACAAAAACGACAGAATACGTTTTTGAAATGATTTTTAAATATTCAAAAAAGATACTGTTTCAGAAAAAGTAATCAGAAATGTAATATAGATATCTAAACATTCTTAACAGTTTATATATATTAGGTTGGCAAATATCTCCCTTCTCCCTTCTGGTCTTTTGAATTTCGCAGCTATGTACAAATAAAAAAAAAAAAAAAAAAAAAAAAAAAAAAAAAAAAAACGGAAGGGAGATACTTGCCAACCTAATATATATATATATATATATATATATATATATAATTAACAATAATTAATTTTTTGAAATCTAATGTTAAATATTTTTAATTTAAAAATACTTCTGCATTTAGCATTTTTTTAAAAAAACATAAAAATATGACATTTTTATATAATGATTTTTTTTAACAATATATATATATATATATATATATATATATATATATATATATATAATGTATATGTATAAACAAGTAAAACATTATTTATTTAAGCGAAATGATAAATTAAACCAGACGTGTGGAAAAAGATTCGTCTGCGTGCAGAGACCAAATAAATGACAATTTTTGAATACCAAACTAACACAACATTTATATACAACACGATGAATATGATACATATATATATTTATATATATATATATATATATATGATGTCTAGATTTGTGTTTTATTAAAAAAAAACACACACACACAAAAGAAGCTATACACATGTTTCCCCTATACACCACTTTATACATATATACCTTTTCAATAAAACACAAATTTGGGCGTCAAATTTAGATGACTCTATATATAGGGTTTTCCAATAAACGCTTCAGAAGTTTAAATGGGAAATAAATGGAGTTAGATCACACGATCTTGGTGGCCAATTGATGGGTCCATTTCGTAAAATAATAGACTCATTAAACTCTTGTTTCAATAAGTCTATTGAAATTTTTGCAATTTCTAAGCATTGTTGAAGTGTTAAACATTCCATGATAATTTTCCAATCTATATTGAGTAAAAATGTCAAAATGAACTTAAGAAAATTAAAAATGTCTGCCGTCAACTTTAAAAATTCTAACATTCTTATTGGAAAATCTTATATTATATATATATATATATATATATATATAAGTATGTTTAATTATCTATGATTATTATTTATTGTATATAAATGAATGTTTACGGAGAAAAGTATTGGGTTGATGCATAAGTCCGCCCCGTTGTTGGCGTTAGATGGAGTTATATCGTAAAACCGAAGAGTTATTGACTTCACACGTATACAATTTTGATGTTGTTTTAAAGAAGGAATTTCAGCAAGTACTTGAGAAAAAAAATGTGTTATTTGGTTGTATTTTTTTACATTTTTAAGCATTAAAAATGGCAGAAAATAAGGAGCATTTTCGACATATTATGCTTTTTTATTTCTGGAAAAGCAAGAATGCTTCGCAGAGGCAAAAAAATATATGTGCTATGTACGGTAAGGTTGCCGTTGACGATTCCACGTGCCATAAGTGGTTGAGAAAGTTTTTTTGAAAACAATTTTAATCTTAGAAATGCACCACCTTCTGGACGACCGGCTAAGGCTGATGGCGACCAAATATTAGCCCTAATTGAAAGTGATCGGCATAGAACAACTCGAAAGATCAGAGAAATTCTTGGAATCAACAAGTCAACAGTGTTAAAACGATTACGTCAACTTTGAATAGTTAGAAAAGCCGATGTATGGATACCACACGAGTAAAGGAAAAAAAATTTGATAGACCGAATTTCTGCTTGCGATTACCTATTGAAGCACAACGAAATCTATTCATTTTTAAAGCGGATGGTTACAGGTAATGAAAAATGGATTGTGTATAATAATGTTAAGTGTAAGAGATCATGGTCTAAGTGCGGAAATACCCCTTCAACCAGCGCCAAAGCCAGTTTACATCCGAAAAAGTTTATACTATGCATTTGGTGGGACTGGAAGGGAACCATTTATTATGAGCTCTTACCTGAAAACCAAACCATTAATTCGAAGAAATACTGTTCACAACTAAGTGAATTAAAGCGAGAAATTGTCCAGAAGCGGCTTAAATCAGCCAACAGAAAGAATATTACGTTCAATCAAGACAATGCTAGACCACATGTGTCTTTGGCCCCCCGATACAAACTTTTACAAATTGACTGGGATGTTTTGGTCGATCCACCATACTCTCTCGACCTTGCACCCTCCGACTACCATTTATTTAGATCGCTTCAAAACAGCTTAGATGGTAAAAACTGTTGTTTCTTGGAAGACTTGAAAAGTTACCTGGATCAGTTCTTTAGCCAGAAACCTCAGAACTTCTATGAGTGCGGGATTATGCAGCTAACAGAGAGATGGAGAAAGGGCATCCAACAGAACGACATATACTATTGTGATTAAATGTAATTTTTAATAAATAAAATTTTTGTTCAATTTTTGTATAAAAAGCAGGACGAATTTATGCATCAACCTAATAGAAAATGTAAAAAGTAAACAATGTTTATTGATTTTAATATAAAAATTAAAAAAATATATACAGAAAACCAAAACAGTTTCTCTTTAGATTGCGAAGAATTGCAACTAACAGAAAAATACGATATAAAGATAATTTGTGAATTTTACGCAACAAACAACGTAAATCATTAAGTACTTCATAGAAATAAAAATCTGATAAAACAGAAAAGATTATATTACAAATTATCAAATAGACTATTCAAGAAATTTTCATTAACAAAGAAACTTTAAAACCTACAATACGTCATTTCAATAGAAACAAATCTCAAAATAATTCGAATAATAATGAGTAGGTCATAATTTTTGATATATTTCAATTTCTCTTTCTGAATAGATAGTTGATTTTAGTACAAAATAAGTATCAGATATAGACAATGAAAAATGTTTCGGACGATATTCGTTCTTATTTTAATGCTTGGACAAACATTTCGATTAATTAAATGTGTGACTATTTCCATTAATGAAATGTAAAGATACTTCACATGCTATGAGAAAGGAATTAAGTTATTTAATAGGATTTGCACAATGCGGAAATGACTACTTAATGCTTGTAGCTTGACCGTACACAGCATAAGCTTTACTTTTCAGTTTCCACAATCAAAAGGTCAAATGTAAGAATTTTAATTTTGAAAGATGTGAATTTTTCCAGAAATATACGTGTCTATTTACAATATACATTCATGTACATGTATGTATTTTTAAATTATAATTAAATTAAGTAATTGTCTTTGCAAGATGAGATAATATCTAAGATTAATATGTTTTATATTTATCATTTATTGTTTTCCACAAAAACACATGTATATGTAAATCAAATGATACTAAAATGTGTATTTACATTGTACAAACCACTCGAATGTATATATATATATATATATATATATATATATATATATATATATATATATATATGTAATCATTTCTATGAAGTGTGTATTTACGATTTTAAAAAATTAAGAAAATACGTTTCATATTATTGATAAACTATGAATAACATTTATTGATTATCTAAAAACTCTAATTGTGTTTCATTCATCGTTGATCATCTCTTATAGTCAATGTACTCACATTCAATAAAGAATGTATAGAATTTTCGAATTGAACGAAATTGAGTTCAGAGTATGTTGGTCACGTGTGGTTTATCTTCCGTGTAAACAAACTTTTTATATGGCACAAGAACCTAACTAAATTGAAAATATAAAACTGTATTTTAGTGTTGCTTCGGTTTAATAGTCCGTTTTAAATTTACCCGAAATACAAACTTTTTCAATTTCATAAATGTAGGAAATGTTTGACTATATAATCCAACCTCATTATCTTACACAAACATCATCATAAATCATTACCCTCTTTTTTAATTAACCCACTTCACATAAATAGTCTAACTCCAAAAACCATTTCCACGAGAGAGTCAATATTTTCGTTTTTTTATAGTTTATTTGACCTTTATCAAACTGCGATATGAGACGGTTTCAAGAATTAAACACAAATCGTTATCTATTTAGTATTTATATATAATATATTGAATGTTTATATCGATATTTAATCTTAATGATATTTAATTGTTATTTTTATACTCAAAATTCGAGTGTAAATATTCTCGGAATTTATTTATTTTAAACAAAAATACATAGACAATAAGAAAAAGAATGATAAGTATGCGATATCAAGTAATTAGAAATTTTATAGAAAATCGACAGAAAATAAATACAATAATTCATTCAAACTAAAAAAATTAGAAAAGACTTGTACTCAATAATATAATTAATGAGATGGAAAGTGACAATTTATATACATAAAGAAGCGAACTACAAAACAAATATTTTTTTCTACCCACATTCTGAAAGAGTGAAATTTTCAAATATTAACTTAATTATATATCGCCTGCACTGATTTCATATCAGTGTGTCAAACCATTTTTTTTCTCATAATTATATTATTTAGGAGCATCAGTAAAATTGACACTCATTAAATGCTCAGAAATCGATTTTTATAATAAAAAATATGACATATTTTAAATTCCAGTCTTCATTTAAACTCGTAACACGTTATTCAATAATTTATCACTACAGATTATTCCCTTCTTTAGTATTTTATTCTTAACGTCAGTGCTTTCAAAATTTTCATATAAACAATAATTCAATTTTAAAAACTGTTCTGACATGTATGATACTTAATTATATATTAACATATATTAGTTTTACTATTGTTTAAAATACTAATTAAATTATAAAAAAACATTAAACTATAAACTAAAATATATGTTTTATACAATAGCTAACAAAAATAATAAAAAGATAACATCAAAAATATTGCTTTAAAACAATTTCTATTAAAAATAAAAACTAGACCAACAAACAAACTACACAACAATTAATCATTCTTCCTTTATCAAAACTATATAAATATATATATATATATATATATATATATATATATATATATACAAAATTAAATATTAATTAATAATTAAAATCATTTTCGATATTCATGAAAAAACTGCTAATATTTAAAAAATTCTTTGCATATGAATCTTATTTCATTTTTAAAAAAAAAAACATATACAGAGAATATATACGAGGTGTGATCAAAAAGTAAGGTGAATTTTGAAATTTAGCGGGCTACATCCGTTCGATCTTCGATTTTCTTATTTGGTTATGTTGGTACACTCGTCTCGAATATATGTTCCAAATTTCAGCTATGTAGCATGTTTAGTTTGTTGGTGAGAGGCATAAAAGTTAGAAGTGTTTTGCAGGCTCCACGATTTTCCGCTGTCGAAAATCATGGATCAAAGAGTTTGCATTAAATTTTGTGTGAAAAATGGAATCAAGTGCTCCAAAACACTTGAAATGTCGAAAGTGGCATACGATGAATCTACTTTAAGCCAAAAAAATGTTTACAAGTGGTATAAACTCTTCCAAGAAGGCCGAGAAGACACCAACGACGAACCTCGTTCTGGACGCCCCAGCACGTCAACAACTGATGAGAACGTTGAAGAAGTGAAGAAAATAGTGTTGGGGAATCGTCGAATTATCATTAGAGAAATTGCTGATGATATTGGCATCTCGTTTGGTTCGTGCCAATCAATTTTAACGGGTGTTTTAGACATGAGACGTGTGTCAGCGAAATTTGTTCCGAAATTGCTCAATTTCGACCAAAAGAACCGTCGCATGAGCATCGCCCAAGAGCTATTGAATGACGTCAACGACGACCCAGATTTACTCGACAGGGTCATAACAGGTGACGAAACATGGGTATACGGTTATGACGTCGAAACTAAGACTCAATCGTCCCAGTGGAGGCATTCCGGATCACCAAGACCAAAAAAAGCACGCCAAGTTCGATCAAATGTGAAAGTTTTGCTTACAGTTTTCTTTGATTGCAGGAGCGTGGTGCATCATGAGTTCTTGCCACAGGGTAGAACAGTAAATAAGGAATATTACCTGCAAGTTATGCGCAATTTGCGCGAAGCAATCCGCCAGAAACGTCCGAATTTGTGGAAGAACAAAAATTGGCTTTTGCACCATGATAACGCCCCTGCTCACACATCGTTGCTTGTGCGCGAATTTTTGGCTAAAACCAACACACTAATGATGCCGCAGGCACCGTATTCCCCAGACCTGGCCCCCTGTGACTTCTTCTTGTTCCCGAAACTGAAGAGGCCCATGAAAGGACGGCGTTTTGCAACGATTGAGGAAATAAAGACGGCATCGAAAGAGGAGCTGAACAAGATCACAAAAAATGATTTTTTGAAATGCTTTGAGGATTGGAAAAAGCGTTGGCACAAGTGCATTATATCCGAGGGGGATTACTTTGAAGGGGACAAAATAAAAATTGATGAATAAATAAATATTCTTTGAAAAAAATAAAAATTCACCTTATTTTTTGATCACACCTCGTATATATTAGATCTACCGGAAAGTTCTGTCCGATAATGTCATCTCAAATTTCAAAGATGAGTCATTCTACAGAAATGGAATTCACAAATTACCATTACACTGGGAAGAAGTCATTAGTAACGAAAGAAAAATTATATTGTTTGGTAAATATTAATAAATGTATTGAAAATGTATTATTTTTTTCAATTCAAAAACGGACAGAATTTTCCGAGAGACCTTATATATATATATATATATATATATATATATATATATATAAACAAATGCAAAAATAATCTTGGTCAAATGTAAAATTAAACATTAAAAATACAAAAATCATAATGTGAAAAGTAAACACTAGAATATGAAAACATACCTCAAAAAAATGTTTATTTACTTTCTTTAACATTCAATATTTGTTTAACGTAGAATTAATATCACTTTAAATCACTTGTCGCACACGTTTATTTGAAAATGAACGTAGAATATTTACAGACTTCAATAATCTTTGATTTTATCTTATCATCTTTTAATACTAAACAATAAAAGTGTGAGTTTTCAAATCGATAAAATTATTCTAAGTAATAAATACATTCACATAATATAACAAACACGCGCACATTATATATATATATATATATATATATATATATATATATATATATATATATATATATATATATATACAGTCATGTTCGTGAAAATAGTAACGTGATTTTACTTTTTTATATAACATAAGTAAAATTAAAACAATATTTTAGCTATGCATTATAAAGTTTATTATAATATTTTCATATTCAAAACAAAATATAATAATTATCCTAAATCATAAAAAGATAAAAACTTAATAATTAAAAAAGTACACATATCGTGCTGTTAGTTAAATTAGCAGTATTTAAAATATTTAATTTAATATAAAGTTTTTCTCTTTCAAATTAATGCTTTTCACTAAGTTGGCAATTTTCAACATTTAGTATTTTGTTCCGAAACCTTTTTTTAAAAAAACAGCCTGACATCTTCATGGACTCTATTTTGAGATCTGATTTCTTGAACGGATTTATTAATATCAACCCATGACTGTTCAGTTGGGTTAAGGTTTAGAGATTAAACAGGTCAGGGAAGAACATTCACCTTATAGTCAGATAACCACTTTTTCCCTTTCTTTATAATATGCTTTGGATCATTATCTTCCATAAGTAACCAATGCAAAAACATGTCTTCCTCGACAAATAGAAGTATTATATTTAATATATTTTCATATAATTCATCATCCATTTTGTTCTTAAACCAATAAATTGGACCTACACCAAACCAAGAAAAACTAGTCCACACCATAACATTATATCCACCATGTCTTATTGGTTTTGTAATGTATCTTGGTTCAAATTCAATACGCTGAGGCGTTCGAACGTATTACTGTCCACTACTAGGATTAAATAAAACTATTTTAGACTCATCACTCCAAAAAATATTACGCGATTTTTCAGGCGGCCATTCTGCGTTTTGGCGAAGTTTATCCTGTTTTTTATTTACCTCTTATTAAGTAATGTCACTTTCCTTGGACGTCTTTCATTTAAGCCTGCTTTATTAAGCCGTTTTCTTACTGTTAAAACATTTACCGGCAAATTCAAATCCTGTTTGATTTGTTCAGAGCTTTTAAATGGATATTTCTTTGGATATAAAATTATTGTATATTCCTGTTATCTTGGGGCGTAGTTTTCGACTTTCATCCTCTTTTTCTGGCTTTTGAAACCATTTTTATATATTGCTAATAATTTTTGCAAAACATCCTATTATTTTTTGAATTTCTTTATAAGTTTTTTCAGATTTAAATAATTTTAAAATTAGTGCTCACTTTTCTGGACTTTTGCTTTGCACATTTTTTCCATAATATATAACTAATGATACAAGGACAGATTTTAATTAATCAATAACTTTTAATTTACTTTTTTAAATTTAAATTAAGAAAAAACAACTCACAAGAACATTAATATTTGACTACAAATATTTCGCACTGCTATTTTCGCGCACAGTTGAACAATGAATGAAATGAATAAATAGGGCATTACCCAAAACAATCAGGAAATACTCAATGCTGTCACTGTTTTTTTCTCATAATCACCCGAAGTAAGAATACAAGAGATGTCACTATAATTGCAATTCGTTAAGTTCAATAAAAACCTTCTTCTGAACTATATTATCGTACTGCTATTTTCCTGAACATTACTCTCTCTCTCTCTCTCTCTCTATTTATATATATATATATATATATATATATATATATATATATGTTTGTGTTCGTAAATTAAACATTTTTCTAATAAATAAATATAGTTCAGTTTTCATTTACATAATTTGTTTTTATCCTGTTTCGTAATTAAAACTTAATGAAGCTAATAATTATTCCCAGTAATTATTTTGAAAAAATACAAATGGGGCAACGTAAAATAAATAAAAATCGTAACCAAATATTTTTGTCAGTATTGCTTTTTATAATTATTTTTAAATTTTCCCCGTTTTACATACATAGATTATTTTTCTATATAATAAAACATGAATCGATAATTTAAATAAAGATTAATTTTATAATCAGTATAATTAAATATTTAATAAAATTATCAAACAAAAACCTCTAGAAAAAAATGGATTAGAACCCGTTTCCATAGAATTAATTTATCTTAAGCAGATTTATTAATTACATCTGATATTATAAACATATAAAATTTTGTATTAATTAGGCTTAGTAACACATTTAAAAACTTCATCTTGCCGAAATCGATATTATTCTAATCTTACAACTTTTTAAAATTAGTATAAAAATTATACACTGAATATTCTTCATATATATGAATATTTACAGATGTATATAGATTTATATATATATATATATATATATATATATATATGTGTGTGTGTGTGTGTGTGTGTGTGTTTGTGTGTGTGTGTACGCATGTATACATAAATATATATGTATATATTAACAAATATTATTAAAAAACGCACATTAATAAATCAAACAATTGTTTTGAATAAAATTATTTATTTTTCTATACTTTTCGTATACATATCCCTTAAGTTATTTTACTTTTATTACGTCAGTATATGTTTATAATTTTATATATATATATATATATATATATAATATTACATATTTGTACATGAATGTGTATTTATAAATGTTTATAAAAATTACGTTTATTTTAATATTATCCTTGTCCAAATGTACAATACTTAAAGCGTGAGAATATATAAAAATGTTGTCTCAAATGTGACAAACAGCTGTAGAAATACAATTTGAGAGAAACATTTTACACGAACATGCACAGGAATATATATATATATATATATATATATATATATATATAATCGATTTGAAAATTATAGGACCACCTACTTATTCGATAACTTTGACATATTTTTTTCAAATTTATGAAATTTATCAAAATAAGTAATTTCGATTTTATCTGTACGAAATTCAAAAAATTTGTGTAAACAATCAGTAATAATAGGATTGTAATTTTTATTTCAATGCGATGAACACTTAACTGTCACCTGTCACAAATTTCTGTACAATGTATAATTTTGGAATTACGTGGAATTGTAACAAAATGATACCAAGAAAAATGTGCTTTCGATCGATTATCTACGACCAGTTTCAAAAACGGCATTTCTGTCATAAAATGTAATAAAGGTATTTGTATACATATATATATATATATATATATATATATATATATATATATATTTCTATTATTTTGACAATATATTACATTAATCATATTGCATTATATTCTATTAAAACTAAGGGAATAGTATAATATGTTTTTTTAATAACAAAAAATATATAATAATAACCAATGTATCACTACTTACCTATTTCAGTTACAGCAAATTCCAGTAAATTATCAATACTTAAGTACATAAAACCTATAAAAATTATGTTCATTGATTGAAAAATGAAACAAAGTATACGGAATCTTGATATTTAAAGAGAACAATTCGACTGAAAACGAAACATAAAATTACAAAGAAAAAAATGAATCTTATGCGAAATAATATATTTTTTAAAAGGAAGTAAACTGTATTGACTATGAAAATGTTTTAATGATTTTAAAAGATCTTATATTTAACAAGAAAAGCCAAACACTTACAGACGGTCTTTGATGTGTTTGAAAATAGTCTTGTGTATAGCATTCACGTCACAGACAATATTAAAATACACTACTTAATATCGTACAAAATCCTTTCAAAGTGCGAACACAAAAAACACACTCGATGAACGTACACAAAAACCCATACATACACACACAATACATACAAATATATAAGTGTTAGTATTTTCGTATATAGAAATATATGTCTATTATACTCATTTATAATTTGAATAGCATTACAAAAACATCTTTATGAAGTTTATTATGATATAAACAGAAATTGATTAAAAAATAGTAAACAATACAATAAATACAAATAATTATATAGAACATAAAATCATGCAAATATCAACGATTATCTACACAACTAAGATAGAAGAATATCGTACGAGTTTTGAAAAATAGACGTTTTCATTTGTGTAACACTTGAGATCAATATTTTCACAAAATGTTAAAATAAACAACTATGCGATGAAAGATGAAACACATTTCACATTCGAATCTTATCATCTGTTAATATTTAATAATATGCAAAGAAATATGTTAAACAGATTTAATAAATGATATGTGTAAAATAGAAAACATCAACATAGATCAAATGACTGATTGACAATTGTAAGCAGAATCGATCAATCATTTCTAAAAATATTAATATAGAATTTATCTCACAGCTGTTATAATTGTAAAATTCAATGATAATCGAATAGCATAATTTTTAAATCGGTTAAATTAAATATTTTTATTATAGACAATCTGGAATTTAAACATATCAAGAAAATGCTTCATTTATCACTGAACTAAATATTTGGAAGAATCAGAATCAATATGAGAGGATACTTGACATGTTCAAATATGAGAAATGATTCTGTTCTAAAAAATACAAAATATATTTATTCCTTCTTATACCTACAGAAAGAAAAAAATAATATGCATTTTAAATGTTCATATTAATTTAATAGAACTTGGAATAAAATTAATACAAATAATGATTTTAAAGTTACCAAAAATCCTCATTAAATTTTTTAGACTCATGCTTTAACCTTTCATCCACTTTGTTGATTTATGCTAAATTCAAATGTTTGTTTATGTTAGTATTTCATCAAAACTATATTAATTAAATACACAAATAAAATTTATTAAAATAAGATATATTTTATCTATTATATAAACAACTAAGATTTTTTTTAATATTTTTGTTAATATATGTAAATATAAAACAATTTATATTTTCACTCTTTGATTCTCTATTATGGTAAATTGACTTTAATACAAATGAATTAATATCACTACCTTAATAATTATCCCAACACTACAAGATTCTTTCTTAGGTTATAAATGAATAATTGATTTGTATTAAATAACATACATTTTTTATAACACTATGAAAAAATAAATACACTTTTTTCGTAATAATATATTTCTATCAAGAATTATATATATATATATATATATATATATATATATATATATATATATATATATAATTCTTGGTGGCTCCCACTCGTATTCATACACCAGCTAGTTAAAACTTTATTGCTGAAAATATATCACTTATTTTAAAAAAATAGAGAAATATATTTTAGGGCTGTAAGACAACAATGTTATCAATAATATTTGTAAAAAATAAATATGCTATTTAAAATATTTCATAATAAAAATAAAGAAATACAAGAAATTTAACAAAAATAATTCAACATTCGTATTCATACAGTATGAATATTTTTTTTTCTGGAAAAAATATAAAATTATCAAAAATTAATATTTTGTAGGATGCCCTTTCCTTTTAACCACTTCTAATAATCACTTTGGAACTGATTGTATTTGTATGTGTAAACCATTATCATCATCAGCCTCTTTTCATCCACTACTGAATAATGTAATGTACATGACGGTCTTTAAAAAAATCAAGTTTTAAAACTTTAATTCATTAGATATGGATATTAAAACCACAATTTAAATAGTAAAAATTAAATTAAATTTAACTTTTGCTATAAAAAAAAATTCTAATCTCTATTTTCTAAATCTAAATGTAGTCACCATTACATTTCAAGGAATGTATTGTATATATATGATGCATATGATGTTAAAAAATGTAAAAAAAAGTTAAAAAATGATATAAATGTAATCTTTCACCAATACATTGTTTAATATTTAGAAATCATTATTTCTCATTCAAAAATCGATTCTGATTGCATGTACAATTATTTTTATGCAAATTTACGTTCAACGAAAATATCTTACATTAATTTAAATATACAACAGTTCAAGACCTAATCATGATTGGAGATATGTGCATTAACATATTTCAGTCAAAGAAAATGAAATATCAAATTAATAAAGAAATAAAAAAGAATATTTTTTAAAAAATATGTATACATACTTTGTTCGTTAAATTTTTCATTGTTTCACACTATTATTCGCCTTTAAAAAAAAAATAACTTCAAATATTCTGCACATCTGTTTCTTCATTATTTTTTACGTATTGAATGTTATATACATTGTTGTCATATGGTCAATATGGTGACTCAATTTCCACAAACTTGTTAAAATTAAAAATAAATCGAATATATATATGTATATATATATATATATATATATATATATATATATATGTATATATATATATATATATATATATATATATATATATTGTTTGATTCTCTTGTGGGTTATCATTAGTAAATGATTTATTAATAGTAGCTCTTATAACAAATCGTAATTTATGAACGAATAATTTCAAATCAATAATTTAATTGAAAATGGATTAATTCCCTAAGTTTTTTTTTATTAAAATAGGTATTTTAATGTTCAAATCTAAGTAATAATATTTAATAAACATATACAATGCAAATTTCAGCTATGGAAAATTACAAAATAATAAGAAAATTGGTAACAAATAATTTATTCAATTAAATTATTAGTGTTAGTTGTAATTAAGATAAATTTGTTTGAAGAAATCAATATTTTCATTTACTAAATTATAAAATAAAATAATTTGTAATATCCATTTTTATATTTAATTTTTTCTAATAATGCATATAATGTAATGGAATTATTTTGGGATTTCAAATATGAGGAGCCAAGACAATATGAACAATCGCATTTTAATTACTAAAGCTTACATTGAAAAACCACCTTATAATTTACACATTACTTTTTTTCTACCTTATAATTTACTGCAAATTTAATTTTAGGGTTTTTTTGAAAAAATAAAAACTATTTAATATATCATTTTTAATTATAGGCACATACTTATTGATATTTTAAAAAATTACATTAATTATTTAGAAGTAAAGAACCCTATACTTTGCAAATAATATGGAATAATGTACAATATATGTAAAAAATTACATGTAATCAAAGACTCCAAATTCAGCTGATACACTTATCTGAAATCCAAAAATAAAAAACTTTCTTACGAATATGATTATTATTAATACCAGATTAATTAATTTATTGTTTCGCTACCAATATGATTTAAAAAATATATTTGTAAGTTACTGTTGAAAAAAATTTAAATTTTCTTTCTTTTAAATCTGTTAGATTTTGTTGATTTTTTAAATTATTTATTCATATCTTATACTTCAAAACAATATATATATACAAACAAATTTATTTATACTATTTCTGTAAGTAAAATAAAAAAAATAGCACACAAATAAAAAAAAAACTTCCACTAGATATGATGCTTTGAATGCTAATTAGAAGCTGGAATCCAGGGCTTCATTAAATAATTACGAACTAGGAAATGATTTCAAAACTAGAGAATGATTCTAGACTATATAGCATTAGTAAAGATAGCTTAATTAAATAAAATAGTCAACATCAGTGTGAGTTGTGAGAGTATATAAATAAAAGCTAATCCTAATCTACAATGAATAATTGCAATTTAAAACTAATCTTCCTTCTCCCTTAACAAAACTTAAAAATATACTGTTAAATTAATAAACATTATGTGATTCTATATTCGTCATAAGTCTTTATTTTGCCTCATTTCATTATTTTTATTACAAATCTTCAAATCTGATATTTGCATATGTGCTTAATCTTCTATTAAAAATTATTGAAATTACTTTACATCAATAAATATGAATATATTTAAGAAACTTATAAAATAAGAATGGAGTATGAAATAGAAGTGAATGATCTATAGTGCTATAAGAAAACACAGATAACAGAATTTACTATTTATAAAGCAAGATTTTTTTAAGAAAATATCAGTAAATATATACATTAAAGATGTCAGATTTCAGTGAAAAATTATTAAAAAAAGATCTATTCAAATTTAAAGTCTCTTATTTATATGTAAATTAAATGCTCCAAATATTAATGATAATATATTAAAATAAACAGTCTTAAATACTCAGCTTCAATATAAATCACAATCTTTTCTTACTTAATGTATGTGAACTTAAGAAAAACTCCAATTTTACTTTTATGATCTATATACTACTACATTAGCTATAAACTTTGAAACAATTTACATGCCGTTAAGTATATGTTTATATATACTGTGTATATATGTTGTATGTATATACAACATATATATATATATACTGTCTATATATGTTGTATGTACTCGTATATGTATGAATGCATATGTATAAATCGAACAGGGATTATTAATTTTCGAAAGGCAATTTTATTTATAATATTATATTTTCAAAATCATTCAAACATTACTTTACAATTTTCATCATTTGTTTTTATTTAGAATAAAATGGCCACCTAATACACATTTTTATAACAATATACAGTCTGAGAACATTTATTGTAAGTTCACTGTTTTACTTTTCAGTAACGAATAGATTTGTTTACACTTCAATATTCAAAAATTGTATTAATTTTCCTTGTAACTATTCAAAAATTATAAATCGTTTAGTGAAAGCTGTACTAGTATATATAGTTATAAACTTTTGTATTATCGATACAAATAATAAAAATTTTAAATAGTACATTTCGGTAACAATCCAATTTATTTCATTTACATAAAATGACAATTTGTTTTGATAAATCCAAAATACACTTTTATATTTCAATAAAATTTTCCATGTATGTTTGAAACAAAAAATATCTTTTTCACACATTATCAAAGTAAACTATAGGAAAATTTTCGTAAATCTATTTCATAGTAAGTTAGAAAAAATATTTTCAAAAGCACAAAGAAATGATACTATACAAGATTTTTTCATCAATACCCCTTTCTCAAAGAAAATGTTAATTACTTAATAATCCAACTAAATATTAATTACAAAACAATATTATTTCAATTAAATGTTAATAATCTACATATTTTCAGATTATATAAAAATGATGGCACAGTTTTCTATAAAATGTTATTTCTAAGGCCAAAGTTGACTAATTAGGCTGGTGATAAACATCAAGAATGGCAGGTTTATTTACATCTTTTTTAACATATGCAGTAAAAACATATTTAAAACCAAAATAAATTGTGGCTCTTGATTAGTATATTATGTAAATTGGTGTCAATGATTATGGCCACAATAAATAATATATTTTACTGCCTGACAAAAATAAGGCAAATATAAAGATTATTTTCAGATAGGTAGTATATTCAATATTATATATATATATATATATATATATATATATATATATATATATATATATATATATATATATATATATATATATATATATATATATATATATATATATATATATATATATATATATATATATATATATATATATATACACATTATCATCTTTGATAATAGTCTGCCATATCTTCAAAACTTGTCAGGAATTTTGACGGCAGTGATCTTACATTAAACACAATAACTACCATTTCTACAGTATATTCCATTTTAATTTTTTTATTATTTTTCAATACTAAATTAATCATTTTTACATACATTACAGTGAGTTAGAGTGTTTAATGTAAATATGTTTTAAAAACATTCTTTAGCTAAATATGTGATGAACTATATACAACTTTACAAAATATTTTGAACAATAAATTGTGCAAAAATAGTTTTAAGTAAATATATATATTATATGTACGACAAAACTTTGTCTACTTTTAATCAATTATATAACATACTATACATTCATGATAATTAAAAATAATTTGTCATTTCAGACGATATTTGGAATGTTTTTTTTTCTGCTCTTAATATTATTAATGTACACAATGAATGATGACTGAATTGACTATTTATTTTGAGTTTATTATAATAGTCATTTAAATATTCATTACTAAACAAATAAGTACAAAATTAATTGTAAACTGGACTTTTCTATATTATCAATGTTCTTGGAATTAAGCAATACAGTAAATAGGAAACATTACTGAACACAAACAATTCATTTAATGTATTCAAAACCGTAATATATTGAGCAAAAGTAGCAAATATTTTTGTTTTATTAATATGTACTCAATAAAACAAAACCTTGAATATTGATAAATCATTATTTATTGAAGTTTTCCTTCATTTATTTTCAAGATTATCAATTCATATTTTCATTTATAAATACATTCTTGTATATAATATATTAACATAAACTATACATAATTATTCTAAAGCAATTACTTAATATATTAATATTTTATTTTTCTTAATCTTTAATTTTTGTTTATTTGACTCGATTCATGTAAGTATATGATTTTTAATTTTCATCGACTTAATTTTAGACCGTAATTACTTCTGTAAATGTGTGCATCAGTCAGTCAATTTCTAATTTTGGAAATATGCTAACACAAAACTTCACAATATGAGGTATTATAGAATATTGTATCAAGTTTCGTTTTTAAATTTTAGAATATTTGTCAGTTGTTTTTCTGCACATTACAAATCAATCATTTGTGCTTTTAATAACTACTGAACAAATACTCGAGCCTTAAATAAATAGTTACAAAATTATATTTTAAATTATATAATACATCTGCTGACAAAAATATAAATGTCTATCAAAATAGATATTTATCAAATATTTTACAGAATAAAATATTGTAAGTTCTCTATGATTCTTATTTTTAAAACTTTGAACATATTGACTACCTAATGACTCATGGTTAAAACAGACAAATGAATACGATAAAATATCAAGTGTAAACTTCTCCAACAAATATTTCTAATTATATTTTCTATGATTATCCCTTTTTTAGTTTCTCGTATTACTTCAAAAAAACTTCATAAGTAAAAACATATACTACAGAAGTTTCATAGTCATTTTTCTGTTTTAATAATTTTGTCTTTTATACACATCCTACGACTGACTCATAGGTTATAAACCACGCTTAAAAGTTTGAGCGTTATGCATCAAACATATAAAGTTTGAACATTGGACAATAAACACAAAAGTCTAATATTTAAAAAGAATAAGCACAAAATAACAACCTTTAATTGGAATGAATAAATAAATTGATAAACGGATTGAACTTTTTCTCTAGATAATATGCATTTACAGTCCTTTAGTGTCACAAGTTTACAAATAAAATATATGGTATAATATATAATTCATCTGTTACACTTAAATGAAATAAATAACTATGTACTAATTTTATAGGT
>CP092096.1:7105000-7330000 GCA_029203775.1 Neoneuromus ignobilis | reverse complement strand
TCATCATCATGCACCGCTGTGTAACTAAATATTGCTCTACATTGTCGTTTTGGTTTATTTTTGTGTCTAAAAATAAATATTTTATTCAATTTTTATTTTTATAAAAAAACTACTACTTCAATATTACTAAACTGTATCAAAATATTTTATACCTTAAAGTAACATCACCATCTTTATCCATAATATGAACAAAATTATCTGGAAACATTCCACGCTTATCATTCAATGTTCCTTCACACCATCCACCCGGACGTATAGTTATGTTATGTAAGATATCACCCTTATGCAGTGTTAATTCATCTGGTTCTTGAGCAATATAATCAAAATCAACTACCGCCTCTGTAAAATAACATACGAAATCATTAATTTTAGTGGTTATATAAGTTTTGTTGCAGTTAATATAGTTTTTCAACATTTCATATTAAAATTCATTAAGTTATTGTTCTCAGTTTGTTTGTAGTAGTATTGTGATCTTTTACATACTATAATTTATTATAGCATAATCTTAATCCTATTAATCAAGATATTTTTGTATAATACTTTTATTCATTGACTGATTTAATATCATTTCTCAATTTCATGTGATTAATTGTTTACATATTATCTATTTAAAAAAAATTGTTCATATAAAAACTATATCAGAAAATAAAATAACCAAATAATCTAAACCTACAAGATAGTCGATAACATTTAATTTATCAGTACTTTTCTAATATATATTTATATAATTGTACAAAACATTTTATTTAGTTTCCTTAAAAAATTTCTACAAATTCTTTAAAAATACAGGTACATAAGTACATACTTAATTAAAAATTTAATAGTTCATTGTTTTTAATAATTTTATAAATAACATATACCAATAATGAAATCATTACTAATGATTCCTATTTGTACTAATTACTTCAATTTTAACTAAAGCTAATGACTATTATTGTAGCATATATATATATATATATATATATATATATATATATATATATATATATATATATATATATATATATTATATATATTAAATATTGAAAAATGAATTTATCATTATTGTAATTAATTTAATAAAATAATTTGCAAATAATTTTGTTTGAATTATTTTATTCATATTAAAGTACATAATTATTCCAAATATTTGTACACATTTAATCTTTATTAATAATGATTACTATATTAATATTCAGTTATTAACTAATATACTGCATAAATAACTACAGATATATTTAATACTTACAGATAATCATTAATAAATGATAATATTTATTAAAAATAACTTTTCAATTCAATAAAATTTAGCAATTCAATTTAGTATAACAATATTACCTGAAATTACTGATAAAAGATTTCATAGTATTTTTAATATTTCTGTTTAAAATATTTAAAAGTTAACCACATAATTACTCATAGGTAAAATAATTATTATTTACACATATTAATTTTCATTGTGTATCTATTGCTACAAACTAGTAAAAAACAGCGTTTTTATTTATTACAAAACATAAATGATAACTAGAACAGTATAATTACACAATTGCTTTCTCATTGATAAAATATTTAATGAGTAATAGTTTTAATGAATTAGGGTTTTTAAAAAAATGATATACGTATATATATATATATATATATATATATATATATATATATATATATATATATATATATATATTACATAAAGTATAATTTGTAAACATTTACTAGGTAAAAAAGAAATTTTTCTATAGCTCTTAATATATAAAGAAATTGTATTCCAACATATTTATCAGCCAATACATTTTCAAAAAATTTTCAGTTTAGCCTGAAATACATACATACATATATATATATATTATAATGTGTATATATATTATTGTGAATGTTAATTGTTTTAATTAATTAGTAATGTGTCAAAATCATATAAGTAAGAAATAAAAATGTGGAGTCACTTTTGGTGACTTGACACATCAACAATTTTTATGAAGTTCATGTAAATTCTTATATGAAAGTGTTTAATCTTAACTTAAATAATAATAATAATAACAGCACGAAGCTGTCAAACCACGATTTCACTATGACGTACACATAAATGTATTGAGAAAAACTTACCCATGTCGATTGAGAATAATTAACTAAATGTATTTATTTTTAACTTATAACAAACATCTTTTTAAAACGTAAACATATGAATATTACAGGTGAGATAAGCATTGCCCTGCCCTGATGATATCATTTTGTGCAGAACGTACGGTATCCATATTCAGAACAACATAAAGTAACGCTACGTTTACACTGTGCTAATACCACTATGGAAAAAATGTTACGTACTTATTTTTTAGTATAATTAATTATATCTATAAATAATTTGATAAAAAATAACAATTATACAATAGTATTCATTAACGTATATCACATTTTAATATATACATTTATCTATTTAAAAAAACATCAACACTCATTTGCAGTAATTTTGAGTGTGTTATGGGTATATGCATACAGCTATGTCTATCTGAATGTGCATGCATATATATATATATATATATATATATATATATATATATATATATATATATATATATATAAATTTACACACACATACATATTTATAGTATATTTTTTAAATATCAGAGTTTAAATACACATCAGAATTTAAATAAATTTTAATTGAAACTGAAAATATTTTTGCTCTTACAAAAATTCAATAAAAAAATATTTATTAGACAAAAAATGCATCTAACATGTTCAAACTTTAATTGAATTATATTTGTCCTTTTTCTACGATTTATGTATATTTATAATTCAAATCAAATATATTGTATTTAATCATTCAATAACTTATATATATATATATATATATATATATATATATATATATATATATATATATATATATATATATATATATATATATATATATATATATATATATATATATATATATATATATATATGTAGATATGTATGTTGTATGTATGTATGTGTTTATAATAAAAATAAAAATCGTGATATACTTTTAATATTGTCAATAATACATTCTTCTGAAAATATTTTAGTAAATAAAAAAAATATGAAACTAAGATGAAGTATACATATTTCATTTGAAGAAAATAGTGCTGAAGGACAATTAATGCAGATATAACTAACTATATAAATAAAATTGAACTGTAAATTTTGTCATATCCACCTTATTCACTGGACTTTTCACCAATAGTTAGTATTATTTCTGTATTTTTCATTTCAAATTTTTAAAATGATTTTAATTTTTAATAAAAAAAATATTTTATAAAAAAACATATATTAACATTATTATTCCATTGGAAAAAAAATTAACATGAATTAAATATTGAGTTAAATTTCATATTTGTATTTAATGACATATATTTTGTTACATGATTAGTTTAATAAATGTTATTTTTTAATAAAAACTTGTGAATAAATATTTTATTAATTATAGTGAAGCAATTTTTACTCTATTCATTTTCTTTCAAATTATTAAGATGGTAATAAATAATAAAAAAGATATATATATATATATATATATATATACACTGATGTCCAAAATAATAGGTAATAATAATAATGATTTATTGTGGTTGAGTATTTACATATACATTGGTGTATACAGAGTTTTTGACTTAGCTTATTATTATTTATATTATGCTATATGGGTTGGGATGGAAGAATGGTGAGGTTTTGAGGTTGGTGAATGTTTTGAGGTATTTGCAAGAAGTTTCAAAAACCTGCGTTTTGTGTAAATAATAGGTATAAAATTTTAGTTTTGTTGTACGTGAAAATTTATGAAATTTTTTACCAATGAAGTTTATGAGAACCATCTATCGGTATTATTTGGATATTACTTTTCTGATTTTTAGATGTGATCTTATTTATCGACTTATTGTTAAGGGGAATCACCTGTAATGTGTGAGATTAAGTATACATTGCTATGTAATATAATAGGTACTTTTAGACTTTTTATTCATCTCAGTTTAGTTTTGTAAGTTAGATAATATTTGAAGACGAAAAGTAATTTAGTAGATTCTTTTTAAAAACAAAAAAAATTTAAACCGTGTATTTACAATTAAATATAATTAATATGAGTCAAGGAAAACATTGCACAGTAGTTCAACGAGATTTGATAAAAAAGTTAAGAAGTAAAGATAAAACATTCAGTACTATTGCAAAATTGTCAGAATATTCCCAAAATATGTTAACGAATGTATTAAAGTTTAAAGAATTACCGGAAACTAGATGAGACCGTAAAAAACAACAAGAAAAATGAATAGAAAGATAGTTAAAATGATTAAGTCTGATCCATTTTCAATTTCAACAAATATAAAAACTGCACGTGATCTAAATATAAATGCTAGTACAATTAGAAGACACCTAATAGAAAATAATTTATAAGTAATGAAGCCGAGGAAGGTGCCTTTATTATCATAGAAAAATATAAAAAACAGATTGTAGTTTGTAAGAAAACATCTTAAATGGTTCGATATTTTATGGACCAACAAAACCAAAATAATTTTATTGGGTTTACACAAATGAATTTTCACCCCAACACCACAATAATTTAAAGTGTTCAAAAATCACTTATTGTTCACTTGTTTTTTATAATTATATAATTTATAATTATATCGGCTGATGCATTTCGATGGCGATGCCATCATCGTCAGAGCCTTTCTTAAAGGCTCTGACGATGATGGCATCGCCATCGAAATGCATCAGCCGATATAATTATAAATTATATAATTATAAAAAACAAGTGAACAATAAGTGATTTTTGAACACTTTAAATTATTGTGGTGTAAATGGGGTGAAAATTCATTTGTGTAAATTTTATTGGGGTCAGATTCAATTATAAACTGGTCAAACATCCAAAAAATACTGCTTTCCATCCTAAGTACACCTTAAAAACAAAAATCATCGCAGTGAGAGTATAATGATTTGGGGCTAATTTTCATGGTATGGGTTTGGATCAGTTCACTCGGTGAAGGACACAATGATTTAAGCAATATATGTTGACATATTAGAAAATGTAATGCTGAAACATGTAGAAGACAATATGCCATTCACATAGACACTACAACAAGACAATGACTCCAAATATAAGTCCATAACAGCAAAAACACGGTTTGATCAAAATAAGATAACAGTTTTATAATGGCTATTATACAATTTCACCTGATCGTAACCCAATTGAAAATGTTTGAGCTGAGGTTAAAAGAGGGCTTGCAAAATTAAAATCGAAGCCAAAAAACAAAAGTGAGTTGTGGGAAACTGTTAAAAAAGCCTGGGAAAAGATATTCCTATTGATAAATTGAGAAAATTAATAGAGTCTATGTCTCATTGATGCAGAAATATCATTCAAAATAGAGGATACACAATTGATTATTAAATATGCATCTCTAATTAGCAATTATCAGTGGCAAACTTTATTTTTTAAAAAATTATATTAAGTTTACAACTTTAATTTGGAAATGTACCATGTATTTTATACAACTACTAAAATAATTTTTGTTTCCTTTTATATTTTGTGTTCTTTTATTTAGTAATTCTTTTTTAATCTTTGTACACTTTATAAATGTAAAATAAATTTATTGGGTCAATTTTGTACTATCAGTTTTTGAAATAATATTGAAAATAAAATATTTAGTTGTACCTATTATTTTGTACACCAGTGTTATATATATATATATATATATATATATATATATATATATATATATATATATATCTATATATATACCAACTGGGTAGCACAGTGGTTTGCATCACAGTGGTTGTCATGCGGGAGATTGCGTTCGAATCTCAGTCAGAGAGTCTCTCATTTTCGAGGGTTGAGTATGAAGGCCGACAACCTCATCTTGTAAAAAAATAACTGTCGAGAAGGAAGTAATCCCGAATAAAAAATCTTCACCAATCCGCCTGGTCAGCGTGGTGAATATGACCAAATATCAGTGAATGGTAGCATTCATTGAGGCTCTCGTCCAGTAGTGGATTGATATGGGCTTTATGATGTGATGATGATATATATATATATATATATATATATATATATATATATATATATATATTCAATGATTTTAAATTGTATTTTTATTTAGTATAATATGTATTAATAAAAAAATATTTTTTACATTGATGTTAAATGAAGAAATTGATATTACTAATAAGAAGTTTAATAGGAAAACATGTCTAAATCTAATATAATTTTCATAAAAATATGTAGTTTTGAAATTATTTTTATATCTTGATGTTTATTAAAATTCTACATGAAAAGAATTTATAGAATTTTATATTCTTATAACCTTTTAATTGACTGTTAATCATTAATTAGTTGATTTATTAGTATTCTCTATTATATTATGAGAACACAAAAGTTAATATTTAATAACAGGATAATTTTAATTTTTATACAGTTGAATTTTATATATATATGCGGTTTTTATAGCATTTGTCGACGCTTTTCCGCTTATTCGGGGTTTTACTCCCTTCTCGACAGCTATTTTTTTACAAGATGAGGTTGTCAGCCTCAGTTTAATTTTATAATTAAAAAAATATAGAATAGTCAGTTCGATTTTCATCGAACAATATATAGTAAATAATATATTTTAATATGTTTTTAAAAATATCTAGGTGTGTTTATAATTTTTCATGTTTTAATTTGTATAAAAATAAGTTCTTGTAACTTAAATTCAAATAGTTTTAATGACAGAGTTTTGGTGTTATTACTACAACAATTTTTTGTTTTATTTAATTAAAAAATAAACTACTTTTGGTATCAAAACAGTTTAAAAAAATTGCAAAAATCTGTGCATTTTGATTAGCGCGTTTTAATTTATAGTGTACCATATTGTGTTCATAGATGGCCGTATATGTTCTTTTGCAAAAATTGTATTTTACCGCGATAATTTGCAAAATATTACCAGTAGTATTTAATTTGTTTCAAATGCCTGCTACTTGTTTTCTGTCGTTTTTATTATGAGTTATATAAATATATATATATATACATAAACAAGTAATTTATATTTGGAAACAGAAAACAGACATAATATAAAGAACGTTATGTATAAAGATATGTTGCAATTTTTATGTATAAAAAATATTGATAGAAACCTAGAGCTTTTATTTCAGATCTTTTTTTTAACATATTACGTTTTACTTGTAAATATTTTAAAAATAAATACTGAGATTTCGTTTGTAAATTGACAAGGAATTTATCTTTGAAATAATTTATTAAACATGTATTATTTTAAATAAAACATTTCAGGAATATGCACTAAAACAGGAATATGCACTAACATTTCAGGAATATGCACTAACTTAACTATATTTATTCCAATTAATTTTTTTCTTAAGAGCTATCTCTCTTATTTAACGTTAGATTTCGTTTTTATTTTTTAAACAAACTATATAATGAAAATCTCTAAATAATATATCTAAAATACATTCTAAAATATTTTGAGTAGAATATAATTTGATAAAAATATGTTTGATTAAATTCTGATTATGTACCAAATTCGAATTTAGACAATGTACTGATTATAATCTAATCAATATTCTCAGAAATAAAATCTGACTTTAAATAAAAGCCATAGAATTACAGATAATCGTTTTTTTATATAAAGAAATGCAGGAAGAAAATAAGATATTAAAATAGGTATATCATATTATTAAATTATTTTATTGTAAAATTAAATTAATTCTTGATAAATAAAGCAAAACGCTGGAATTGTATCTATTGTTGTGATAAAAAATATTTTGTTACTAAACATAACGATTTGATAATTATTTTAAATTACAATATTTGTATATAATAAATGGTTATTATTGAGACTGAATTTAATAATCAAATGTAAAAATTAACAATATGGTGTTATTTTTTTAAAAAAAATATATATTGATCTTAGATTAAACTTTTTATCTCTTTAATAAATAAAAAACGTATTTATTATTTAAATTTAATCGAATTACGGATGAAAAAAGATATTTATTTCACAAAAAGTCTCAAATCAATCTTACGATTAGTTTTTGAATTATTACAATCAATAGTTAGAAATATATAATTTTTAGAAAAATACATTTAATGTTTTTCATATCGTTAAGAAAAATTTTATGCATGTAAATATATAAAATTTACAATTGATCTTCTAATAAGAATATAAAGAGGACTTTTCTCTCTTTCACAAGTGATGTTTTTAATTTTATATTTCTTTTCTCAGAAAATCCTGACATAATTTGTGATACCTGAAGTTCCCCTCTCTCATCAATTAATTAACTTGTACTTTCGTGAATTTATGTATTTGTACTTGTTGATCGATTTTTAAGTCACTGATAGTATTTATAATACTACAAAAAATATTTTAATAAAAATAGAGATAGATAAAAAAGTCGAAATTTCAATAGTCGAGAATTAGAATGAATCTATTTAGAATAATGGTTTAAATTAATGAATTCAATGATTTACTGTTAATCGAAATTTATTCAGTAAACTGTAATATCGTTCTTAATAGAATCGATTTCAATAATAATTAGTTGTACGAAATTAAGAAAATTTCATTAATCGATTATTCGAGAATTAAGAAATTTTCTTTAATTGATTTTGTACACGAGTTTTAAATTAGATATACCAAGAATTGTTATAAACCTATCTTTACCAACCAGTCATTTTGACCAGTTGGTATTTATCTAAAAAAAATATTTTTTTAATCAGTTAGTGCAAGCAGTAATAAAAAAGAACTTCTAATAATAAGAAATTATGTTATTCTTTCAAATATTGAAATTGCATGATAAATTGTTACATATGAAAAATGGTAGTAATAGTTGCCTCCTTAATTTCTTTTATATTTCCCTTAGCGTAATTTTGAAACCGGCTATTTTGAACAGTTGGTATATCTAGTGTTAAGAGGCAATTAATTTATCTGGAATAGTTTTAATTAAATAATAGCTTTTCTAATAATGATCACGCATTGAAAATTAAATTGGGAAATGATAAAATTAAGTTCAAAATTTCATAGAAAACTTGGAATATTATCCATCCCAATATTTTCAAATTACTGTCTTCTTCAATGAAATCTTATAGATATTTGAATAATTAGAAATTATTCTCAATTAAATATAATTGTTTCAATAATAGAATTCGTATCATCGAACTTGTGAACCTAAGTTGGAATTATTATTACTAATTTTTAGTTATACACCGTTTTATTTATACAGTTCTATCTTAATCTTTTTTACATTTTTAACATAAAATGTATATTCGAAATTGTATTTTTTAACGAGTGTATAAATAAAATACAACTTTCGGGATAATTATTTGCTTTTAAGCATTAATAATCAATGTTCGGAAATTCGGTTTCTAACGTTCACTCGTGAAACATATTTCTCTGAATTGCGACCATTTGAGATGATATCAGTGAATTGTTGTAGATACGAAAGTGGTAGTACACTTCTATCATATTTTGGCGCCGTGACGCGCGCCGTCGACCAGACAAATGTTCGAAGTGAGTTCATCTCATTGGCCAATGTCAGATTATCGTGCACACTTATCAAGCGAAATTCATGTTCGCGTCGATATATCACCGGGCGAGGATGAAATTTCTGCTTTGTCAGGTAACGATGACCAAATACAAAATTTATGATACGTATATTTTCACATTATATTCTTTTCCGTTGAGTTCGGATTTTAAGTGGTTTCCGTTACATCGTAAGAAAATACTGTTTAATATTGATATTTGATCGTAATACAAAAAAAATATAAAAATACATACAGCTGAACAACGACTAGAATGCTCTTATTAATTGAACCCATTTTGTTTGATTCGTTTACTAAGAATACAAAACAGTTTAGTTTAATTTTTTTTTAAAAAAACAATTAATTTTTTAGAGTCTACAAGAACTTGAAAAAAGAATAGAAGAATTAAACAAATCTAGTCAAAAAATCGGTCTTATAATAAATCCAACAAGATATGTAACGCAAAATGAATTTTCAGATTAGAGGTAAATTTAAATAAAAGCAAGAGAAATAGAAAAGTTAAAAAATACTTGTATTTAAGACAGATCATTAACTCAAAAAGAATGTTTATAAATGTAGTGAATAAACATGATGTCAATTTGGAAGAAATTCTTATATTACTTAGTCAAATATTCCTTTATGTTTGAAAAAAATGTTTTGGTCAGTACATTCCTACCTGTGTTTTAAATGTCGGATTAATTAAGCGACTCTAGATAATGAAGAGAAGCATGGAATAACACGTAGAGTTAAAAACAGAAACGCGCGAATTTGAAAGAAAATAAAAAATACAGATATTATAACAAGAATGAAAGGTTTCAAATGGAAATGAGCCTGTTATAAAGCAAAATAAGACCATTTTAAATAAGTGGGATGGAGATATGGAAAAAAATTGTAGGTCTAATTGAAGAGAACATTAGATTGACGAACTTTGATAGAAGTCTTTATCCAGCAGTGGATATAACAAAATTTCTTCAACAGCAGTTGCTGATATATAAGATCATTTTTATAACTGAAAAATCTGAAAAGAATATATATTGATTTTGTTGTAACTAAAAAAATGTATATTTAAAATCTTGTAGAAATTGTCTACTACGCCTCTGTAACGATAACGTGTAACGGCAGAAGCGGCGATTCGTCTTCATTTATGTCTCGGATTGAAATAAAGTTATAGCTTTAGTTTTTAACACTAGATACGCTTGTATAAACTTTCTCCCCACTTTTCTATGCGTTGTGAAACATTGTTAGATTTGGGGGTGTAAATAATTCACCTTCTTCGCTTAGACTTCACTATTGTTATGGCGCCAGTAAACGGTAAAATCCGTGTTCATAATTATAATTTTGATATTTGTTAAAATCATTATATGATTGAATAGTATATATATATATATATATATATATATATATATATATATATATATATAATGTTAGTAATTGCTTAAAAAAGACAATAATATAGAAACTGAAAATTATCCTTCAAAATAAATAACCTATGAAATCGATTAAAAATTGATAAGAATATGAAATGAATTGAAAGAATAATATATAGGCTCTAAATTGTATATCCGTTATGTTACTACCCGGGTACACACGTACCCATTTTCACCTTTGCTTTGAAGCCAATAAATTTTTATGGAAAGAATCGTTTTGCCTAGTCAGATCCTCATTATTTGGGAAATTTCGAAAAGATTTAGATATTTATAATTTTTTTTTATTAAAAAAAATATTAATTCAAATGACATTTAACTGATGTACCTCTCTAATTACTACCCGGGTACACGTGTACCCATAGGTATTTTGTAAAAAGCAGGAATAAATTAAATAAGTAAATACTACGTTTTAATTATAGTACTTTATTGCATCTTCAAAAAAAAAATAAGCTAAAAAATGTCATTTTTCCGAAGGTGATGGACAATTTTTACAAACTGAATACGTCGAAGAATGTTCATTACAAATAGGTTTCTGGCATTGTACACATGATTTGCGAGTCTTTCTTCTCCGTTTATGCGGTGCTACATGACAAATGCAGCAAGAATCAACGACAAAAAACGATAAAGATAGGAAAGTATGTAAATAAATTTTAACTAAATAGTTATCATTTTATAAATGGGTCTTGTTTGGTAGGTAACTTAGATGTATTCGTATTTATGTATGTCATTATATATTCTTTACTGTACCACAATATTATTCAATAAATAATTCCGATATTTGAAAAATTAGTTTAGATTTTATAATACAACGCACTGATAATGATAGCACGGTATGCCGAATTCAATACGATCGTTTACTGTATTGATAAATATCTATATTTTATGACCACATATATCACGTTGAGCTGGAGTAGTAGTAGATGTAGAAGCAATCGACGCGGAAGTAGATGCAGTTTGCATGCAAGAGATTGACTTCATTAGTAAGCTCTCGATCGCTAATTTTGTAGACAAGTTTCTTGTAATTTGTACATTGAGGGTCTTGAATGATTGGAAGTCAAAGCTCTTCTCTTACTTGTCTCAAAAATAATCGGCGCTGATTTGTCTTTTTCTTGAGCATACAGTTATTTTCGAAATAAATAATATATGTTGCAATATCAATGATATTGAAGAACAATGCAAGTGGTCACCCGTTTATACGCCTTCTCACATTATAGCATCCTACTAATTTGTCCACAATGTCTATACTAGATTTGGTTTTATTATAAAAATGAATTATGTCGGGTTTATTTTTGGGTCTAGTTATTGCGTCATCGTGATGCATCGATGACAAAACTATGATGGATTTATTTTTTTTAGCACATATGAACATATTGTAACGTTGTCGTTATAGCCAAATAATGAAGAATTTATTCTTCGAGATTTTGTCTGTGCCATTTCTGCAGAAATATATTTTTTATTACGTTTCAATGTCCCAACGATTATCAACTTCCATGATAGTAAATATCGGACTAACGGGAGAGTTGTAAAAAAATTATCCATGGTAATATTTCGGCCTGATCCTTTAAACGAAGCCACCAACTCTATTGCAACTCGCTCTCTTAAATTTTTTTCTCTTCCCGATGTTGATTGTCCAGTATAAATTTGACCAGTGAGAGGATAGATGTTCTCCGCATTACAAATCCACCATATTTATACAATAAACGCCGCCAGATATACGAATTCAGGGTAGTAATAATGTAATTTTGTAATGGGGTACACGTGTACCCCGGGTAGTAATTAATGTGGAAAATTCCGAGTAGTAACATAACGGATATATAATTTTTGTAAAACTCAGAGAGTGTTAAAAAGATTTTTTTATTAAATTATTCAATCTTTTTCTAACAAAAAAAAAGATGTACGATAACTATAATTATTTTAAAATACTAGCTATTTCATACTGAGTAGCATTTTTCATTGTTTTTCCTTGTTAATGAAATGAACGTACGTCTTAAATCGAATCCACAAATTTTATAAGATGCGTACAGGTATATCTCTAACGTTTCGTGTCTTGATTTAAGACCTCGTTACAAACATTAACGCCGTTTAATTTACTATACCAATTTGTGTCCGGAACACGTGAATTTACTGATCAATTCGACAACATTTCTATGTGAACGTATGTGTGTGTATTTACACAATCGAACGGAAGCCTTCCGCGAAAAAGTATGTGATAGAACACAGTGGTCGTACAAGTCGACGTGCTGATATACTGGTAACGTTGAAACATCGTGTGAACAGCCACTTGCGAGAAGTTTATCTCTTTCAGTGGTATCCAATGATCGGACATACAGTGAAGTTCTCAAATAGTTAAGAATATTGTTTGACGAAGGTCGACGCCGTTAATCAAGTTTAAAACAGTTTAAATACCTTCATTAATACATACTTGTACATAAATCAACAGTTTTACTATGTGATATGGATTTTATTCAACTATTAGAATATTTATTCCTTTATTAGAAAGTCGTGATTTCCAAATAACATTAGTTATTTATCCTGCATGAAAAAAATAATATTTGTTTTGTTTTATTCCGTGAAGAATTTGGTAATAAATTCAAAATTCCATTTGTATATGATCATATAAATGTAACGCCTAGATTTGTGTTTTATTAAAAAGAAACATGTGTATAGGGCGTTGTACAGAAACATGCATATAGTTTTTTTTTGTTTCTTTGTAATAAATCACAAATCTAGGCGTTACATTTGGATGATCCCATATTTGATGAAAATCGACAAAAAGAATATTTTTTCTTACAAAATTATTGTCGTAGATAATTTGAAAAATAATTCTAACATTCTTCTACTTGAATCAGAAATTATCTTGATCAGCCTTTTTCAGTTCACTGCTGAATGATGGTCTCTCTCAAAACTTTTCATATCCAGCAATTCAGTCTTTTTTTTGACGAATTTCTTCACGTTTCTTATATTTTTATTTGGGTCGTTTGACATCTCTGAATTCACAATCAATAATTTCTGTTGTCTATCGGCGATTTTCTCTTTTTGTGAAAAAATTTTTGGTTTTCAAACTAGTTTTTTTTAATAGAGATTTTAAAATTATAAATCTATGATTTATTTAAGATTCATATGATCGAAATTTAATTATACAGATTTGATTCTGAATATATTAAATTATTATTTATCAAAAATAAATTGCATTATTACTAAATGTATGAATAGATTCATGTTATTATAAATAATTGTATAAATTGTTTCCTAGAATTAATCAAATGCATTCCCATTTAATTCGATTGAATATTGACAAAAGCACAAAGCAAGTAATCAATACGCGTGTGTATAATCGAATCTAGATTTTGAGTTAAATTTTGAAATTATTATCTCTGAATTTATAAATGTGGGGCGTTATTGTATTCGGTATAAGAGGGTGATGATTTTTTGGTAGATAGATTTGTTTTGAAACTATATTGAATTCATTTTCACACAATTGAATTATCATTTCAACATCACAAGATATTAGGTTTTATAATACAGCGCTCTGTTAATAATGGCATGACCATCGAAATGTATATCATCTATTAACAGTGAACAATAAGTAATTTTTAAACACTTTTATAACAGCTTGTGATGTTGGATGATTATTTGTTTGTGTTAAAGATTCTTTTTAATTATTTGTACTGGGTATTTGGGTTCATAAGACGTCATTGATTATTGAAAACTCGAAACGTTTCTCTGAAATCTTACGACTCGGTGTTAATTTTTTTGTACTGCTCGAGAGATAATCGATTCTGAATAAGTAAAGTGCAAATTTTGAGATGTTTCGAAGTCGCAGATTGATACTGAAACTAAATGCGTCATCGGAATCTACGAATTTAGAGTCATCCGAACTGTGCATGTACAAGAGCGGTCTGTGCATAGTACATGGACGTGGATAGTAATCGTTGGGCAGAATAGCGTTACATGCGCATTATTATTACTATTATTATTATTATTATAATTTGTAATATCTATTAGAACAACGCTGAACGTACGTCACCACCGCCAACAATTACGCAATCCTGCTGCGTGGCGCCGTGAAGTGCGCGTGCGTCGTGTAGCACACCTCCTATGTGAATCGCTCCGCGCGCGTTTCCACTCGCCGTCGCCAGTCACGCTGTACATTCGGTGTATAGCCGCCTCTTAAGCACGACGTCTACGGACGGTGGACGACTCGACACAGCGTTCACGACACGACGACGAACTGCGTCGCAACACGTGAAAACTTCTCGACAGTCGTGTATAATTTTTGAACTGCGGGCATTGTTACGTTCGCTGAAATGACGACGACAACGCTTAAACGACTGGCGTAGATCCATTTTAATCATAATATTCGCAAAAAAAAGAATTTACAGAAAACGAATAGTGGGTTTCACTTCTTGTGCTCAAGTGTGTGTTTGTTGTGCGCGTTTTTTTTTTTGGCTCGTCGACTCAACGGAAACCTAACACGATTTTTACACGACCTTCTCGGTGAACTTCTTTCCTCTCCTACAAAACCGATCGTCGTTATCACGATACGCGCGTGTATATGTGTGTTGTACATTCGTGTGCGCGTGTGTGTCTCTGTAAGAACAAGTGTGTGTGTCCCGTCTTTACACACATAGAGAAGCGATGACTTTATTGAACTCTCCTGTGTGCGTTTATATGTATCTACACGTTGACTTTACGTGCTGTAAATAAATTTTTCGGTCGCGCGCGCGTGTGTGTGTATATGTGTATAAGTGTAAATTGCGCCGCAGCATATTTTTAGTAACGGAGCGACCACGCTGTCAGAGCGATTCGCACACCTTACACAATCGGTCGTCTCTGTCTTTCGCGAATCGCCATTCGCGCTCGCTCGCTCGAGTGCTACAAGTGTTACTACAATCGTCACGACACGATTGCTGCTACGTTGTACATTCGTAGTTTGTTACCATATGCATGTATGATTTTCCACAGACTGTTTGATGGCATTTGATATAGGCACCTAAGACCTTTGTGTCAATGCCATCTGAAAAAGAACACTGCATCGTCCATCCTCAGCCCGATAATAGGTTCGATTCGTCGAACACGCGATAACACCGATTACGAAGACACGTGGTGTGTCCGTTATAAACATAGCCTGACGATAATACTACACGGTGTCGTCGATTCAAACCAACTGTGAAATGATCAAAAGACATCTATGATAAACAGATGCAAAGAAAAAAAAACATTTCTCTTCGCTGTTGTAGAATTCAGAGTTTTTTTCTAAGACTGTCATAGAATAGAAACGTATCAAACAAAAAAGATCGAGTGAAATCTCTCGCAGTAGTCACTGAATTACAAAAGATATAATAAGTATATTGCGACCGTTGTTACTGAACCGCATTTTTATGGACATTCAATACAATACCCCGTGGTCAGTTCACCCGACAATGAACATGATGGAACCGTTATCAGAACTCGCGGGCGACGGGTTTGAACCCCAGACGCGAGCGCGATCGAACACGTGGCCGTTACCGCGGCCGGAGAATTACGTTGACCCGCCCGACGAAAGCAACAAGTGCGCCGCGTTGCCTGTCGGTTTAGCAGGCATGGAGGGCGGCGGCGGCGGCGGCGGTGGTGGTTCGACTGGCGTCGGTGTGAGTTCAGCGAGTGGCGGCGGCGGCGGTCTGCCAATGCCAACGTCTGTGATCACGGCATCGAAGAAGAACTCCAGCCGAAGGAACGCGTGGGGTAACCTCAGCTATGCCGATCTCATCACGCAAGCGATCACGTCCGCGCCAGAGAAACGGCTCACGTTGTCCCAAATATACGAGTGGATGGTTCAGAACGTACCGTATTTTAAGGATAAGGGCGATAGTAACAGTTCGGCAGGATGGAAGGTATGTGAGCTTGATATAAAACATTTCTTTTACTGTAAACATTTTATACGCACATGTAAAGAACAGCACAAAACTAAATATGTTTTTTTAAAAATTAAAAAAAATGCTAGGTGACAACTAGTTATAGTAACAAAAGGTATACACAAATTAAAACAGTAGTATTTTGAAAACAGAAATGTGTTTACTTCTGTATCGTATGAGGATATAAATGTTTATAAAGAAAGTAATAATTAAAAAAAATGTATATAAATACTGAAGATTGCAATCCTGCAATACAAACTTTTCGAGCATTAGGAATTAAACTGGAAAGTTATTTATAAAGACTAGCGAAAGTTCAATCTTTCATAGAGATGCTAGAGGTTGGGGTGAGCCTCTATTCGAATCTCTTATTAATTCTCTCAGTCTCTAAAAATTCTATCAGGTAGATTATTACCACAGCGCTAATGAGTTAGGGTTAACATTTATTCATGGAATTCGATTTTAGGATGCTGGAAATTCACCTTCAAATAAATTAACAGCATTAACACCTGGCCGCTATTTTGAGATATATGAGTAGTTTTTTTTACTCCCAACATCACAATAGGATATAAAGTGTTCGATAATCACTTATTGTCCACATTTTTGTTTATAAAAATAGTCGGCTGATGCGCATTTCGATGGCGATGCTATCATCGTCAGAGTCTTTTTGACATTGGCCGACTATTGTTATAAACAAAAAAGTGAACAATAAGTGATTATCGAACACTTTATTAATGCAAGCGATGTAGCTGATTTTCTGCTACTACAGATTTTTCTAGGGATTTATAACATACACCTACTGACATCAGTGAGCAACTATAGGACCACTATTTTACCTTTGATTGGGAAATTTTATTATTCATTAAAAATATTTAAAGTATATTTTAAATTGGTAAAATTAGACATTCAAATTAAATTCTAATAAGAAATGAGGTGCGTCTTAAAGAAATATATGACCAGTGTTTTTGGTAATCTAATTTGAGCAAGATTAAGCCCACATATTAAATTACATACATATATATATATATATATATATATATATATATATATATATATATATATATATATTACTGTTCAAAAGTTTGGAAGCAAGTACAAATTGTTGAATAAGTAATAAAAGAAATGTATATATATTGTTTTATTGGAATCACAATATTTACTTAAATCTAATTCAATACAAAAGTACACAAACTACCTTATCTAAATTAAATTCTTGCTTCGTCAAAGTGACCACCTTTATTTTTCATTAATTCCAAATAAATTTTATGCATTCTATTTATTAATTTCTTGAAATATTCTTCGTCTATTTTTTCCTATTCTATCTGAAAATATTGCCAGAGTTGTTGAGAGCTAATTGGAGCAGAATTTTTAATTCTCTTGCCTAGTTCATTCTAGACCAGCTTTATTGGAGACAAATCAAGAGATTGAAACGGTCACTCAATAACTCTTACTGCTTTTTTCGATTAATAAATTGTTTACAGAAGTTAGAAAGTGTGTTTGGGGTCATTATCTTGTTGAAAAATAAAATTGTGCTCAATGATATTTAAACCAGACTGAATAACTGATTCTTGTAAAATTTTCAAATATCCTTTTTTATTTAATGTACCTTCTATTTTTACTAATTTTCCTGATTATTATATTACGATACTAGACCATGATGTTTCCTCTGCCATGTTTACAGTTTGCATAGTGCAAGCCTTCGAAGCCCTATCTTCTTTTGATCGACGCATAAACACTCTTCTGTTTGAACCAAAAATCTGAAACTTTGATTCATCAGTCCAAAGGACTTTATTCCTCTGTTTAATCGTCCAGTTTTTATGTTTTTTAGCCGAAACAAGTCTATTTGTGTCTAGCCGTTAATATTGGTTTTTAGTCGCGATACATCCTTTGAGGTCCATTGATAGAAAGCGCCTTTTAAAAGTCGATATAGAGACTGGCTTCTGATGTGATTTATTTAGATTTATGATAATTTGGTGTACTGTTAAACGTCGATTTCGTTTTGATAATACCTTAATGTAATTATCTCCATGACTTGAAGTTACTTTAGGTCTGCCATATCTTTTTATGTCATAATTTTGCTCTGTTTTTGGATTTCAAGCAAGAGTGTAATGCATCACTTTGCAAGATACACCAAGCTTTTCTGCAGTGTATCTTTCAGTGCAACCTTCTTTACGAAGAACACAAATAGCACTTCGCTGCTCAACACTGATTTACTTTCGTTTAACCATTTTCTGTGACTGAATGTTATAATGACATTTCAACGGGTAATGTTCGTAGACAGTGAGTATAAGAAGTAGAACTTTCGTCTGTAGATGCTTAAGTGCAACTGATAAGAGTGTAATAAATGTAAACATGTAATAGAAGAAACCTATTTACAATATTCTTTTTTTTCTATTCTGAATACAACATGGTTACTGAACACCGGCAAAGTCATAAATTACTAACATAAAAAATTCCAAGAAATGCTGTTAGAAAACAAAATATTACTTACTAATTCTCGTCCATTGTTTAATAAATGTTTATTATATACAATTTTTTTAAGATGTTTTGAGATTTTTTTTGTAAAGTGAAAAATATATTTGCTTCCAAACTTTTGAACAGTAATGCATATATATATAATATGTGTGTATGGTAAGAGTGTAGAGCATGATGATGATATTGAATGGCAATAGTTTTTGAAATGTAATTTTGTAAAAATACTCGTATAATGTCAACATATCTGCAAATGACGTATGTAAATATTTTCATGTAATTAGCAATAAAGAACCCGTGAACTATCTTCAAATGAGTCACGACCGTGCTGTACTCCTTTCCCCCCAATACGTCAAATTGTGTTTTTGTTTGGCTTGGTATCAATGTCGTCGTGACGATCACGTGAAAAAAGCGAGAAAGAAAATAATGGCGTTAGTTCTATGTTAATAATAATTCATATGAATTCTTTGTTGTATATGTAGATTTTTTATATTGTGTATATATATATATATATATATATATATATATATATATATATATATATATATACACACACACACACATATACATACATACACACACACACATAACATGCACATACACACACACACATAACATGCACATACACACACACATATACATCATTTCAGATTCGAGTCTATGAAATCACTTTACACTTTAAAATCAGAATCAAGTTAAACATCTTGAACGCTTTCTCACTTTAATAATTATCCTTCATAAGTTAGTTCTAGAAAACTTTATAATAAATTTGTAAGCATGTAAACATATTATGAAGTGCGACTGTAAAGAAACCGGACTGAATCACCACAACAAACTTATTGTAAGAAATACAGACACAGATTAGTATCATTTCGTTCCAAATTATTTTCCTCTGTTTCTGTACAATGATGCATCTATTTGTTTTGATACTGTCGTAAAATCATTCTAATACAAATGAATCGTTCCCGTCCAATTACTACAAGATTTTATAAAAAAAGGTGTTCAATAATCACTTATTGTTTGCTTTATTGATATATATTTCTCGATGGTCATATTATTATCGTCAGAAAGTTTCAATATGAAACTATAAGTGATTATTAAACACTTTTATAAAATCGTCTGGTGTTGGGGGTAAGTATTGTATTGACATTTATTTTAAACAGATGCATCTGTCGAAGAAACATTGTAACAAGTTTTTCTTGTTTACTCTGTTAAAAATTACATTTTTGTTTTCACCTCTTCAACAGTTTGAAAATGATTTCCTTTCAAAAAGAATAAACAAGTTATTCAGTACTAAATAATGTGTAAGTTTAAAGATAGATATTTTTTCTGGTCATCAATTTCATTGAAATCCATAAATGCATTGTCTTGATTTATGATTCAACCAATTCAGGCATAACTCTTTGTTTTCAAACGTTAGCTTTGTTGAAATCACTTTTTTTTTCAAAAAATGTATTTAATTCTCGACACTAATTTCCACTTACTAATTTAATAAATCGTTTTAAACTTTTATACAAAAGTTTTTTTTTATTATTTATTTTAATAACTTGCCTATTTTATTGTCCATTGCATGGCAAATGTGCGTGACAAATCTGTTATTACTTTAAGTTATAAAATATTATTTTTCATTCGTCGAAGGATATTTTGTACTTCTTTGTCTTATATGTTTATTAAGAATTAATTCATCCCATCAAGTTTCTTCTTGAGATTTATATATATATATATATATATATATATATATATATATATATATATATAAATGTGTGTGTGTCAATGCGTGTGTCTCTTTCATGTAATAAAAGAATACATTTTGGTGTTGTGGCCATGACAGAGGACATCGCGGTGTACGAGTTCGACCTGCAGTCATCCATGACATTTTCTGACGGATTCACTTCACGGTTATGATTTCAAGTGCATTGTTGACTGCTTCCACTGATTTTTACCTTTCTTACTTTTTATGCATATATTTTTTTGTTAATATCCCTGTAAATGCATATATTAAAATTATATTGTGTAAAAACATTAATTTATTTGTCTACTACATATATACACTTATTTATTTATATATATATATATATATATATATATATATATATATATATATATATATATCATACAGATATACATACATACATTTATTATGTTAATTATTTTTTTAAATGTATATATACTTTTATGTTGCTGCAGTTATGATTTGATTTTTCTCTGCTACAATTAAAACTAACAGGATTAATTGAATGAATTTATTTATACAAAGCTTGTACAGAAAGTAATATTGCATATTTATTTGTTAATTAAGTAGTAAAAGTTTTTTTTAACATTTTAAGTTTTATATCAATAAGTAATATCGTTTTCGTTTCATTAATTAATCGATCTTTGTTTTTTTTCCACTCATTAATTTTGTTATTCTTTGTATCGAGTTTTATAATTTAACACGTTGAGGACGGCGCAGTTTTTTCTATGTCGCTTCATCGGGTGGCAGTAAAAATCGTACTTTGCTTTATCTGGCGGCGCCTTGCACAAAATGTTGTTTAGCAAAACTTCATACTCAAAAGTGCAGTTTCTTTTTACTATTTGTTTATTATATCATATATGCGGCGTACATCATATATTATATCATATACGAAGTAGAACTATTGCTGCAAATAAATCGAAAAGGGTTACAACGTTTTGCCGATTTTGCGGTGAACCACCACTATGTCTAAAATGTTTTAAAAAAACCTACAAAAACAAATAAATATGTAAATACATTAAGTCTATTATAGTCTACCTGTAAAAATAAGCTCTTCAATTTTTTAATAAAAAAATTATTTTTAACCACAAAGTTTTTTTCATCTAACAAAACTATGTTACAAAACTATAGCTGATGTGAGCCACCGGTGGTACACGCCGCCAGATGAACCATTCGCGTGTGAGCCACTGGTTGTACACGCCGGCGTTAACGTGTTAAATATTTAAAAATTGTTCGAAGTTGTCAAATGTAGTTGATATAATTGTAGAGTAAAACAGATTCTGCTGACTTTTTTCAAGTTTTAAAGTTGGAATCGAATTATGCAATTTTTTAATTAAGCGTTTTAATATTTCACAATATAAGAATTGATCGAACTGTTAACATTGTATAAATATAAGTTTGAAGTAAAAAAATGTATATACTTTTTAACTGAATTTTTAAAAAATGTTTATAACAAACATCAATATAAGTAAATAACTTGAATATTTTCCAAAATTTTCTCCATAAAAATATTAATTCTTCATTTTTTATATATTGAAGATGTATAATTAAAGTCATCGACTTATTAAGTAAAGATAAAATTGAACCATTTAGATGGATAATTCAATTGCAGTTAATTATTTTCAAATACATTTTTAACACGTTGACTTAAATGCCGTCTATAGTCGTCCAATGCTCTTGATTGTAAGTGCAAATGACGGCAATGGCTGTTCAATATTCTTAGTATTATAAATAAATGATTAAAATGTATATCAGTGTTAAATCCATTTCTTTCTAAATTCTTTAATCTTCCTCCAGGTATGAATGATGAAATATTTCTCATTTAGTGATACAGTCATTTTATTTCAATTATTCCCAGAATTGGAAATTGGTTGTGACAAGGGTGCTCCTAGAATTTAACGACGTGCATAGCCGCAAACATTTCATATATTTTGTCTCGATCTCTTTTAAAGTGTGATTTTGGAAGCTTCAAAAATTTTGTTTGAAATTATTACTGGAAATTTTTTATAAAATTTGCTATTCTGCTTTTTTTCGTTACAAATGTTTTTCAAAATTGAATTTTATATCTTTAAATGGATTTTTGAATTTTTGTTAAGCTATTTAAATTATTATAAATTTTTGTTCTTGAATTTTTTAATTTTGTATTAAAGAAAAATCTAGTTATATGTTTATAAAAATATATTTTTTCCTTTTTACTAAATATTCTCAAAAAATATCGTTATAGTTTGTACAGCTACCAAAACTTCTATAGCTGTCTTTTGTGTATCAGAGAAATCGAGCAATTAAAAATAAATGACGGCTATAGACGTCCACCATTTTTTAAGAAAATTTGTTAGAAAATATAATAATTTTATTCTGTAAGTATGAAATGTTGATCGAACTCTCCAAGAATCAACTAATTAATAAAAAAAATTGTTTTTATCGTCCATCATCGATTTCAAAATGAGCGTCAACGTGTTAACTTTGTAATTCCAACCAGTCAATGTTCTCAATTTAAACGAGTCGTAATTTATTTTCATTTTTTTAATCATTAGTCGTTACATTTGAATTTGGACATAGTGTTTTATTGAAATTCAATAATATTTACTATTAACCTTATCTTATTTATGTAATATAAACTGATCTAATTCAGTTATCCCTTCTACAAAATAAATTCCTATCGAATTTTCAATAATATACATACGTTTTCAGGCTTATCAATTATTCTCCTATTATAAACTAAAGACGCCGTGGTTCTGTCGAATGTTTACTATAAAAACTATGAACTTTAATATATCTATATTTGTTTATACTCTACATAAATACACATTTATTGTATTTATATTTTCTTAGTGCACTTGCACTTTTGTTCAGCATTCATGTGTAACGGTGTTGATGCAATTGTTGCATGAAAAATTGTTAACTATAATCTTAAATTATACATATAATATATATATATATATATATATATATATATATATATATATATATATACATATGTATGTACATACACATAGGGATATATACTCATATTGCAGGCAAGGTTCTTCAGCTGTGCTGAAGGCAGTTTACCGAAGAAAGTAAAACCTAAATAAAAAATTCTCACCAACCCGTCTGGTCAGAGTGGTATGACCAATTACCAGTAAATGGTAACATTTCGCCTAGCAATTGACTGATATAAGTTGGTATAATGATAATAAGAAGAGAACCGCTGATGGACAAGGAAAGTTATATTTGAGAACTTAGGGCCATCTAAATGCAATGCCTAGATATTTCTTTTTAATAAAACACAAACTATTTGGAATTTTTTCAAACTATTTTTTTTATTGAAAGTATGATTCATTATAAATATACTTGGAACAAAATATCGTTTAAATGTTCACTACGACTGGGTCCGCAGGCATCAATACGAATATTAAAATTTTCAATGACTTTTCGACATGTTGCTGGATTTATTTCACGAATTGCAACTCGAATGTAGTTCTTTAGATAACTTATTGTTTGAGGCTTAATATCATAGATTCAACTTTTCAAAAGAAACATAAAAAATCTAATGCAGTTAAATCGTATGATCTTGAGGGCCAATTGAAATCTGCATTTCTTGAAATTACATGTTGATGAAATTTCGATCGCAAAAACAAGTTGTGTGACATGTAGCACCGTTTTTCTGAAAATAGACATCAGACACATCAATATCATTCAATTCTGGCCATAAAAGTCACTCAACATTGATTGGTGATATCGCTCAGAATTCACAGCAATAGCATTTCCAGCTTCATCTTCAAAGAAAAATAATCCAATGATTCCATTTACCCAAAATGCACACCAAACAGTGACTTTTTGTGGGCGTAGAGATTTTTCATGAATAACACGATGATTTTTATCACCCTAGATATAACAATTTAGCTTATTAACGAATCCATCCATTGTAATATGAGCTTCATCACTAAACAAAATTTTGCTTGAAAACTATGGATCTGTTGTTCGTTATTTAATAATCCAACTAACCAAATTACCTATCGATGGTTAAAATTGTAACCTTCTACTAAAACAAAAAGACTTATTATGTCATTTGAAAAGACATGACTTGTAAACATTATACAGTGCTGACATTTAGGCGTCGCTAGAAATCCTAGGAAGATGAGATAGAGAATTGGTTTTAAATCGTTTTTCAAAACGTTAAATTGTTCATTAAAATTACAATTTTTAAATTATATATATATATATATATATATATATATATATATATATATATATATATATATTTATTTATTTATATTATATGACGTAGTATTAAAATAATAAATATGTTTGATTTTTATACGAGACTGAAATAAAATTATAAATTCTACAGAATTATAAACAATCGTTAGGAAATATTTTTAATGTTTACATAAATCATATTGTAATTTCTATTATTTACAATTCTTGTGAATTTTTCAAGTTATAAACAGTGATTGTAATTAACTGAAAGAAAATTAAATATTTATTTAAATGTAAGTTCTGACGTATATTTATAACAAAATTGACAATATTTACTTGTATCGTTTTTACTGATAATTTCCGAACATTTTAATTGTGCATTACTCATTAAACGTAGATAAATAGTAAAGTGCAAATAATAATACGTTTTATATGAGATTGTGTATATATAAATAATTAGAAATTATCGTTGATGTCTGCTACATATGATAACATGGTCAACGGAAAAACCGTGTTTACCGTTTAGATGCTAGATGTTTCTTATTTCAATTAATAAGATGATTAGATAAGGAATATGCAAGTGACCTTAAGAAATTAAAAAAAGGTGTTCTAAAATGTAAATATTACATTTCTGTTATAAAAATGGAAATGTTTGCACAAGAAAATATTTTATGGGTTGTGATTTTAGTAAACATACTCGCTGTATTTATTTATATTCCCTTATTTCTGCTAAGAATAATATTTCAGTGTTTTATATGTATAATACATTATATGTTCGCTTTGTTAATATTCATTTTTGTTATATATGTATGTATAAACAAAGTGTTTATTACTTGATGACGTATGAAAATCGAGAGTGGGAAATGAACGAATGAAAAGGATGTCAAATATCACAAATCGCCTTTAAACTATAAACATTTTCAGATTGGTATAATAATTCGTTATAACTTGTAAATAACAAGATGTTAAAAAAATATTAAATTTCAGAATTTAATTCTTACTGCGACAGTTATATTTACTTAGAAAAAAATTGTAGTGACTGATTTAATTTAAATTTCTTAATCAGTGTGAAATATTTATATTTTCTATACATTTTTTGAGTGTTGTGTTAGCAAATTTATATTTCATTAAAAAGCAGTAATTTAAATACTCTCTACTTTGATGTAGAAGAAGATTCTACTGGACAAGTTTATAATCTCAATGATTTTTATTTCTAGCATTTATCTATTCTAAAAAATATGAATTTATTGTAAAATTAACGATATTTTGAGATGTATTTTGATATAATTTAAATTGAATGCATTTGAGAATATATATAGAATAGTTTCAGTTCTGAATTCATTATGATTTATAAATTCAAACTGGCTTTTTATTAAAATCTAGAATCAAAATTATCACGATGTGGTGATGTTCGAAGGTCGTGGATAAAATCACGTACACCAACTAGTTTTATATTTCTTTTGCCTTTTTTTGTACACATAAGATCAGATAATTCCATGGTTCGGTTTAAATAATTGCAGGATTTACTCTTCATTCTTGAATATTTGATTTTTCATCTTTAAGCTGTTTTGCGCAGTTGAATTTAATTCTTTCAGTTATTTGGTTGGTACGAACGAGTGTCTTAATTGCTTTTGTACAAAATATTTCATTACAATGTTTAGTCGTTTTCTCTCCAATCGTTGAATGTTACTATTTAATATTTTTTTTAGTTGAGAAACATTTTTTCTTATAGATAAATTTCGATGACGATCCGAATAAATTTGTGTAAACAGATCTGTTCTCATATTTAGAAGCAGTAAATACGTATGTTTTTACATGCATCTCTATTTTGAATCCTCGTTTAAACACTAAAATAATGTAATATGTACATACATAATTCAATGAGAATGATTCTTATTCTTTTATCAGTCTATATAAACGTATATATTATAATTGTTTAGTTTTTTTTTACCTGTAATTCCGTTGTTGAACTTCTTCAATTGTCTATCGTATTTTTCCACTACCGATTTCAATCTCAACAGGTAAAACTTTCAATCGATTCTTTGAAATAGTATTTATAAATGATTTATAAATGATTTTTGTATATATAAATTTTTTTACCTGTATTTATAAATGAATTTTGTATATATAAACAAGCCTTGAAATAATCGAAGAATCCACTTTGTATGAAATAATGTTGTATCAATTTATTATCTGTTAGTACCGTTTAATAAATGTAAGTTATAATTAAATGATTATTATTACAAAAAAATAAATTCCTATTGTATTATATCCTTATGATGAAATATAACACGTTTTCATTATTGAAGCGTTTAGAAGGTAAATGTATTTTATACGAATTTATAAAATAGTACATTTTAATATAAGTGTCGTTCGTATAAAGTAGGCGACAGTTCTTGCAAAAACATTACAGAATTTCAAAGACGTTCGTTCAAGTTTGGAAATGTTTGCTGAGAGCAAGTCATTCTTGTGAGGTTTTCATCGAGCAGTATACATTTATTTACAAATTCGTTCTTAGAAATGAAAGTTAACTGATGTGTATGGTGCATGTAACATTGTTGCTAGTATACATTTTAATGAGATATTTTTATTATGCAAAAGTTAGATATCGGTTCGATTTCTTTGAAGATATTGTCGTCGTTGTGGATTCTATCGTTAATTGTAAGATTGAGACAGATTTTTCATTCTTAAATTTACACTTTTCGATTATTTTTATGTCAGTATTTTTTGATCATTTGATAATTCAGTATATTGCTTTTGTCCTAACCAAATTGTCATTAAAACCTTTATTAGGAACTATGTTACCCGTTCAAGTATTATTAAATCTCTTTGTAATTATTAATCAATGATGTATTCGAAATTTCCAGTTAAATCATCCTTTATTTATGTTATTATTTAGTTTTAAATAATGTGTAGTTTTTATTCTATAAAATTTTGAATAAATATTTATTTAATATTTATAAAATCAGTGAATGATATCAGAAGTATTCTTTTTCGTAATCTTATCAATATATATACTCGTATATATATATATATATATATATATATATATATATATATATATATATATATATATATATATGTGCATATAAAATTATAATATAAAATGTGTATATCCTTTTTCCTCCAACATACGATAACATCGTCGACTTGTTTTCGTCCCTCTGTATGAATACATTACATATCTTGTTTGTAAACATTGCGTTGAGGTTTCTGTTATTTTGCTGTGCCCTAATTTAAAATTCTAAACTATTGAGTGGTTTGCCTGACCATGGCACGAGGTTGACATAAATACGCGCAAATAAACTCATGTCAATAGGAACGTAGTTCATCCCGGCCACTATTATACGTGAATAGTAGTAAATACATACGATCATTTGTTTTCACTAGAAGAATCGATCGATCAATCAGGTTTTTACTGCGTATTTTATATGTTTTTTTAATCGAACAGGTTATCTATTACTCGTTTACACACACACACATACTCTCTCTCACACATACTTCTTCACACACACACACACAAATATATATATATATATTTAAATGAGTTTATTGCAATTTAACTTCAAGGAAATTCATTAGCTCTGTTGTACTACAAAAGGATTACTTAATTTTGCATTGCTTATTCCTCGTTATATTTATATGCTATACCTGAAAGTAGAGCACTTCATAGAAATTATATCATACTAATCCTTATTTACGGCTCTAAAACATGAACCCTTTACACCAGAACAATTCAAAGAATGGAAAAATGCATATTAGTAATATTGGCTTGGCACAAAAGTCATTACCTTTTTTTCCGCTAGATGGTTGTAGTCATTCTAAGTAGTTCTTCTCCATTGCAAACTTCAGACTGTATATAGTATTTGACAGATGACATTTCATAGATTATTCAGTAAAAAAGCTTTAAATTTTGTTGTTTATTTAGTGTTTTATACTGATTTGAAATGGATATTCCAGACGGTCAATTTCGCCATATTTTACTTTATTACTTCCGGAAAGGTAAAAACGCAGTACAAGCTCAGAAAAAAATATGTGCGGTTTATGGTGAAGACTCACTAAAAGAACGCCAATGTCAGAATTGGTTTGCTCGTTTTCATTCCGGAGATTTTAATCTCGAAGATGCACCACGGTCTGGACACCCAACTGAAGTTGACGACGACAAAATAAAGGCAATGATCGAAAATAACCGGTGTAGTATGACACGAGAGATCGCAGAGAAGCTTCACATATCACATACAAGCGTTGAAAAACATTTAAAACAACTTGGTTATGTTGATAAGCTCGATATTTGGGTTCCCCACAAGTTGAAAAAAATTCATCTCGTCAAACGAATTTCCATCTGCGATTCATTGCTGAAACTTAACGTTACCGATCCATTTTTAAAGCGAATCATAACGGGTGATGAAAAATGGGTTGTTTACGATAACGTCGTGCGAAAAAGATCATGGAGCAAGCGAGATAAGCCTGGGCAATCGACATCAAAAGCCGATATTCATCAAAAGAAGGTTTTGCTGAGTGTTTGGTGGGATTTCAAAGGTATTGTTTATTTTGGTCTGCTACCAAGGAACCAAACCATCAATTCGGATGTCTACTGTCGCCAGCTAATAGAATTGGACAAAGAAATTAGGGAAAAACGGCCAGAACTGGCAAATCGTAAAGGCGTCATCTTTCATCACGACAACACCAGACCACACACATCTTTGGTCACTCGCTAAAAATTATTGGCGTTAGGCTGGGAAGTGATGCCTCATCCACTGTATAGCCCTGACCTTGCACCATCGGATTATCATTTATTCCGTTCACTTCAAAACCATTTGAATGGAAAAACATTCGATTCCAATGAGGCTGTCAAAAATGAGTTGGTTCAGTTTTTTTCTTTTAAAAACCAAACTTTCTACGAAAGCGGAATTATGAAGTTGACTGAAAGATGGCAAAAGGTCATCGAACAAAAGGGCCAATATATAATTGATTAATGTTTGCTATTTATATTAATAAAATTGCTTTGAAAATCATAATAAAAAACGCAATGACGTTTGTGCCAAACCCAATAAGTTAAAGCAGAAAGAATAAAATTAATTCTAAAACAATTAAAACGTATTTAATTGAATAAAAATTATAATTTTCAAGGAAACAATCTTCAGATTACTTATTCATTTTTAAAATTATAAAATGTATATGCGTTTTGTTATTATCAATAATAATGAATAAATTAGAATGCAGAATTAACCAAATTATAATTTCTAAGTTATTGCAATTTTAGTTATATATGCTTTAATGTTGACAAAAAACTGGATTTCATTGAATGACTATATTTATTTTGTAAATTGCAAAGTTATTAATTTAAAACAGTTCTAAATAAATAAAACAAATTCCTATTTTAAATGTAAATACACTTTCATATAAGAAGCACATCTATCTAATCCTTTACGCAATTGCGTTCACACGACTGATTGTAAAATTTAACCTGTAGGTAAGTGGTTAGAGCACGCGAATGATTGAATATATTTTTATGATTTCGTGCGGTAGATGAAATAGTTATCGTTAGAACGTGAAGATGTTTATCTTTCAGCCACGCTGTTACGCGAGATGTTTTTTTCTGTACCAAAACATTGGAAGAAAATATCAGCAATTCGATATCAATTGACAAGGGTGACGTGTTAGAATACAAACGATTGAAAATATTATTATTTTCTTTATAAACATTTTATTTTGCTGAGTTTTGATTAATCATATTAATGTTATGAAAGAATACATCAGTGTGTAATTTTAAGTTTTTCTTTATTTGTTATACACTTGACTTTAAATCTGGATAATTTGTTAAAACCTTATCTGTTGATTAAAAAAATAGTGACCTACACGTTTAAACCAATAAACTGGGAATTTTGTTGAGAATAAGATAAGGTTCTGTTTTGCTATTAACAGATTTTCAAGATACATATAATTTATTTTTATTAAATGAAATTATTTTTTAAAAAAGTTAATTTTATTGTGTTTATTTAAAAATCTTTTATATATATATATATATATATATATATATATATATATATATATATATATATATATATATATATATATCATTGCACTATGAGTAACATAAGCAATTTATTGATATAATTTAATAAAGTCGTTAAATTTTAAAAAAAGTTAATTGATAATAAATATATTCATTATATAAATTCATTATATGTATTTTCAATTAAATATTTTTTTATTTATTTAACGACTTATTGAATTATATCAATAATTTGCTTTATGTTATCCATAGTGTGATTATATATATATATATATATATATATATATATATATATAAATATATATATATATATATATATATATATATATATACATACATACAGTGGCTCAAAGTGAAATTCGGACACATTATATGCTTTAATACAAAATATAGTAAAATATGCTCTATTTTACAGAAAAAAAATAAAAATGTATTTTTTGAATGAACTCTTTTTAAGTGTTATTCAAATGACGTGGAAACTTAATTAATCAATTGACACAAAATTAATAAAAAAATAGAAATGAAAATTGTCATCCGAATTAACCTCAAAGCGAAACTAGGACACTTGTATTTTTTAGCATTTATCTAATTACATAATGATTATATAATATAAATTAGTATTTGGTTTGTCGACCTTTATTTTTTAGCACTTTTACTAACCTATTAGATACTGATTAAACTAATTTTTGACAGTAATTTGGTGGAATTTTGCTCCATTCTTCTAGTAAAGTTTTTTATAAGTCCTTTTTTATGACAAATATGATGATTTTTCAATTTTTCTTCAAAGTGAGCCATAAATATTCTATGACATTTAAGTCCAATAACTGTGGTGGTGTTTCCATCACATGTGGACAATTGTACAATAGCCATAACCGGACATTCAATGCTTTTTGTTTGATGTCGTTATCTTGATAGAACTGATAAAGACCATAAATTCCCATTTTTTTTGGACTTCTAAATTTTGTTTTAGAATTTCCAAATATTTATTTTGGCCCATAATTTCGTTGATGATATGGAGAATTCTATGTCCTTCCCCGGATATACAGCCGCACACCATGACCGAGCCGTCACCATACTTTACAGTAGAACACAGATTCTTTCTTTTGTACTCTTTGTTCATCTTCCTTCACACGTATGTTTGACCATCGGATCTGAATACATTAAATTTGGATTTGTTCATATATAAAACACGTCCAAAACGAAATATCTTTACTTTGGTGTGCTTTTGCAAAGTCTCTTTTTTGTCTTGTTTTTTTTTTTTTTTAGATATCAATGGGTTTCCTCATGCTATTCTACCATGATATCCGCATTTTCGTAATATAATTTTATTTTTTTTTTGGATTAGCATCTTTTTTAAATGTTGTTTTACCAAAAATGTTAGTTTTAATGCGCTTAATTTTGAATTTTTTTGACTTGACATAAAATCCATCTCTCTTCATATGCAGTAAGTATTTTATTAGTACTAGTTTTAGGTTTATTTTATAAAGAATTATTTATTCTAAATCGCTTTATAACATCGTGCACAATAGAATGACTTCAATTTACTATTTTTGCAACATCACGAACTGATTTTCCTCCTTAAAAATGTCTAATTATTTGTTGTCTAATATCTAAAGAGGTTTGATCACGATGCTTGCCCATTTTATTAATTTTAAATATTTTTTTAAAGAAATTACTTGCATAATGAAAACAATACACACTTGAACTATTGACAGTAAATAATGTGATTTTTATCGAGGATTTCCCAAGTTATATACAAATAATTAATAAGTGTTGCCAGCTGTCCGAGTTTCGCTTTGAGGCTAAATCGGATGAGAATTTTCATTTATATTTTTTTATTAATTTTGTGTCAATTGTTTTAATTAAATTTCCATATCATTTGAATAACACTTAGAAACAGTTCATTAAAAAAATATATTTTTATTTTTTTCTGTAAAATAGATCATATTTTACTATATTTTCTATGTAAAGCATGTATATGCCCGAGTTTCACTTTGTGCCATTGTATATATATATATATATATATATATATATATATATATATATATATATAGTGGTGTGAACAAAAATAGATGAGTCTTTGTTATAAAAATAAATCAATCAAAGTTGGGAATACAATTAATATTCTCAAACTGTTTTACTTTTCATCTGCTCATCGTGCAATAAATGTCAATTTCAGAGTATTACAGTTTTATTAGAAAATAAAGATGACTTGCTTTTGGAATTTTTTTTTTCATTGTATTAAAGTGTGAAAAATAAGTGCGATTTTAAACTTCTTGAATTTTATAAAAAAATTAAATATAGTTTCTCTTCAATCTTTTTGTTTCTGTGAAATAAGTTATAAATCTTTTCCTTTATTATGAATTGGGAAATGAAATTTTAGATTTTTTTTCAAAAAATTGGTTGTTGAGAACACTGCCAACCCGAGGAGCGTCGTATGATTTTAAACTTAAGAAATGCAAAACTTATAAAGAAAATGCCGAAATAATGAATTGCTCCCAAAATATAGTAACAAATAGTTTAAAATGGCATCCACAGATTGAATGCCGCGGACGAAAACGGAAAATTATTGAAGATATGGAGCGAACAATCTTAAAAATAGTTAAATAAAATCCGTTTGCTACTTCAACAACAATAAAAAAAAGATTTGAAACTGGAAGTAACAACATCAGATATTTAAATTTTTTGATTAAAAGCAAGCTTCAAGTCCATAGTCCCCGTAAAATACCATTGCTAACTAAAAAACATATTTTAAATCATTTGATATTTGAATGAGACCATTGCGACTGGTCTGTGACGAAGTGGAAAAATGTTCTGTGGACCGACGAAAACAAAATTAATTTATTTGGGTCTGATCGTGGCAAGCGATACGTTAGAAAGTCACAAAATCGAGAATTACTTCCACGGTACATAGTAAAGACCGTCAAACATGGATCCGGTGGAATAATGATAAGGGCATGTTTTTCTTATAGTGGTCGGCGCAATTTTTTGGATTAGGGAATTTATCAATGATCAAAAATATATTGATATACTATATTATGTTGCCTTATGTGGAGTTTGAAATGCTTAGATGGATGTTAAAAAACAACGATCCGAACACACATCTAAGTTGACAAAAAAATGGTTTGATAACCACAAAATCGCAGTAATGAACTGACCAACTTCGTCACCTGACCTAAATCTGATAGAGAATTTGTGGGGCGACGTTAATCTGGCAATTACAAACAAAAAATTAAAAATAAAGATGAATCATGAGCGGCAGTTGAAAAGGCTATCCCTGTCAACCGATGCCAAACCTTAGTCCACTCATAGCCTCTACATTATGCAGCAGTCATACAGAATAAAAGATATGCCATCAAATATTAATACATTTTTTACTCTTTGTTAATTGTTTCAAAATAAAAATTATTGTTTGATACAACACATCTATTTTTTTCACATTTCAATAGATACCTCAATTTTTTTTCCAAAAAGCAAGTTATCTTCATTTTTTAATAACACGGTAATACCCCGAAATTAACATTTATCGTACGACAATCAGCTGAGAAGCAAAACAATTTGAAAATATTAATTGCATTCCCAACTTTGATTGATTTCTTTCTACAACAGACTCATACTTATTTTTGTTCACACCATTGTAGATATATATATATATATATATATATATACTTTTAATATATATATATATATATATATATATATATATATATATATATATATATAATATATATATAACAATATTGATGCTAGTTAAAATTAGGTTATCTGAAGTTAATTGAATTATTTTTAATATTGAATTATTTTTAATATCGATTCAGGCATATCGATAACGAATTATAATCAGTTAATGCAAGTAGTAAAATTACGATATAATTGTTTATTAGTGAACAATGCATTGATGCCTTGAATGCATTGTTTTCAATTAATAATGGTTGTTTATATAGTATTATTAAACGTAATGGTGTAATATATTTACACGTACTTAAATAATTGTCTTTTAATAATTATATTGTACAAAAAAAACATTTTTATATGCATATGTATGGAACAAACTCGATTTATGTTTATGATTTTGTGGAATAATTGATTCGATTGAAATAAATCTATTTATCCAGTTTTATGAGTTGCATTTTTCACTATAGAGTTTCAGAATTTACAATTTGTGTAAAATCATATATAAATTAATATTTTCATAAAGACAAGTTTTGTTAGTACAGATAATAAATTATTAACCGTTTATAAGTTATGTTTTGTATAAAAAAATATTTTTGCAATGTTTTAAAATGTCATATATTCTTGTAACATATACACGTGGTGAAAATTATATAAAATGTTTTAAGTTAAAATTAACATAACATTAACATATATAGAATAATATTAGCACTTCTATGCCGATTTGCTGATTTAATTTCAAGTGCCTAATAGCCTTGAATGCTTATGTATGTATTTATATACACGGTTATGACTGGCATTTGAGAAAAAATAAACAATTCCAAAAGAAATGTCAAGAGTATTCATCTCTGTTTGCTTTTCATGAAAATAAAATCACAATTTGTTCTTACGTGCCATAAGGCTGTATATGATATATATATATATATATATATATATATATATATATATATATATATATATATATATAAATGTATGTGTGTGTGTGTATGTGTGCGTATTTAATATAAATGATCGGTTTAATTTTAGAAATGAAATTTCAGTTTGACTTTAATAATAAGATATAGGAAACAGAGATAGTGTTCCAAGGAGGAAATCGATTTATGAATCAAAACCTGTTATATTTTCAGTCATGGGCTATATACATTTTTGTCCCTAACATATTTTCACTTAATATTATTTTCATCGTTAATTTACAATTTGTGTAAAATCATATATACAATCAATATTTTCATAAAGACAAGTTTTGTTAGTAAATTTTCCAGTTAAATTATTTTTTCCTAAGCTTTTATAAACGTGCAGGTTTTAAAAGCTGATTATATACAATTGAAATATTTTCAAATAAAACTTGCATCCTGATCGTAAAATTTATTACAATCCGAACACCATCAAAATGATCAGGAAAATAACAATTAGATATTCTTCTTTGCCATGTTTCTTCGTTGTAGTAGAAATGATTAATCAACGAATCGTGCAGATATGTGAATCCGTATGTTGTATGCGAAATGTATAAAGATTGTATATTATATTAAACTCGACAAATGTACACACATAAGGAGAAATCGTACACGCTTTAACAATAAAATTGAAATTTAACGATGGTGATAATTCACTAAATACATTTCATGTATAGTAGTTACTCTACTACATACGTATTTCAACGGGAGACCTTGTTTGCAGTGTTATATGAACGTTCAATTATTCTAATGCCGCTGTGGTGTTGACAGTTTACCTTCTTCTTATAATTAATGAAGGAGGAATTTTTGCTACTTAATAATTCGCTTGCATATGCAGTATAATTATGTGTATGTATTATATATATATATACATCCACACACACAGATAACATTTTTATTTTACTCACAGTCGATTATGAAAATTATCAGTTAACACGTGATTGCAATCGATTTATTTATGCGAATCTAAATACTCTTTAATATTCAAATATTTATCATATTGACAAGAAATATACATTCAATTTACATAACATCTAGAAATATAAATTAATATTTTATGCGAATGTTTTTTTATCATGTATTCTTAAATGTATTTCATCTAGTTAGAAATAAATTTAGTAATTAGGTTCTTCGACAATTCAAACAATGATAATGATAGAAAAATACAATACAGTTAATATGCAAGTGATTGTTAATGATAAAAAAAATCTTTGTTAAAATGTATTGAATTTATTTATATTAATTACAATAGAACACTGTTTTTGTTTAATTCTTTGTTTCGTATGTTTATTATTAAATATGGATTCCATATATTCTATAATACTCAAGTAAATAACTCACAAAATTCTTATATGCATTTTATTTAATAACTGGACTACATTTTTCACAAATTAATTTTAACCCCATTTGTGAAAGTGGATAGCCACAGTTTCAAAACAACAAATGGACTACATCTTCTAATTCTTTTTATAAAAATTATATTTTCATGGACTCTGCTTATGTATTTTAAAATATGTTCACTATACGTTTACACTTAAATGATAGATGACTGTGATGTGATTTTGAGATATATACATGAATTTTATTTAGATAGGCATGAAACGATCCGGTATATTTTTTTCTGTATCAATAAAATTATGATAAGTAGATAATATCAGTAACATAAAATTGTGTTGAAACTCTTTCATTTCATTACATAATACAACTAAAAAAAATGTGAAAAATATTATTGAAGAGTTGTGTACTTTTTTAAAATCATCTTTTTTCATTTTCTCTGAAATATGTTATGTATATTCTTGTGTTTTTACATTCGTCATAAGTCGATCGTTGGATTTACAAATAACGTAATCGTTCTGCTTCAAGAAAAAAAAAATCTTGATACGTGTTTTCATCAGTTCTAGGAGGCAAGTACGATCGACCTAATAATATGTGAAACAAATTGATCTTTTTTAAAATATGTAAATATACAAATGCTATGTCTTTGTGATAACTTTTTTCGATTAACTTGTTGAACGATAACATTAGAAGGTTCTTGACTGGTATCGTTATGACCTTTGATATATTCGCGGGAGGGGGATATGGTGAGCACTGCTGCATTAACTGATAAACTATGAACATTTCGAAAAATGTATATATATATATATATTTATATTAAAAATATTCCATCACATTATGAGGCTATTATTATCAATTATTTGCTAGGATTGAATACACATTGGGGAAAGTACTATAGGCGCAAATGAATTTATTGTCGTATAGATGATATACAAAACATGTTTTTTTTTGTGTGATATTCTTAAAAAAATTCTTTTATAATTCTGAAAAGTAATTTGTTTTTCGAATGTTATTATCGAAATTACACTAAACATTTTTTTAAAAGCTATTTTGACGTATGTTTCTTTCTTGTAAATGAACTATTTTGTCACAAATAATTTGTTTGCCAAGATCTGCTTGATATATTAATTATTATGACCTATATGAACATTTAATTTTTTATAATTATGATTTGTAAATCAAAATTTTATTTATAGAATATTTAAGTAGTTTGATTAAATTAAATTTGGTCTAACATTTATTTTTTTAGAATTGTGATTTGTAAATTAAAATATTATGTGTGATTTATTTGAGTAGTTTGATTAAATTAAATTTGGTCTATTTTGATTGCATTTTTTGATAGAGGGTATATATTGTTTGTTTTGTAACACAAATTGTTTGATCAGTTGTTTGAAAAATGATAGAGAAATAAAATTAGAGAAATTATACATAAGAACTACATGCTATGTATGCAAGCATTTTGATGAATGTCTCTTTTAGACTAATCTATTTTCTGGGTTTTAAGATTTAAATAAAATATAAAAATTATTAATATTGAAATATCATTGAAATGACATAATTTTATCATTTGTATATATATTTGTTTATTGTATTTTAGTAGGTCACGATTAGAATTAGCGATACAGATATGTGTTTTATCGTTTTTCTACGAGCTTGAATGATGCTTGGTTAAAATTCTATTGAAAAATATTACTTACATTAATATATAAACACATACGTATTGTTGTGGTATTGTGTATACTTTTATCTATTTGTTTATATATATATATATATATATATATATATATATATATATATATATATATATAAACAGTAATACCTCGTATATTCCGGCTTCGATTAGTTCGGTTTCACTATAGTCCTGTTTGAAATTTCCCAAAAAAAAATTTTTTACTTGAAAAAAATCCTAGTAAAAAGTTTTTCTTCAAAAAAATCCCACAAATTAATACATACAATTATTTTTATACGTAATTTTTCAAGTTTTCCTCTTTATTATGAAAACATAATAAAAAAGAAAACCGAAATCGTATATGCGCATCGCATGCGCAGTTCTAGTTTTGTGGTCTTTTTTCTTTTTCTATTAGTTTTCGATTTGCAACTCTAGGGTGAAGTCGATTTTTTGATAATTAAATTTTAATAACCCATTTGAAAATGTATTTAAAATGAATGTATAAACCCCTGATTTTGTTTTGTTGATACATACAAACATTTGAAAATATTACTCTCGTTTTATTTACTGAAAAACAGGAAAAAAATTTTGTTTGGAACCAATTAACGATTTTTGTTTGTAGTTAGTGTTTCGATTAGTCCGGTTTTAAATAGTCCGGCTAATCAGTTCCACTGATTAGCCGGACTATGCGAGGTATTGCTGTATATATACATATACGAAGGTCGTTTGATAAGTATGTAAAAAAGTAAGAAAAACTAAATTAAGAAAATTAATTAATTAAACAATAAATAAATTTACCATGCTCATCAAACAACCTTCGTATATATATATATATATATATATATATATATATATATATATATATACATACACATACACGAATACCTCGTATAGTTCTGCTAATCGGTTCCACTGATTTGCCAGACTATTTGAAACCGGACTAATCGAAGCATTAACTAAATACAAAAAACGGTAATTGGTTCCAAATAATTTTTTTTCGTGTTTTTCAGTAAATAAAACAATGATAATATATTCAAATGTTTGTATGTATCAACAAAAAAAATCAAGGGTTTTTACATTCATTTTAAATATATTTTAAATTAAAATTTAATTATCAAAAAATGGACTTTATTTTAGAGTTACGAATCGAAAACTAATAGAAAAAGAAAAAGACCACAAAACTAGAACTACGCATCCGATACGTGTAATGTGCGCATGCGTATAATTTTTTTTTTTTGGAAATTTCAAACTGTACTATAGTGAAACCGTACTAATCGAAGTCGAACTAGGCAAGGTATTCCTGTATACTGTATATACATGTATTCATTTTTTCTTTTAATTTTCCTTCCTTCTTCCGGTTCTTTTCATTGAATATTTTTTATGTAGTTTACATTTTTTTTTATTTTGTACAATCTACAATTTATTTTTGACTATACATGTTCATATATTCTAGTTTCTCATACGAGTGTTTAATTATCCCTTTAGTACAATTTTGAAAAGAGTTATATAACCTACATTTACTCATTTTATTGTCATTAATTTTATTTTCTTATATTTTAATATTAACATACCGATATTCCATTGTTGCCATTCATCATTTTAACACATTTTCCGGATATTTTTTTAGTGTTTGTATCATATTTCACTTAATTTTTTTGCATTTAATATTTCTATTTTTGAAGATAAGGGGGTATTCTAGTCTAGAATTTCGAAAAAATCGATTTTTTGCATAATTTCAATGTTTAGACCTTTAAGAATTTGTCCTTAAGAGGGTTTTTCGAAATTCGAATTATTTTCGGATTTATAGCTATTTTTGTGACGCGTACCAATCCGGTCGGTCGGAACGAATCAACTTTAAACGCATTTTTCTCGAAACTACTTTTTTCGACACGGTTGACGTGATATCTCAAGTTCTAATGGACCGATTTACTTGAAATTTGGTACAGAGCTTCTCAATGTAACAGTGATTACCTCCGCTTAGGATTTTTTGAAAATTTTGTTTTTTACTATTTTTAAAAAATTCCGAAAGTTGAAAAAAATACGGCAAAAAATGACTGTTTTTCACACTGCTGCCATTTTGCGAAAAAAAAATTTTTAATTTTCCTAGGCGGTGATACTACTACAACCTTTTTTTCAATAATTTCAAAAAAATTTTGTTTCACATGACCGGAAGGGTTGGAACCACGTCAACCAGGAGACACCTTTTTCCGAGCCCCCACTTTGTCAGCCTGTACCTTTTTCAATTTTGAATTTTTTGTTTTTTTTAATACTTTTTTATCCTCTTAAAATGTCAATAAATAACTGATAAAAAATGGATAGTAAAAATATTTGTTGTTTTTTTATAGCGCCCGAAAAACACCTAAAATTCGTGCGTCTAGGCTAGAATACCCCCTAAACCAAATTGATGTCTCAGATCTCTTAGTACCTTGCATGCGAAGAAGTATTCTCTAGTTTCTACTCTGTAAAATATTTAATGTTTCTGATCCTATCTTTTATTTTTCTGCCTTCCACTTTTATATGATCTAAGTCTAAGATCAGCTATGATTGTGTATTGATAGTTACCAAATATATTGTTAATATAAAATAATTACCATTTTATTAATTTTATTGAATTGTCAATAATTTGTGTCGTTCCACGATGCCGACAAGAAAATCAAATTCCTCACACGCATAATCGTACTACAGTACCTCTTTCATTTTGTTTTTATTGGCACAGAAAACATATGTTTCTCTATACTAGAAGTTACATATTTCAATCTGCTTTCTTGTTTGTCACATACGAAGTACAATATTGACTTATATATACCTGCTGTACGTAACATTGGAGGTAAACAATGTTATATAAGAAAGCTATCCTTGTATGGTTGCTGAAAGAATATGTGTTCCTGTATGGTATGGATGGATACATTTTATTTTAGATGCATACGGATTCTTATCGTACAGCTGTTATCAAAATTTTATTTCATATATATATATATATATATATATATATAATTAGTAAAAAAACAAGTTTCCAAAATTAAGAGAAATAAATCGAATAATATTTAATATTTTAATTTTCATAATATGGAATATGTTCATTAACTTTTTTTAAAACAATAAGAACACAATGAAATGAATCTAGGTTATAAAGACATAAAGCTTATACAAACAAACTATCACAGCTATAAGTTTATACACAAAGAAAGTGAACAATCAATAATTGAACATTTTTTCAATATCATGTGGTGTTGGGATGATAGTTTATTTGTGTGAAAGTGAATTCGCCTCAGTTCCAAAACAGTTAAAATAAAGCTTTAATTTTATAACAGTTGTTAAATACAATTTTGAAGAAAAAATCTTATTCAACATTTACTCTTGTTGAACGCAATAAAATGTTTTCTCACAATTAGTAATTGATTTATGTGGAGTTTCCATTTGTTTCGTTATTCGTTATCTGTTGATGACGACTGACTATAACTAGATGACTTATGAAAATTTCCAAATAATTGCATCAGTGATAGTTTTATAATCATAGAATATATTATTGTATTTTTGTATAATATTTAGATTCTATTTTGTATAATATTCACGATATTTACTTGGTTATGTTATTATTTAATTAAATAAATTAGTTTTCAACATTTTAACCTCTACGTTTATAATGACTTTTAGAACTATTGGTAATGATGAGGTTGGAAATGGTCATTTTTCATATTCGAGGTTCGTTTGATAAGTATGATAAATTTATTTATTGTTTAATTTAATTAATTATTTAATTACATTTTTCAATTTAGTTTTTCTATTTTTTACCATATTTATCAAATGATCCTCGTGTGTATATATATATACATCATCTCCATTTTTACCCATATAAATTAAATTATTTATGCTATTGATAAAATGTTCTTAAACATGATAGAGTTTTGTATTAAATGTATAAAAATCCATCTCCTATATTTGTGTTGCTCTTTTATAGTTCGTTATTAAATTATATGATTTTTTTATTTTTATTCTTAGCGCAGTTTTCATGTTAAAAAGATTGTAAGATAATGAAGTTTTTAGTTTGACGGCGTTGTTCATTAACTATCAACATAAATATTCACTTAAAGCGTCAAATATGAAGTGTTTAAATACGAATTAATTAAAATATTATTGTAGATAGAAAATGCAAAAAAGCTGATTATATTTGTCAAGGCGTTGCTTTTTAAAAAATCGTTTTTGGTTCTATAAATGTTTTAGTATTTTTAAGAGATTGATATTATTAGTAATTTTTTTTCCTTATATGTATATATATATATATATATATATATATATATATATATATATATATATAATTATATATATTATAATTTTGATTTAGAAATAAATGTAATTTGAATTTTATTGTTAAATTTTAATAAAACTTGTTAATGAAAATACTGAAAAATTGTTTAGAAATCATATAATATTTTTTAATTTAAATGTATATATATATATATATATATATATATATATATATATATATATATATATATATATATATATATATAGTTTTGTTTGTGTTTTTAACTGACTGTATGTAATTATTTTACAATTGCTATATTTGCAAAGTGAGGGTGTAATTGCAAGTATGCACTTTTATGACACTTATCTTGTTTACAGATAATACATTCCTGTCTACAATGAATATATATATATATATATATATATATATATATATATATATATATATATATATATATCACTATATATATATGAATGTACACATGTTGGGTTATCTACATTATGAAGTAATAAAATTATAAAATAAAGATCTTAACAAACGTTTATATATACATACATACATACACTAGACAGAAAAAGTCTACTACACTTATCAATACTGATATATTTCTCAATAAAAAAAAACTTAATTATATAAATTTAAAAACAGATATATTTTTATTAATTCTATAAAATACTAATTCTTTATACATATCATTTCAAAACATTTTAAAATTTCTACAGAAGAAAAAACACAAGAATTCATACAAATTTATTAGAAAAAGACTGGGTACAAATTTTATTAGACGGTAAATCTCCGAATTTTTTTGCACTAATTGAACGGATTATTGTTTTAAAGTTATCACATTTTTATGTCATAGCAATGAAGTGCTAAAATATAATTTTTACTAACTAATAGTAAAGTTTTTGCAAAAAATAAATAACATGGAATTTATAAAAAGGAAATTTCTGCTAGTGAACGTAAAATTAAGGTTATGGAAAAAGGAAAAAGTTTCCGTGAAATAATAAAAAATGTTGGAAGATAACATTCTTTAGTTCAAAAGGTAGTAATCAATTTTAAATTTATATTTGAGCCAGTTTTCTGGCCGGCCGTCGAAGTTAACATTTAAATAAAGGCTTAAGATTGTGGCTTCAGTGAAAGAAAATCCCCGAATAACTTCACTCCAAATTACAAAAGATATTGGAATACTATTTAAAAAACAAATCTGTGCTGATATTGTGCAAAAAAAAAATAATAAAAAAGGATGGGTATCATGAACGTGTTGCTTGTAAGAAATCATTTATTTCACGTATCAATGGATAAAAATGGATTGCTTATGTAAATGAACACATAATAAACTAATCCAGTTTTGGGAAAACATGATTTTCTCAGACGAGAGCAAATATTGCATTTTTGGAATAAAAAGACTCAAAATTATATGTATATCACCGAATAACAAAAATAAATAATTATATGTATATCACCGAATAACAAAAATCTTGCTTTTTACTGTGAAACACGATGGTGGTTGAGCAAAGTTATGAGGGTGTATGGCAGTAGTGACGTAGGACAAATTACGTTTTTAGAATCCACTATGGATAAATATACTTACTTAAATATTTTAAAACAAAATATAAAGTAATGTGATGAAAAATTAAGTCTAGGCCCCGATTATAATTGTGTGCATTACAATGATCCGAAACACACGAGAGAAGTTGTTAAGCTATGGTTATTATATAACGTTCCAAAATAGTGACATGCACCTCCCCAATCTCCAGACCTAAACCCTATAGAACATATGTAGGATTTGCTCGAACGTAAATTCGCCAACATGACATAATTTCAAAGGAAATTTTGAAGAAAGTTATAAAAGAAGAGTGGAATAAGATTAATACTGAAAAATCCACAAAGATGATACATGCAATGCTAAAACGATTATAGGAGGTTCTTAAAAGAAGAAGCTATCCAGCCAGTTATTAATTCATTTGAAAAGTTTATTTTACTTTATATTATTTTTGATTTTCATTTGCTGTACCCAGACTTTTTCTGCTCAATTTGTATGAATTTTTGTGTATTTTATTTTTTAGTTTATTTGTTATAAATTTAAAATGTTTTTAATTGACATGTATAAATAATTAGTAGTTTATAGAATTAATAAAAAATATGTTTGTTTTCAAATTTAAATTAATAAGTTTCTCTTATTGAGAAATATATCCGTATTGATAAATGCACGCAGACTTTTTCTGCCTAGTGTATATATAAATATTTATATATACATACATATTTATTTGTATTGGGTTATGAAAAAAGTCCTTTTATAAATTGTAGAGAAATTGAAACATGTTTTTAAAATTGTTTATAAATCTTTTATTAAACTAAATATATGCCATTTTTATCTATGACTCTCTGCCTTTTTTGTGTAGAACCATTATTTCTTCGGTGTAGAACTTCTGAGGTTTCTGGTCACAAAAATAGAGACATGTTTTTTTAGGTTTTTATTAAAATCAAGTTTTTTATATTAAGGGAATTCTACAATAATCAAAACAAATAGTAGTCTAGCTATGTTATAGCTGCTATGTCATATGCTTACATGTCGATTTTCTTCAATTTTTGCTGGATTTCATCGATATTTTTCACAGTAGACCGACTAGAACGAGGTGCATCTTTCACTTCAAAATTTCCATCTCGAAATTGATGAAATTAATTCTTTACCATTTGTTTAGTTAGAGCATCGTTTCCATAAACATGACGAATTTGTTTATGGGCTTATGCAGCTTTTTCCTTTTTTATAATAAAAAAGTAAAATGTATCGAAAATATTCTTGATTTTTCACTCATCTTAAATATTAATATTTTTTCATTGAATGCACGAATTTCGTTTAAATCTGTTTTAAAATGTTTTGTAAAATGTCACCTTTCAAACAATTTATAACACTAATATATCACAAAATGGCACATTGTCAAAATCAATCAAACTTTATCTGTCAGTAAATAGCAAAAATACTTTTTCCCTAATCCAATATAATTGAAGAGAATTCCACAGTAATTATTAATTGTTAATTTAGAAATATATAAAAAGTACAAAAATAAGAGACTCATGGATAGATGGGATAAAAACATTAAAAAAAACGTTGATATGAAAGATAAAGCTATTGGATCAGTGGAAGTGGAAAGTTTTAAAAGATGCATCTAGGCAGTGAATGAAAAGATATTCCTGCTACTGAGTCTTTCTCTCAGTATATATAGATATACATATATTGTTGTATTGTAAGTAACAAATATTTTAAACAATAGGTGAATTATCAATATAAAATGTGTTTTATTTGAATCTATTTGTACTGGAAACAATACAAATTCATTACTTTTTTATAAGATAACATTGATCTGTGAAAATATTTTGTATCCAGAACTTTTTTAAATGGTTTAATATATATATATATATATATATATATATATATATATATATATATTTGTGTGTGTGTGTGTATTTATCAAAAAAAATGCACGTTATTTTTTTATAATTAAAAAACTAGAGTGTTTTTCGTGCACAAAAAATCATTATATATATATATATATATTCCTTGACCATGAAATATACCACGTGTATATCTAGAGATACACAATATATAAAATTAAATATTTTTAATATTAATTTAAATTAAGACACGTGTTATTTTGTTACGTTATTAATAAGTATATTTTATTTGTTTCAGGTGAGTTTCTGAATTGTTTCTGTTTAATATGCAGGTAAATAAATATTCTACATACATTTTAAAAAATAGTTGTAGTAATAATTGATACTTTAATTAATTTATATAACTCGTATTTATATATATATATATATATATATATATATATATATATATATATATATACATACATATATACACACATACAGGTTTGTACGTTAGAATTTATTACATTTATATATAAGTATACAATAGTTCATGTGGCTAGTATTACAGAAAGAATGCTTTACATATGTTACCTTCTGTTTCAAGTTATACATCTTATTTGAAATACTAGTCACCCTTCTCTTTTATATATTTCAATATTACAAACCGAAGTCGTGTTATTAGTAAGAAAAAAAATGATTCCCAGTTGAGGAGAGTTCAAAAAATACCCTTTTCCTTTTTCATATAGATTTATTTTTGAAAAGTTCTAGTAAATTTAGTAAGATGTATTATTTATTTATTAAAATATTGGGTTAAAAAATGTACTAGGATTGATTTGAATTTTATATCGTGGTATTTAAATTTATAATCCTACTTTTTTTAAAAAATTATCACTATGTTTATTTATGAGTGTAGGATATGGGTTGTATTTTATAAAATATTTCATTAGTTTTTAAAAAATACTATGCTAAGTAGAGTAAAAGTTTTAACTGGAATGAAAAGTGATGTATCGATTATAAAAGAAAATTCTTGGATAATGAGGGAAACTAACACTAAGATACGATTAATAATTTTCATAGAGAAATAAATGGAATTGGTTGTATGACATTTGTTTGGAATGAGAAGCAGTGAATCATTCAATGCTCAAAAATTGTATACAGAAAAAAATTGCGGATTTGTACGTAAATTTGATTTTCCAGTGACTAAACAGGATATAATTCTTGTTTTTGTTAGTTTTATTTTTATCGTTGAATTATTATCATATAAAGAACTAGCGGATTCACTTTGAACTGGTAATAATATTAAATTTGTTTATCTTTAAATGGAAACGTTGTTAATAATTGGACAAATTAAAAAGAAATATTGAAGAAACAATTTTTTATTAAAAAAATATTCTGTTATAAAATAATATTGCATTTTCCTATAAGTCAATGAGAAAGTAATGAAGCTTATGGCTTTTATCATATATTACATTTTTTTATTAAATATTAAATTTAAAAAATATTTGTTTAGACGAATTTAAATTACTATTTTTCTAAAGTTATATTGGAAAAATATTTCACTTAAAAATATTTTTAATGTACACATATTTCATTTGCAAATTATTAATTTCATTAACATCATTTGTAAGAGTATATAATTTTCCTTGCATCAAATTAATAATCAACGAATGCAGGTGGACACACGTACTGTTTTGCGAGTGCAACTCTATCAAAATAACACACGTGCATTTTGCTTTTGTATGCAAAATTCTTCCATATTTTGAAATTTGCATTTTATATCAAAAAATCGATCGTTCAGTGAATAATTCGCATCCACCATCTGTTCGGTATTCGTGTTACAATTTGAGAAAAAAGTGCATACGCTAACCGTGAGATAATTTCATTAATAAGTGCGAAGAAAAGAATGTCATCATTTTCGTCAGTGACATCATTCCCAACAGGGAAATATTTATGCTCGCATCACGACTTGGTATAATTTGAGCCCACAAGAGTTGTGTTACGACGATCGCAAATGTTGTTTTGCCGGATGATTTCTTTAAAATATTTATTAACATTATATTTGATATTCACACGGTAATCTGATTTCTATTTATAATCTATAAAATTGATAACGACAACAGATATTTAGTTGTTGTATTTTTTTATTTTAAAAAAGTTTAAACTAAAAACCGGCAATTAAAAATGTTCGATAATAATATTGTAAGATTGAAAGTACCCGTTAGATATAACGAATTTTCATTAAAATATTTAAAATGGACAGATAATAATTTCATAATTTATGAGATTAGTTTTCACATACAACGTAACTTTTTCATTTTTCCATGTTGATGTATTTATCGCTTTTCACGCTTCCCGCCAACGCCGCTCGTTTACACATCGAACAAAATACACCTCGTAAATTTACCCAATGCATCTGTACAATTGGTACTTAAAAAATTGCGATTTATTGAAAATTTAATTCGAGTTGACCGATGTAAATAAACGGTATGATCGACGATAATTAAATTTCCTATCAATTTATATGTAAAACTATGCATATTTTTGCATATATTGAACTTCCGACTCTGTTTGGTTTATGCATTTATTAGTAGACATTTTCACGGTTCAATGGTTTTTTAGCCACTGTGAATGTTGTGTATAAAATGTTCTCCGACAACGTAGAACGAGAAGAATTTCCAGTTTGTTGCTTTTTGTTATATTAACAGAACGACGAAAATATCGTTTTGGATATTCGTGGAAGAGTTTTGGGGGAATATAGTCGGAAATATTTTATTTCTGAAAACATTTTTCGGTACGATTTTATATTAAAAAATGCAGTAGTTGATATAATTTTTATTTTTATTTGTACTGTTATTATAAATAATTATATAAATGGTGAAAATGATTAAATTACTAAGCAAATTATGTTTATGAATTACGTTTATCTTGCAAGTTTATAACAAAAATTCTTAACAAATTTATGTGAATTTCGTTTAAACACAATCATATTTCCTATATTAACTAGCTCTATCATAAAGTAATCTCTGAATGAAATAAATCTCCCACAATACTTATCTTTTCAATTAAAACACATTTTGTTAGTATTATAAACATTTTTTTAAAAAAAATAATTTGTTGACATTAATAATTTTTGACCATTATATATGATTGTGCAGATTGTGGATAAAAATCATAAATCATTTATACACAGTCTATATAATCATTTCTAATGACCAATGAGGATTTGACTGTCCTATTTTTTTTAAATCACTCGGTACTTTAAAAAAATTTAATATTTTTATTCAAAGATAATTCGGTTTTGTGATTTTAAATATCATGAAAAATATAAATTAATAACAACATATTTAATATTATAAATTGTTAATTCTAAGAAAAGAAATAAAAGTATATATTTGTTCGTGAAATCAAAATATTATTTCTAGTAATTCTTTAAGAAAATATAAATGTATCACATTTGATACACGAGGTAAAGAAATTAAAATGCTTGGAAATTTATTATTATTTGACTGATTACCGTATTTATATCAAAGAATCTTATTTATATTAAACGTTATTTATTTTTATAAATTTGCAACCACGCTACTTTCATCAGTGTATGTATGTGTTTGTGTATACGTCGCTATTACTTTCATATAAAAGAAAACGAACGTTATTGCGCATTTTTCTATTGAATATTAATTGTGAAACGGAATATTTTCAAAACACACACACGGTATACATAGAACGTAACGTACAAAAAATATTATGTTCGGTTATACTACGTTCAACTTCATTCGCACGTGGTTGACGACGCAAAACCGACACACGCTGTGGGGGTTGAACTCACATTCGGGCTACCCGACGCTGCGCATTAGAACACAGGAGCGCGCCGGCACGATTTTTGAAGCGTTTACAGTTTTTATCGATAATATGTCAGCCGTTTGTATCATGCATATAACTAAAAAAATAAACATTACTTACCAGCAAGATTGTTTATGTTGTGCTATAAGTCTAAAAATATGTGTGGTGTTTATTTCTCTTGAATTGTTTTAATTATTTTTAAGGACTACTGCTTTGACGTTAAAATAACTCTTTAAAGTATGAGATTTTAGGATCATTTAATCTTAGGTTTCATACTTGAAAGAGTAATTCATTCAGCAATGGAAAAGATTATAGTAATGAAAACTACTTTTTCAGTTAAATATTTAAACATAATAAAACAATATACTAAATTATTACTAAAATAGGTATTTTTAACTTGTTCAGTCTTGGCATTACATCAGATTTATTTCCGAGTTCAAGAAATGTTGACAAATGAGTTTAAATTATTTAAAGAATTACAGAAATTCTTTTCAACATTTGTTATTCGTAAAAAAAATAAACTAGTTAAATTGTATTTTGGTTATTCTATTTAGGAATGTAGCGCAGTATTAACTTCAATATTGTACAACATAGCTAAGTATTAAAATCTGGACTATTTTCTAGAAATTCTGTAACTCTACTGAGTTTATAATTATTTATATGTATGTGTATTTTGGCGAAACATTGGATATTTAACTGAAAAAGTTATTACATTTCTCGACCAACTTTGTATGTTTTAAAATGTTTATATTCAAATTATACTGCGAGTTAATATTTTTGATTTTATTGGCTACCAAAGTGAATTTAAGCTATGCTGACAATGTGACAGTTTTGATAAAAGTGATACATATCTGAAATTGGACAGTTGCCTGTAACAGATTTCTTTTTAATCTTGTTCCGTTCAGATTCGTGAATATAAGTCATTAGTCAAATAGAACTATGGGCAGTAATTCTTACAACACGAGAATAGTTATGTGAAAATTCTGTTCGAGTTACATTAAAAAACGATTTATACTGTTTTAATGATTTAGTATATTTTAATCTTTTTAAAATTATTATGTATCATAGTTTACCATTGAAATCGGTTATATTATCAATTTGCTCGAACAGGAGCTACTTCTACGCTCCTGTTAACGACCATCGATACTTTTGATGTTTCTTTATATCGGGCAAGTGTGTATTGATGTCGGAATCGCTAACGTAGTCTGTCAGTATTGGAGATGGAAAATCTTTAACTCTCGTACACGTGCCCGTGTCGGAAACGTTGAATGAGACCACTTCTCAGTATTTCCAACTGATAAAACATAAACAAAAGCATGTGCAAGCCAGTTTTCATATTTCGACTTTTTCCACTGTGAGTTTTGGTAAAGATGAGTAATTTCGATTCTCGGAAATATAAATTTACTGGGAATATCTAAAATGAATGTTTAGAAATATGAGTTTATTTGAAATTAAAATAAACAATAGATAATAATAAATTTTGTGGTGATGGAAATATATAATTTAATATATTAATTTTTATACACAATTATTATACTATTTCAATATATTAATTATTATATTATTTAATATATGCAACAAAATTCTACACGTTATTATATTTGACAGTATTTTTATATTTGACATTTTTATAACATTATACAATAATAAAATTACTCATTGATTCTAAGTAAATGTTTATCAGACTGAAGGAAAATAATACGGAAATAAATTATAATATACATACATACACTATCATTTGTAACAAGTATATACAAAAAATTTACAAAAATTATATTAACAATTTATAAGTTTGAATACATTAATTTAATAGTTATATATATATATATATATATATATATATATATATATATATATATATATATATATATATATATATACACTACCAAGACAAAGTCTGTACACACCCATTCTATCTTTATTAATATCGCTTATAACATAAAAACACTATTGTTGATAACAAAGTAACTATTTTTTATTTTTTTTTACAAAGTCTTAGAAATTAAAAAACATCAACAAATCACTTTTTAAATATCAATAAAGTAAAGAAAAACAACAAAACAGACGAAATTTTAAAAAATTACGTGAGAAAAAGTCTGCGCACACCTAATTAAAAATTAAAAAAAGACTTAAAATGTCACTTTCAGTATAATATTGGGTAACCTTTCCATTTTAAAACTTCTTTCAATCTTTTTTTCATAAATTGAATTAATCTTTCAGTTTATTTAGAACTAATTTTGGCCCATTTTTAGATGATGGTAGTTTTTGACATTTCTTTAAAATTTCTGAATTTTGTGCTAAAGCAAATTCTATAAATGTTCAATGAAATTAAAGTCAGGAGATTGTGGGAGCATATACAAGTGTTTTGGAATATTATAGAGTACCCAAAGCTTTTGACAATTTTGGTCATATGTTTGTGATAATTGTCTTGTCGGAAATGAAATTTACGGTCTAATCCGATTTTTCCTACATTTTCTTTTAAATTTCGCTTTAAAATATCGAGATAGTCGAATTTATTTATTATTGACTACTAAATTCAATATTACCAACGCCGCTACTTAACATACACACCCATAACATCACCCGACCATAACCATGTTTCACGGTGAGAAACAGATTCTTCTTATCTTAAGGCTATATTAGGTTTTTACCAAATGAACTTTCGTCCTTTTATGGTAAATATATAAAATTTACTCTCGATTATATTTTTACAAAAGTCCTTCCACATATTTACATGCTCATTTTGCTTAATTCTGTTCATTCTTGAAATGAACGGTTTCTGTCTTGCAATTCAACTACGGTACCCAGCAATTATTAGAGTTTTCCTTATCGTATCATCAAATTTTTTTTATCAAATTGTACATGGACACTTTCAGCAATTACAAAAGTGGATAATCGTGGATTAGTCTTAATTGTATTTATGATATAACGTTTTTCCCTTTCAGATAATTTTGAACGGCAGCCACAACGGAGTTTTGATGTTATGCTATCAGTTATTTTAATATTTTTTTTCATCTATAAATTGATGAATGCTGTCTTCCTAAAATTGTTTTAATATTTTTATAGCTATTTTCTTTTCCCCATAATTTTATAATTATTTTTCTCTGATATACTTATTTTCTTCTTTTAAAAAACACATTTTATTTTCCATGATATTCACTTGTATTACTAGTTTGACAAAAACTAAAGTTAAGAATAACAATCTGCATTCCCTTTTCAACAATCACGTAGCCAATTGTAATGCTGAAATTAAAAATTCTAAGGATAATAAATGATAAACGCAACTGTGCGCAGACTTTTTCTGACGTAATTTTTTAAAATTTCGTCTGTGTTGTTGTTTTTCTTTACTTTATTGATATTTAAAAAGTGTCTTGTTGATGTTTTTTAATTTTTAAGACTGTAAAAAAAATAAAAAATAGTTACTTTGTTATCAACAATAGTGTTTTTTATGTTAAAGGCGATATTAATAAAGATAGAATGGGTGTGCGCAGACTTTGTCTCGGTAGTGTATGTATATATATATATATATATATATATATATATATATATATATATATATACACACACACATTCACGTACATACATACATATACACATATATACACAGCTGGCCAAAATAATAGTAACATCATCAACTTATTGCATTTGTTATTTTCTAATAGCAATGAAGTGATATTAAAACATTATCTATTGAAATTTGTTTGCACATCTAAATGTTCCACCTTAATATTATTTAGTGTCATATTGAAGTGATATTTTTAGGGGATTTCCCATATAAGTTATAAGCAATTCAATTTTGAGTGGACTTAAAAATAGGTAGAGTTCAAACAGTAGTTTATTTTTTTTTAAATAAGTAATAATTCGTTTCTGTTTTTTTTTTTAAAAAAGAAAGGTAATGCGTTTTAAATTAATAAAAGTGAGTTGGCGATTGTTGTGGTGAAATTTTAGATTTTCATGGGTCTGTATAGTCATTGTTTTGTTAAGGAAAGAAACATTGTAATAATTTTTTTAAAAAAACAAGGAAAGAGTTATAGGGATATTGCCAAAATTGTTAATCGATCAGTAAATTTGGTTTCAAATGTAAAAAAATATATAATTTTAGGGGCAGAAATCGAAAAACAAAATTAACAGAAAAATCATTTTAATAAATAAAAAATATCCTTTTAAAAAACGTAAAAAGACATTTTACAAGAAAGTGAACTCAATACTAGTGTTAGAAATATACGTACACGATTGAACAAAGCTAATTTACTTGTTAGGCATTCACGTAAAGTACCTTATGTCAGCAAAAAAAAAAATACAAAATAGAATGAAATTTGCTAAAGAACATGCAAATTGTAGAGATTTAGAGAGCAGAAAAAATGGCAAAATATTATGTTTTCTGATGAAATAAAAATTAATTTATTTGGGTCTGATGGTCGAACATTCGTAAGGCAAGTTTCAAAAACCGAATTGAAACCATATTATACTCGGAAAATAATAAAATATGGTGGCGGCAATATAATGATTTGGGATTATTTTTCGTGGCATGGTGTTGGGCCTGTATATTGGATTCAAGAAAAAATGATCCAATATAATTACATGAATTTGTTAGAGAATATCATGCTATCTTATACACTATTGTTGATAACAAAGTAACTATTTTTTATTTTTTTTACAAAGTCTTAGAAATTAAAAAACATCGACAAAACACTTTTAAATATCAATAAAGTAAAGAAAAACAACAAAACAGACGAAAATTTAAAAAATTACGTGAGAAAAAGTCTGCGCACACCTAATTAAAAATTAAAAAAATACTTAAAATGTCATTTTCAGTATAATATTGGGTAACCTTTCGACATTTCTTTAAAATTTCTGAATTTTGTGCTAAAGCAAATTCTATAAATGTTCAATGAAATTAATCTCAGGAAATTGTGGGAGCATATACAAGTGTTTTGGAATATTATAGAGTACACAAAGCTTGACAGTTTTGGTCGTATGTTTGTGATAATTGTCTTGTCGGAAATGAAATTTACGGCCTAATCCAATTTTTCTTACATTTTCTTTTAAATTTCGCTTCAAAATATCGAGATAGTCGAATTTATTTATTATTGACTACTAAATTCGATATTACCAACGCCGCTACTTAACATACACACCCATAACATCACCCGACTATAACCATATTTCACGGTGAGAAACAGATTCTTCTTATCTTAAGGCTATATTAGGTTTTAGCTAAATGAAGGGAATATATCACTGATTTTGAAGTTCCAACAGGATAATGACCCCAAACAACTCGAAAAATGTCAAGAAGTAGTTGAGGGATTATATCGTTTCAGTTATGGCTTGGCCTGTTCAATTACCAATCTTAAACCCGATTGAGAATTTGTGTAGCAATATCAAAAAAGTAATTGGAACGAAAAATATCAAAAATAAAAACCACTTACGGGAAGAAGTGCAAGTTGCATGTATTCAATTCCTGTAGAAAAATGTAGAAATCTTATTGATTCAATGTCAAGAAGATGCGATGCAATATTAAAAAATAAAGATTACCCAACAAGTTATTAATTCAGAACAGTAACAAATTCTGTAACATTTGACTTTTTTAGTCGCCTTTTATAAGTTTTCATAAATTTCTATTACCGTAGCCACTATTTTATCCAAGGAATCATTTTTTCTCTATTTTTATATTCACATGAATAAAATTTTTATACTATGTAGAAAAAATTGTTTTTGGTAGTGTGATTTAAAATAAAAAGAAATTAATCAGATATCAATATTTTTTATGTTTTAATTTATATTTAAGAAAAAAATTTGTGTATGTATTATGTATTATTTATATATATATATATATATATATATATATATATATATATATATATATATATATATATATATAATGACAAATTAAACATTATATATATTTTTTATTAGTACTAATTTAGCTAATATAAAATAATTCACTTTCCATAAAAAAATAAAACCGTTGTTTAATTTCTCTAAAGAATTGAAATAAATCATATTATTATCAGCAGTACTTCTCGTTGAATTCTTTGTTTTCAGCAATCGTGTATAGTAAATTTATCTTTTTTCATATATAGTGCATGCGCATTGTTGCCTTTTTAATTATTTTCTACTTTGTATGCATTGATTTTATTTGTTCGATGACGCTAATGACCCTGGTTGTCGTTGATATATAATCTAATCTAATTTATCTGTAGGGGTAATTTATAGAAGTTGCTGGTATGTCGAGAACAGTTTAATAACTCGATGACGAACAAAACATTAAAATATTTTTTATTACACATATAATCATTTATTGTATGCATGTATTTAATACGTGTATATATATATATATATATATATATATATATATATATATATATATATATATATTATATTTATATATATATATATATATATATATATATATATATATATTTATATTTATATATATATATATATATATATATATATATATATAGTATATGTGTGTGTGAGTGGGAGAGAGGGATGAGTTCGGAGTTGGATGTGATCATCTGTTGTTAGGGAACATTGGAGAAATCTTAGTTTGAAAAACTTGTAAGAAGAACAGTGACATTTAATGAGGCTTTCTCCTAGCAGTGGGTTTATATAGGCTTTTTGATGATATATGTTTATTCATCATTATTGAGCTTTCTTTTTCCAGTGTTGAATGAAGACCTTTCAAAACTTTTAATTACAGCCATCGAACATTTTTTCTCTCACTCCTCATGTATATCTTTTTCTTGTTTATCCATAGGTTCTTTTTTGATTTTTTTTTTTTGTTATCTGTGTTACCAATCAATAATTCCTTTTGTCCATCTGGTCTTCTGTATATAACCAGCCCATTTCCATTTCAAATCATAATATATACATATATAAATTTATATCTACAGTACAAGAACAAATATATGGTGACGTTAACTTTACATTCGTGTACATATAAAACTGGCAACAAAGGCCGCCGACATGTGATTGGCCGATAACCCGTAGGAATCATGTGTTACCGATAAGACTGAGCACACATCAGCAGCAAATACAACACAGACAAGTCGAATCGCGTATCCGTATCACACTATTTATAATCACAGTGATTGTATGCAGAGGTGGAATAGTTAACATATCAGATCGATGACCAATGGATCATCAATTCGTATCCGTTTCGGATGAATATCTTAATTTAATTTTTGATACTCTGCTTCTGATCAACTCGAAACGATACAAGTATCGTGTGCTAATTTAGGAGGTTGGTCTGTTAAAAAATATGATAAGATTAGTCTAAAATTTGAATATAATGATCATAATAATGATCAAATTCTTCAGGAATTTTTTTGAAATTATAATATTAGAAAAATTAAAACATGAAAATTGTGTCTTATAACATGGGCTCTTATGGCGGTGTGGTATAAATTGAAACTTAGTCATTGAAACTCCACTAAAAAATGCCAAGAATTTTTTAAAAGATGTTTTATTGAAAAGCTTATATTTTTAATAGTATTATCACTCGAGTAAAACAAATCTTCACAACGCCGTTTGTAAGTTTTTAGTTGAAAAAGAATTGTAAATGAATGATTTTAAAGTTACAGCCAGTACGAACTTTACAGCCAGAACGAATCACGGCGCAGCACTGTAGGCACGTGACACATACGATGCGCGTGTTAGTCGTGTTCATATACCATGTATACTATACAGAATTATTTATTTGCAGTTGGCAATCATTATTTTAGTCCATACAAAAGTGTAGACCACTACTCCTTACCCCGCGCCCCTGTAAGACTATGACCAACCATCTTAAGTAATGAGCAACGTTATAGTGATTTCGATCGAAATTCAAAATTAACTCTGTCATATTAATATTTGTATTACATTTTTTTTAAAAATAAATCTAAATTGAAGTGATATTCATTTCTTACAGAATTTCCTAATGGTTTATATCTTTACGTGAAATAAATAAAATGAATCATATTAATCATAATTGTTCGATTTACAAAAACTGGAAACGAATGATAAATAACTTAAGCAGATTACTGTACATAGAAATAAAATCGTTCGAAAAAGCCTTATCAATTTTCCGACAAACCTAATACTAATCTTTTAATAATTTTCCGATATAATTGAACGTTCGGCACGTGTTTCATATTTTTGATACTTGAATGTTATATGAGAGCTTTCCAAGAAAGTTCTAATGAACGTATCTAACAATTCATATCTTTTACTTCTACAAAAAATATTTTTCACTTACTATCACCGGTAATAAAAAAATAAGTGTCCATGACATACATATACATTTAATTACAATTACTGATTTCTAAATTTATCTGAAATATATTATTAGAACTGTTAACTATATCCATAAACGTAAACAGTGAAAATAAACCAATTTCATTAAATCACCAATTCGCACATATTTGCACCTTATACTCCCGCCAATGATCAGTCATTCAATATATATATATATATATATATATATATATATATATATATATAATAAAATAAATATAAAAATAAATAAAATAAAGCGGCATCGCGTTCAAACATTGAACGCTTTGATTATGAACGCCAGTGGGTCTATTAAGCGTGATGAACGAACGTAAAGGTCGTGGATCAAAGGCTGTTTAAAATCGAGCGATTGCGCTCAATAAAATTATAAATAAACTTCTTTTAATACATATCTGATGGCACGAGGAATCTAGTACATAGCGTTCTAATTAAATACGAAATTATATTTTATTTTTATTACATTTAAAAAGAAAGGTTCGAGATTCGTATTTGAACACACGTGACGGTTTACGAGTCGGGATTTTTTTAAAATTTATCAGCAAACTTAATTTATAAAGAATATAGGAGAAAAATATCAGCATGAACATGTTTTGGAGAAAATTACAAATTTGAATGATTAGACAATATTTGTTTTATATAAAATGAATTGCTTAAAATGCCAAACAATATAATGTAATACATTTTTTACATATTACAAATGTATTGAACGATTAAACAATTTTATTCAAAGACCATGAAAACAAGTATCAGATATTTAGTTTAATTCAATTAAAATAAATATTTGGATAATTAGAAGAGTCACCTGTGTGCAAAATAATAGCAGTACATTACTTAGAAAAGTAATATTTCAAATTTCCGCCACTTTCTTCTTTAAAAGTTAGTGACATTTATTGAAAAACACATTTTAATGTTCCAGTATCTGATTTTGTGCGATTTCTTGTTTTTTGAGTTTAGGTGTTTTAAAAAATTATTGTAATTGTTTCTGAAAGTGTAAGATTTGCACTGTGCAAAATAATAACAGCGTTATAATTTGTACTTAAAAGTTAAAATAACGAAATCTTTTTAACATTTTTTTGTAATCTTAATTTGAGATAGATTGAATTTATTGATTTAGTACAAAATTTAATGAATTATATGTGTGTTTTTAATTAAAATGGGTTGTGGAAAGCATTGTAATGAAGAAAAACGACTTTTAATCAAAAAGTTGCTATCAGAAAGTAAAACCTATAAATTTATTGAAGAAACGCTTGGGTGCTCTAGTAAAATGATTGAAAATGCTAAAAGTGGACCCAAAAAATGGAAACACGAGGACGAAAAAGGAAAATTGAAGAAAAGAATGTAAGGAAAATAGTTCGGCTAGCTCGAACCAATCCTTTTTTGACGAGTTCGAAGATAAAATAGGAGCTAAATTTAAATGTGGACGCTCCTACAATTAGGAGGAGACTTGCAAAATCCAAATTATTCAACAGAGGTCCAAAAAAAGTTCCATTTTTGAAGCGGCAGCATTTGCAAAAGACCATCTGCATTGGCAATCTACTAAATGACGTTGTGTTATATGGACTGATGAATCAAAGATAGTTTTATTTGGCAATAGTGGAACAATGCAGTATATTAGAAGACCACCATATAGTTCATACATTCCACGGTACTCACTAAAGACCATAAAGCATGGTGGTGCAAAAATAAATGTATGAGGGTTTTTTTCCCATTATGCTTACTGGTCAATTATATTGGATTAAAAATACAATGACGCAAAAATGTATGTTGACATTATGTAAAATGTTACGTTGCCCTATGTTGAGTGGAATATGCTACTTAAATGGCTTTTCATGCAGGATAATGATCCGAAACATACAAGTAGACTGGCTAAAAATTGGTTTTCGGATAATGGAATTCAGGTTATGGAGTGACCAGCACAATTCCCTGACCTGAACCCCATTGAAAATCTTTGGGCATACATTAAAAAAGGTGTTTTTAAATCAAAATCCAAAACAGATTCTGTAAAATATCTGGGTGTACACTTGGATAAGAAACTCACATATAAGGAGCATATTACAAGTGTACGAACAAAAGCAAATGGTGCACTGCATCAAATTTACAGCCTGATGGCTAGAAAGAGTGGTATAAATAAAGAGAATAAGCTCGCATTATATAAAGCAGTGATCATACCGATGATGACCAGTGCAGCTCCGATATGGAGGAATACATACGCCTCTCATATCAAATCGCTACAAAGAACTGAGAATAAATCGTTAAAGGTGGCCCTTGATATAAATAGAAGTTATAAAACTTCTAAATTACATAAAGAAGCTAGTATGGAAACGGTTGTAGATTTCATAAATATTATGGGTTGTAGATTTTACAACAGGAAACTCCATGACAATCCTCTAATATACAGCCTTGGGAGAGCTAAGATTGTACCCGTTTGTAGCCGGGTAGGCAAACATAGAAGAAGAAACGTCGCAACGCAACCGTACTGTTAATGAGTTATGGGAAGTAATGAAATCTGCATAGACGTCCATTTCGCAGAAAAAGTGTAGGTAATTAATCAACATTGTCAATGCGATGTTCAGCTGTATTGACTAATAATGGCCACATAACACAATATTATATTATTTTAAATTTCACTTTTAATTTTAAATATATACAATACTTGGAAAAACTGTTATTTTTTGCACACCAAAAAATTTTTCATTCAAACTATAACACTCATTTTTGAATAGGAGATATTGTAAAATTCAACTAATATTTTTTACGTAAATGAGATAAATAAACAGGGGTTAATATAGTAACAAATATTTGAATTTTTAATCAACAAACAACTATTTGAGTTCATCCATAAAATCATATACAAAGCACTACTATTTTTTGCACACAGGTATATATGTATACAGTGACTCACAGTGGCCCAATCCACACTAGTTAACATTCATACAGTTTTCACGGCCCATTACCAGTCGTCTCACACGCTCTTACTCGAAAACTAATTTTTTTTAGGTGGGGGAGTTTGTTGATAAGAGAGTGTGAGACGAGTGGTAATGGGCGTTAATACTGTATGCATGCTGACTAGTGTGGAAAGGCTCAGTCAAAGTAATCCACTATGTAAAAAATCACTTTAACTGTAAGTAACATAAATTAATCTGAGAAAATGTAAAAAGTAATCAGCCAGTTATTATATTTCCTTTAATACGTTGAGGACGGCGCAGTTTTTTCTATGTCGCTTCATCGGGCGGCAGTAAAAATCATACTTTGCTTTATCTGGCGGCACCTTGCACAAAATGTTGTTTAGCAAAACTTCATACTCAAAAGTGCAGTTTCCTTTTACTATACTATAGCTTTCCTTTTACTATAGCTGATGTGAGCCACAGGTGGTACACGCCGCCAGATGGAAAATTCGCGTGTGAGCCACCGGTGGTACACGCCGTTCTCAACGTGTTAATATATATTATATTTTACAAAAGTAATGCAAAAACAATATTGTATAGCGTCTAAAAATAAAAAAAAGTATTCTAAAAAAAGAATCACAATGAAAGTGATCCAATTATAGTATTTCTTAATATACACCTACTCGAATAAGTCATGGCGCACATGGGTAACATAAGCAATTTATTGATATAATTTAATGAAGTAGTTAAATTAGAAAAAGTATATTTAATTGAAAATAAATATAATGAATAAATTTAATGAATATTATATTTATTTTCAATTAAATATATTTTTTTTAACTTAACGACTACATTGAATTATATCAATAAATTGCTTTTGTTACCCATGTGTGCCATGACTTATGCAAGTCAATGTATATTTATCCAATATAACATTTTTTTTCGAATATAACATTTTCAATTACGTTAATATCATGAGATTACGTTAATGTTTTGATTACTTTGGGACAATTATACAGCAAAAATTCTTTCACAATGGTAGCGAAATGTTTTGTGTCATTATCTTGATAAAAGTAAAGCGAATTTTTATGCCCAATTTTTCTACAGTAATTTTTAAATTTTGTTTTAAAATATTTAAGTACATCCACTTATCCATAATACCATCTATAAAATGTAAGTTACCGACACCTAAAGCACTCATACACCCACACACTTGAACAGAACACCTCCTCCGTATTTTACTCTTAAACGCAACAATTCTTTAAGTTCTATATTCGGTTTTCTCCACATTGTTACTTTACCGTCAGAATGGAATATATTAAATTTGCTTTCGTCGGTAAAGAATATTTTTCCAAAACTGGAAGTCTTTACCAATATATTCTCTTGCAAAATTGATTCAAAATTTTCTATTTTTTTCATTAACGTAAGTTTTTGTCTAGTTCTCAACAGTGGTAATTATTTTTACGCAAGACTCTTCTTATTGTTTCTTCTTACTATCCAGCGTTCGTCGTATGCAGTAAAAATTATTTCACTGCTCTGTTTCGATTTTTATAACGATGTATAATATGTTGAACCGTACTTCAGTTTAAATTAACCGCTTTTACAATTTCTCTTTGACTTTTTTAAAATTCAGATGGTTTATTACAAGATATCATTCTACTAGAGTAGTGTGTCTTTTAGATGGTGCCATTCTGTGTATTTTGAAAAATAGTCTTATGTGATGTTAATATAAACGTTCTGAAACAATGTATTACGTGTTTTATAGCTGAGATTTCTCTATATGTCGCAAAATTTAAAATAAAAATGATGTACTTCCCAGTGAATCATTTTGATTGTAATATGAATTATAAGGATATATTTAAAGAATTATTTTAATATATATATATATATATATATATATATATATATACATACATTCTTATATTTTTTTATAAAACAAAGATTAAATACTTACATATCTATTATTTTACGTAGAATTCAAAATATTGTATTATCTGTATTGTTGTTTTTTCTTAATGAAATAGGTAATTTTTCATGGTGGCTAACTTTGAGTGTGAGTCACTGTAGATAGGACAAAGAAATAAAAAAATCCATTTTAGTACAATGGAAAGGAAAGGTATTGGACCATTGAAAGTGAGAAATTTTGAAAGAAGCTAACTTTTTCTCTTGCTAGAGTGAGTTTTTTTTAACTTATTTGTTCCTAAATTATTGTCTTCTTCTTTTTTATAATGATCTTAGACATACAATTAGCTATTCAGTTACTTATTCTTGACTAAATTTCATGCTATCTTAGTTATACTTCTTTCATACACGTTATCTATTTCTTATTTATAATCATTTTTCCATCCTTTATAATCAAACTCTAGTCTTGTGAAGATTATGTGTGCATGTATATATATATATATATATATATATATATATATATATATATATATACGAGGTTGTTTGATAAGTCCGTGTAAAAATAAAAACTGCTTCATTTTTTTGAATAAATCGTTTTTATTTTTCAACATAGTTTCCTTTTAGGCTTATACACTTCATCCAACGCTGCTCTAGTTTGTTGATCCCTTCCGAATAATAGGATTTGTCCAAGTCTGTAAAATAGTCATTCGTTCCTGCAATCACCTCCTCGTTCGAATAAAATCTTTTTCCCGCGAGCCATTTCTTCATATTAGGGAACAAATAATAGTCCGATGGAGCCAAGTCTGGAGAATAGGGGGGATGTGAAACGATTTGGAACCCTATTTCCATTAGTTTTGCGGCCACAACTGCTGAGGTGTGAGCTGGTACGTTGTCGTGATGAAAGAGGACTTTTTTGTGGGCTAATCGGGGACGTTTTTCTTGCAACTCGGTTTTCAAACGATCCAATAACAATAAATAATATGCACCTGTAATGGTTTTACCTTTTTCCAAATAGTCGATAAAGATTATTCCTTGCGAATCCCAAAAGACAGTCGCCATAACCTTCCCGGCCGAAGGAATTGTCTTCGCATTTTTCGGAGCAGATTCCCCCTTGATAACCCATTGTTTAGACTGCTCTTTGGTCTCAGGAGTGTAGTGATGTATCCATGTTTCATCTATAGTGATGAAACGACGCTTAAAGTTCTGCGGATTTCGCTGAAACAGCTGCAAACCGTTCTTGCAACACTTCACACGACCTCGTTTTTGGTCGATCGTGAGCAATCGCGGCACCCACCTGGCGGATAGCTTTTTCATGTCCAAATGTTGGTGCAAAATATTATGTACCCGTTCACACGAGATGCCTACAGCACTAGTAATCTCACGCACTTTCACTCTTCTGTCCTCCATCACCATATCATGGATTTTATCAATGATTTCTGGAGTGGTGACCTCAACAGGGCGTCCAGAACGTTCAGCGTCTCTTGTGCTCATATGGCCACTCCGAAAATTTTGAAACCACTTATAAACCGCACTAATCGAAGGTGCAGAGTCACCATAATGTTTATCAAGCTTCTGTTTAGTCTCCTGAGGCGTTTTGTCTTTAATGAAGTAGTGTTTAATCAACACGCGAAATTCTTTTTCGTCCATTATTTGACAATCACTCGATTTCCTTGATTCCAACGATTGTCAAACACAAAGGAATAGACCGATATGGCTGAAACTTGATGTGTGTTCTTCCAAGAGGTGCTACTAATTAAAAATAACCTCGATATCCACCAGTGGTGCCATCTTTCGGAATTTACACGGACTTATCAAACGACCTCGTATCTATCTATCTATATATATATATATATATATATATATATATATATATAAATATATATACACTGACGCCTATAAGTAATGGCACACATGGGTAATATAAGCAATTTATTGATATAATTCGATAGTCATTAAATTAAAAAAAAATTATTATTTAATTGATAATAAATATAATATTCACCAGAAAAAAATACAAAAAAAGTAATTAATTCTATTATATATTAATAGAATAGAGTATTAATACTATTATAGTAGAAATTATTAAAATAAAAACAGTATGTTACATTTGTCCGGAGAAAAAAGTCAACAATTTTTTTTTTTAAAAAGAGTTTAATACCTTGTTTGTTTTCCTTTTCTTTATACAACTTCATTTAAACGATTTGGCATTGAATAAATTAATTTTTTTGTTGCTTCTGATGTTATATTTGCCCACTCCTTTTGAAGTAAACTGTGTTGTTTATTTTAGCAATTTCTGTTATATAATAGAATTCATTATTGTTTTTTGTGTTTTTTTTCTAATGAATGTTATATTTACTATCAATTAATTAAAAAAAGTTTTTAATTTAACGACTTCATTGAATTATTTCAATAAATTACTTATGTTACCCATGTGTGCTATGACTTAAGTACGTAGTGTATAATATATATGCATGTGTGTATGTATGTGTGCATGTATGTGTGCATTATATGTGTATGTATGTGTGTGTATGTGTATGAATGTGTGTATGTATGTATGCACGAGTTTTATTTTAAATGATTGAGACACAATTTTTAAAATAATTCTTATTTATTTTTCAATCAGCTACAGCGTTTAACAAAATTTAACAAGATGTTTGTTATCAATCAGTTGCAACAGTGGCTCGAGGAGCTCTATATGTTGATGTTACAACATTCAGATTAGAACTGCATGTTGTCCTTACAACATTCGGATTAGAACTAATGTCAGAGTGCTTTACTCAACAAAGAAAGAAACCTCCGTTTCGCATTATTAAGATATTTTGGCTACATGCAAGATTAATAATTGATATGTTGCATTTTTGTGATTTGATATACTTCTCTATACTTATAATGGAAGTATTATTTAATATGTCGACACGTGTTTGATAATTGTGCGAATTCCGTAGGACTAGCCTTGAGAACATAGTTATGTTACATATAACTCACGCATGTATGCACGCATGCATGCACGCATGCATGTACGCATGCATGCACGCATGCATGTACGCATACATGTATGTATGCATGTATGTATGCATGAATGAATTTGTATAGAACATATTCATAAATAGACATTTTCGTATATGTATACATATATTTTTGTCAAACACATTCACTTAATATTGTTGTAGGCGGAACGTTTTTTATCATTCTATTTTTATTATCTAATCGTTAAAATGCGAACGTAACATACTTTGTTTCATATCTATATATCTGTAAGAGAATTAGTTGTGGATATTTTTGTATATCACTTCACTTGTGATATGTGTATTTCATTTATATGTATAATATACATTCAAATATTAAATAGGAAAGTTGTTTCCAAAAATTAATTTCCCACGTTGCCATTAAACAATATGAAATTTGTTTCTTGACACAATGAAATCTTTTAATGAATGCTTATTGAACTTGATTAACTTTAAAGACTATATTCAAACTTCATTGTATTTAAAAAAATTTTTTTTTGATTAGAATATATTTTTATTTATCAGACTGTATTTCATATTTGTTCCTGTTTAGATTAATAGACAATTATATCTTTTACATTACATTTAAAGTTTATGATTTTGATAGGAATTTTTTAAATATTTTCAACTATGGTTTATCGATTTTCCTCTTTTGTATACTCAAGATTATATGGCTTTATTATACAGTAAGTGAGGTCGTGATTAATTGTGACTAATTCATTTTTATTCAAACGAATCTTTTACTCCATCGTCACACGATTTTGTTTGTTTTTTATGACATAAAATCAATTTAGTCTTCTGATATTGATGACATGGCCATCGAAATATGTATTCGAGCAAAAAGCTAACAGCAAATAGATTATTTGTTGTTTTGGAACTGTGGCTGATTCACTTTACACAAATGAATTTTAACCCCAAAACCACAATAATTTAAAATGTTCAATAATCACTTATTGTTCACTTATTATTTATAATTATGTAATCTATAAATATATCGGCTGATGCATTTCGATGGCGACGCCGTCATCATCAGAGGCTTTCTGTTGAAATCTAGACTAGTTTTGACTTTTTATATTTATATACTAATTTGTGTTTTGTGTCCTTATTCAATCCATCTACAACTGGGGGTTGTATCTTTCTTTTCATCATCCTGATCTGCAAGCATGAAGTGCTTTCCCTTATTTATTGTCTTTGCAACATATTCTTTTTCATAGATTTATGACCTTTTTTGATAACATGAATTGACTTATTTATTACTTGTTACGGTATTCGAAAATTTTTAATAATTTGTGAGGTCTGTTTTAAATGAATTCAATATCTGCAAGTGTTAGTTTTGTGATTTAATTTAAAAAAAAAATACTAACATATTCTTTAAAAAAGATTACTAAAGATGTTACTAGATTACTAAACATATTTTAGAACTGAGTGACTCGTTTTTATAAAATTGCATATGATGTTGATGTGGTTAATATATTGAATCTGACTATGCGAAAATAAATAGAATACGTAAACTATACACATGTGTAGATAAAAACTTGTCAATGAACCACAAAAGTTTCTTCGGTGGGATCGTGTGGCCTTGACTGATGCATCTGACGAGTCGGTATAAGGCCGTGGCCTTTTACTGTGACTGGAGTCTCCGGTACAAATATCTTTCCTTAGTACCATCAGAATTTCATACATCTTAGTTTACTCTCTGTCATGGGTCTTTGCGAAACAATCATAGATCACTGTCTTGTGTGTAAATAATAGTCCAGCGAAAATGTAAGAAAATATTTTGAATGTAAATAAAGATATCAAGGTGTCCAATAGTAAATTAATGCAATATATATATATATATATATATATATATATATATATATATAATTCGTAAAATAACACAAATCAAAATTTAAACACAATTATGTTATAGGCATAATTAAGGTTTAAAAAAAATGGTAAAATATCCATTGTACACAAATGAATTTTCACCCCAAGTTCCAAAACAACTAATAATGTCCATTGTAACTAAAAATAAGGATTCTCGCTGTTTGTGTGTATGTATATACATACAATATGTGTATATATATATATATATATATATATATATATATATATATATATATATATATATATAGTCATCCAAATGTGGCACTTAGATTTATGTTTCTTGAATTAGATTTATGTTTTATTAAAAAGAAACATGTGTATAGTGAAACATGTAAACAGTTTTTTTTGTTTCTTTTTAATAAAACAGAAATCTAGATTTTTAGTTCTAGATATTTAGGTAATCATATATATATATATATATATATATATATATATATATATATATATATATATATATATATATATATATATATATATATATATACATATACAATGGTATTTAGCGTTCAATTAGAAACTATTAAATCTGTAAACTAGTTAATTTGTTGTTTAATGGTTACAGTTTACAATAATGAGTACACATAAAATGATTTTATGAATCGAGTCGTAGTCAATGTATAATTTACGATAATCACATGCACTCGATATACCTAGTTGTATTGTCGATAATAACGTTCATGTTTTAAATATTCGTTAAAAACCTTAACCAACTTTATTCTACTATTGTCATTAATAGCTTATTTATCTGTTATAAGTCAGGAATATTTGATAAACATCATTTGATATAGATTTAATATCATTTTAAACGAATATTTTTAATGCCATTGCATTAAACAAATAGAACTGAACGTGTTCAGCGAATTGATCTATTCAAAATCTGTACAAAATATTAAATGAACAATGTTTAAAAATAGAGTGTTCTGAATTAAACATAATCTGTTTATTGTACTAGTGTCAAGTATGTTTATAATTTTTATGACTTGTTCAAGGTGCGATTTAATGTTTATAGTGAACTCAACCGTTCTTTAAAATATACAGAGATTATAATGGTTCGTTGCAGTTTTTAACGCTTCTATTTAATAGTCGTTTCTTTTAATTTCAATAATCATGTTGAATATTTTCTTTTCGATATTAATTATTGTAAAATGTAAAATAAGTTAGTTTTATGAAAACAGTATAGATTTTCTTTTAATGATTAACATAATTAAGTTATATATTGTTTTCGTATTTTTGAACATAAGACGAATCTAAACGTTATTCATTATCATCAACCTGTTTTTATCCACTGCTGAATATATACATCTCTCTAAACTTATCATTTCCAGTGATCTAATACCCTTCTCTCCCATTATACACTACCAATTTTTCCTATGTCTCTTATACATTTATTCATGGGATTTTTCTTAAGTTTTTTTACATATCTTAATTTTCAATAAATTATATCTGCAGTTTTCTCTTCTTACTATATACAAAAAAATCTATGTGAAATCTGTGAGAAAATATTATACAACTTATTCTATAGCTGTGCATTTCGGAAATTTTGTTATCTCTTGTAATATGTCACAAACCTATATACGCAGTAAATATGGTAAAGATGTTAGGATGTTGTCTTGGATTTCGGTGGAATTCCCGTATAATTGTTTATTGTGACAAAAAATCGTGTGTAATAAAATAGGCGTGAGAAAATACTTCAACAAAATATTCCGTAAATTTTAGAAGAATTTTGAATAATTGGTGAAATATTATAATATACTTCAGGTAAAATGCATTTATTATAAAAAAAAATATTTGAAAAAGTGGCGTTTTTATCACAAAAATTGGATGTAAAGAACAAAGAAAACTAATTCAGAAATTAAGGAATGGAGGTAAAACTTATAAAATAATTGTGAAAATATTTGACTATCTGAAAATATGATCACGAATACCTTTAAATGGAAAGAAAAATCTGAACAACATGGGAGACCAAGAAAAGCGTCAAGTCGTGAAGACCGCGGTCTAATAAAATTTGTTAAAAATAATCCATTTGCAATCTCTATTTGCATAAATAGAGAATTAAAATTAAATATAGATATTTCATGAATTAAAAAAAGGTTTATAGGAAATACAATGTACAAAAAAAAAAACACCTTTCCTGTCAGTTAAAAATGTTTGCAATAGGTTATTTGCTTAAGAATGTATTCGTTGGCCTGCGGAAAAGTAGAGGAATGGATTGTGAAGTGAGAAGGCAAAAATAAATTTATTCGGTCCCAACAGATCTTCTAAATTTATCTGTCGACTAAAAAAACGAAGTTTTCACCATAGTACATTGTAAAAACAATAAGATATGAAGAGGGTAGCATAATTATCTGGGCCTGTTTTTCGTGGTATAGTGTAAACACTATTTTTAGTATTAAAGGCATATTGACATATAAGAGTATAAAGAAATATTAAGTACAAAATACTACCTTTTGCTGAAGAGAATGTGCCATTGCGCTTGACGTTTCAACAAGATAATGATCACACACGTCCAGGGCAGTTAAGGCATAGTTTGAAGAAAATAAAAGAAACTGTTATTAAAAATCATTGACATACAACCAAGTATTAATTCATCAACAATGAATTTATTTTATAACTTATTTTTAATTTTACATTTAGAAGTATATTTTCTGAATGTTTTTATTAAAATGAAGTAAATACTTATTATTTTTTACACTGCAAATTTGTTGTTCTTTGCTGTAAAAAAATTCTATGCTTTTCTAGCAGCTAATCTCACCTATTTTCAACTTAATAATCAACAACTATCTCAAATTAATATTCCAATTAAAACACAAATTATAACAGTGCTAAAAATATATTTTCAACAAATGTTTTCACCAATTTTTTACGCAATACTGTATATACTCAATCAATTTTCATTTTAAACTTGATTTTTTAATTTGTTGTCAAATTTATTCGTTTTTCTTATTATCCATAGATTAATATTACATAACAATATTTTGACTATATAAAATATTTATTATACAAACAATTTCGTTATCATGTAAAAGAAAAAAAAGTTTTTTTTATTATTATTCTTAATATTTTGTATTTATAATATTTAACCTTTTAATATAACCTTTATTTTTTATAGCTGCCAAATAGAGACATAGTATAAACTGTATTAAACGTTAATACCTCTTAATCTTGTTTCATTTCGTAGATAAGTTGAATTTTTCACATATACTGAAATATTTGTTCACTCATATTTATGTGTATTTATTCACTTTTCATTTATACAATGTTCAGTATATTAACATCTTTACACTCGATTTATTAATATTGATAAGTAAATATTTCACGGTGGCGTGTTACTTAGATTTTATGAATAATTACATCATGTTTCATTTTATAAAAAAATGATTATTATTTCTTAAAATGTAAATGTAGTCAAATATTATTTTAGTTTTGTCTAGACAAGTTTGTCTTTGAATATTTTTTTATATACAAACGAATGTTATTTAATTTTTGTTATATATGATAGAGATTTGGTTTATTGATTAAATAGTAAAATTAATATTTAGTTTACTCAAACTAATTATACAAATTTAAACTGTTAAAAGTATTGTTTCAGCTTTGACTATTTTAAATATATTTATCTGTGGAAACAAATAAAAACTACAAGTATTTTGAATATGTTATGAAGTGAATTCTTGTAATGAATTTCTGTGAAAATGATACGATTAATGTTCTCGTACATGTATGTTCATGTCAAAGTAAAATAAACAATAAAAACGAATCAATGTTTTACGGACATAAGTGCCGAAAACTGTACATATATAAAATGATTGATAATAAATTTAAATTGTTCTATAATTATCACTCGAACGTGTAAATATCTAACTTCATATAATACGCAATAATAGACGGTACGTAGAAGTGGAAAAAATCAATCTTTAAATATTCATGTATAGAGATTAAATTGATTAGACAGGTCAGCTGATGTATATAATACGATAAGAGTATTACTTAGCGCATAATGTAGATAAAATGACGCTATTACTGATTTTCTTTATTCACTGTATAGCAACGTTTTCGTGTACATGTGAAATATGTTTTTTCATTTATTTACATGGATCTGCATAAATTTGTAATGTTGATTACATTTGTACTTTTTTCTAGTCAAGTCCATTGTAATATTATTGTGTTCAAGTATATTAGTTTTAATAACTTAATTAGTTTTTTTTTTATCTATCTGTGTAGTAACTGATATTGTTTAATACTATTTTTTCAGATTATTTTCATTTTTAGTTTTATTCAATATGTGTACTAAATAATAGATTTACACTTTTTTTCCTTTTAATAAAATTTTCTAAACATTACAATAGATGATAATCTGAAGATGTCAGATAGGATAGATATGGAGGATGTGAAAGGATTTCCCAGTCAAGATCCTTCAATTTTTTTTATATACTCAAAGCTTTAAATAATCTTACATTATCTTAGTTAAATAATTAAGTTCGCCAAGTATGTTTTTTTTAATATGAAGTGCATTAAGTCAATTGTAGGAAGTATAGATCTTAATGGTGCCACAGGATTTTTAAAAAATCCAAATATATTATGTACCTGTAACAACGCGAGCAATAAAATTGTGTTTCATTTATTAATAACTAATATTTTTTCTCATTACATTATTTAATAGGTCTAATTTTTATCTACAATTCATTTCAAAAATTATTAATTTGATTGACGAAAAAGCAAAGCCAAATAGATTATAAATATGTCTATCAAATTTCTTTTTTAAATAAAAATAAAAATATATGAACAATAACAATTTAAAGACAATTTAAGCTAAAAACTAAGAATTTAATATACAGTTATATTATTTTTATACAAATAGAACAGCTTATTTTATACAATTTATTATTATACATATAAAAATTTATGTACACCAAAATTTAAAGCAATAAAATATTCTTGAATCTTGAAAATCTTTTTTTTTATTTCGTGTGGTATCCAAAAATCGCATTTTAAAACTTTATTAAGTTTTTTTAAACAACCCAAAAATGTCGCATGATGAACTTATATATATTTATATATATATATATATATATATATATGTATGTATGTATGTATGTATGTATGTATGTATGTATGTATATTTAAACGTATGAATGTACAGTACTTTTTCTCTAATAACTTTTTGTAATAAAATTATGACCATACATTTTTGGAGGTTAATAATAATTGTTATGCATATTTCATTAGGTTCGTCGTCATCGATGCTCTATCGATTTTTGATGTATTTATGGTATGTAATATAGAATTGTGTCGCGTCAACCAACGAACGAAGGAAGAAATGATAATTGTGTTCATTGTGGCGTCGGTTCAAACTCCCCCGTGACACGCGTGTTGATTATTATATCTAGTGGCAGACAATATAATAACAACTCACGCGAATACTGTTTCCATATGTAGACAAAAAAAGTATACTTTTTTCCATTACATTGATGTCAAGTTCAATTTTCTTAATTTCATTTCGTACGACAATTATTTTCTGAATAATTATGCGTTCGCTGGACGAAACGAACATAAGATCTCTTGTTAAAATGTATGTGCAGTATTTATATTGACACTCGAAGTAGATTCTATGACATTTTTTTAGTAAGTTTTAATTGTTTGAGAGTAAAAAGGTGATTGAAATTATGTTGTAAGTAAATCTGGAAAATCTAAAAATAATAATCAAATTGGACAATTAACATTTGAAATTTTCGTTTAAAACATTTTATAGATTACAGTAACATTTTTTCGGTGATTAATGAATTTTATATTTAAAAAAATATTAAGTAAATTTCTGATAAAATAGAGAAAATACTTTATTATATTTGAATGTATCTCGTACTATGTACTCTTGAATCTTGCATTATTAGTTCAAGTCTAGGATTACGACATATACCATTTTTCATTAGTGAGGTCGTAAAGAATTTTTAATAACCTTCACACATCAACGTTTCAAAATAATTTATATACATACTTATATATATATATATATATATATATATACGAGTATATATATAAATGATGTAAAATATCCTATATCATTTATTTAGATATTTAGTCATATAACTATATATGGATAATTTTCTCACATTAATCAGTGTTTTCTATATTTCACTCAGGTACACATACATATTTGTATATTTTTTTATAGATCTACAACGTCATCGCGACGTTATTTTTACGTTTGATGAAAAAACATCCGTATTTTATGAACATGTATTATTAAAACACGAACGAGTGAATTATTTTAAAAAAATAATAATAATATATTTAGATCACGTGTTCATGCGTCCGCGGTTATATATTCTATTCACCTTATTTATCTTCACTAACCAGACAGTGTATCTCCATATCGCACGGTGACGTCAATATTCAACGTATATTGTTCAATTTTAACGGATACATGTGTATCAGACAGATACTATGCATCATTTTTACACATGTTTTAATTAAATTTATAATTCTTATAGTAACATAAGTCGAACGAAAACACTTTATATATGACGTACATTGTCACGTGACTATTTTTCCATTCTGATAAATACATATATACATATATATATATATATATATATATATATATATATATATATATATATATATATATGAATAATTCAGTGATTTCATATAATACAGAGAAATATGGAAAATGTATATTAGGATTGATATATAAATACAACAAGGGAAACGAATAGACATTATAACAAAAGTGAAAATTTTTATGATAGAAATAGTCAAATCGGCAGATAATAGGAATTATTGATAAGAAATCTAGAAATTTAAAAAGAGCCAATAAGAAATACATGTATAGTTAATATAGAGGTATGTGTTGAATGGAAAAGAAGACACTCTGTCTCTGAAAATGGAAAAGGAGAGACGTTGATCCAGAAATAGATGGAAAGAGATTGATGGTGAAAAGATCATTTACACAAATGAATTTTAACCCCAACACCACAATAATTTAAAGCAGCGGTCGGCAACCTTTTTTGGCCGCGGGTCAAAATCAACCAAATTTGAGTATTAAGGAGACGTTTGGGTTAGAGATATTTTCGTATTAAAACAGTCTTTTAGTAAATAATAAGATATATTTTATTAAGAAAATAATTACAAACATAGTTGAATGAACTTTATTTATAAACGTTCTCTTCGATATCAATGGCTCCCCTGATGTTGAACTTGTGACGTCAATTTAGTCAAGTCTGGTTTATAGTTAGTCGTTTTAAGATGAATACAAGCATCTGAATTTTCGGTAGTTAACCTGTTCCTGTTCTTGGTTAATATAAATTTAATTTGTGAAAATATTTGCTCACATTTATAAGTTGAACCGAATGTGGACAAAATGGCAAAGCCAATTTTTTTCAAAGATGAAAACTTCGTAGGAAGTGATACCCAACATGTTGATATCATGAGAAGATGGTTATCTTCTGTTTTTTCCAAATCTTTCCTCAATTTCTTTAATTTATCCGTCCTATAACATTAAACTTTTAAAATCAATCATTTCTAAACTAAAATTGTCAATTTTTAGATATTGAAAATACTGCAAATTTAAAACATTTTCTTCTATTTCGTCAGGTTTTATTATAAATGTAAACATTTCTCCATGCTTCTTAAAACTTGGAAACCGACTTTCATATTCACTTTTAATGACGAAAATTCAATTTTCGAACTTATTTAGATTGCTTTCATCGATATTTTCTTTTTCATGTTCCCTTTTAACAAGGGAAAGAAATGAAATTTTTTAGTTTTTATGTCAGTTTCAAATAATATCAATTTTGAAGTAAAAATTTTGAAGTAGTACTTTATTTTCGGAACTAAAGTGGGTCACTTGAAATTATCAAATGGGTCACTCGATGACTCGCGGGTCATAGGTTGCCGACCACTGATTTAAAGTGTTCAATAATCACTTATTGTTCACTTATTATTTATAATTACATAATCTTTATATCGGTTGATACATTTCGATGGCGACGCCATCATCGTCAGAGCCTTGTTATAAAAGATCCTATTTATATCAACATTTAATTTTTTTATAATTGGAAACCCAGAAGTATAACAAGGTTTAAAAAAAACTTATGAATAGATGGGATAGACATGAGAAAATTTATTGGTTTGGAGTAGAAAATTAAGCATTAAGTATGAATAATAAAGAAATGAAAACTTACATTGTAGACTTTCCTCGAGTTGCCATTAACTCCATTTTATTCAGTTTTCTTTAATTCATTATAAATAATAAACATTAATTTAGTATTAATTAGAATGAATTCATATGAATGAGTTAATTTAACTTTTTGTAACAGATGTAACTAGTTTTAATGATTATTTCATATTATTACTGTAAATAATATTAGAAAGAGTACCAGATATTGATAATTAAAAAAATATAAATAAAATTAAAGTTGAATATAAATTATTCAAAAAAGATGAACGAAAAAAGTTAAATAATTTGTCAAAACCTTTGTGTATTTTTTTGTGTTACCCCCACGCTATTATTGCAAAGTACGAAGACACTGATTTCTCATATTACCAGATGCTGCTTGTTCTGTTCTCCCATCCCGAAACAGATTACGTGCAACAGGTGGGTGGGCTATACAAACAGACGTAGTGACGGGAATACACTACAAGCAAAGTACTACATACCTACTGCTACTATCGACTATCATTCCAACATAAATTTTCATAAACAAATAATGAAACACTCACGAATCGTATCCGATACGAGAAAAAGGGGAAAAAACGTACGAATCGAGGAAGAAGTGACATGACGTTGACTAGGTATGAAGATAGGCGAGATAAGATCGATTATAGAACTTACCTGTGAAGAAACAGGGATTATTTTATAAGTATATTTACAATAAATGTAAATGTGTTATTGATAACTTAGTGAACGAATATTAGTTCAATGTTTGATTTGTGATTTTTTAAAATGAATTTCATATAGAAGAATATATAAATTCATATATATATATATATATATATATATATATATATATATATATATATATATATATATATATAGCCTTGCTCATATGTATGGAGCACGCTTAATTTTTATTGCTAAAAAATTAAATAAAACACATTTTTTTAGAAGATAGATTTATTGTTTTTCTGTTTCTTATGCCTCCTTTGGTTTTTAAGATTACAACCACTCTTTTTGGCATATTATGAATTGAATTTCTGCAAATATCGGAGTCTATTTTTTCCATTCCTCTTTTATTTTTTATTGCAGCTTTTTTTCGTTTTTACATTATATTTTGCATTTTTCTTTAATATTGACCATAAATGTTAAATTAGATTTAAATCCAAAGATTGGGGTGGTCATTGGACTTTGCAACCATGTGATCGAAGCTTTTGAAGTGTGGCAAGGAATATTATCCTGTTAGAACAGGAAGGTAGTCTTACCTCTACCATTGGATAATTTATTGGAAGACGGTCGTAACACACAAATATACATATTTCCGATATATTCCTTCACATATATACATTTTTCCGATTCTTGCCACACACATTACAGCCCCAAATCATTACGGATTCCTCTCCAAATTTTATAGTTGAGACCACAGTCCGGATGGTAAGCTTCTTCAAGTCGGTGTCTTATGTGCACAACTTCAGGTGTACTGAAAATCTAAAAAAAATAACATAAATTTGGTTATTTTTTGTTTTTTAAAAACACTTTATTTTTTTAGAGTATTTTGGATAAAATAATAATTAAAAAAATAAAGCATAACCTCTAGATAGGTTTCATTTGATCAAAGTACTTTGACCCAATCATAAGTCGTCCAATTTTGATGATTTTTGGCCCACTCAAGACGCTTCTTTTTATTTGTTTCTCTGAAGCAAGGCTTTTTACATGCCTTACAACCCCTTAAATCTGCTTGTGTAAGTTTTCTAACCGATTGGTATGAAATTTCTAAGTCAATTGTGGAACTGAATTCAGAAGCAAGTTCATAAGAAGTTTTACTCCTGTTTGCAAGGGAAAGTCGAACCAGTTGTCTGTCATCACGAGTAGTAGTTTTACGCGTTTGCTCCTATTTTGGCTTTTTCGAGGAGAACCAGTTTCAGCAAATTATTTTAATGCAATTTGAACTGCTTTTCTAGAACACTTTACATGTTTTGCTACTTTAACTTGGCTTCACACTTCACTATTTAAAATCGCAATTTTCTCACGTTTTTTTTTCATTCAATATTCTATTTTTGGCACTCATATTTATTAAAATAACTAAATACTTCTACTAAAACATCGAAATTATAAATAACTTTCAAAACTCTTCACTAAATACGTGCACACTTCGATTAACTTTCTGCAATTGAAATCACTTATTTCACAAAATCTGTAAGAACGCGAATTAAAGACATCCATAATCATCTATAACATACAAAAACTAATTACAAAGAATAGTATTTCCTAAAATTAATTAAGCAAGGGGAAAAATAATTCAAAGAATTACATCTGCTCCGAACACATGAGCAAGGCTGTATATATATATATATATATATATATATATATATATATATATATATATATATATATATATATATATATATATATATATATGTTTGTGTGTGTATGTATGTTTGTATGTATATATTTAAGATAGAAATTAAATTTTAATGAAGTTTTGAAATTCATTTGAAACAAAGATTGTAATAACAATATCAATAATTTGTGGTTAATTTTATTAAACTATCATTGATTCTACAATATTTACTTGAAAGCCTTATTGAATATTAACATTCTTGGTACTTGCTCATGTTTACTACACAGATCATGTGAGTTGGTAAGGATTTTTCATTCAGAGTTCATTTTCTTAGTCAGGTTGCCTAATATATATATATATATATATATATATATATATATATATATATATATATATTTATATATATATATTTATATTTATATTTATTTATATATATATATATATATATATATATATATATATATATATTTATATTTATATTTATATATATTAGGTTGGCAAATATCTCCCTTCCGCCTTCTGGTCTTTTAAATTTCGCAGCTATGTACAAAAAAAAAAAAAAAGCGGAAGGGAGATACTTGCCAACCTAATATATATATATTTATATATATATATATATATATATATATATATATGCTCGAAAATATCTGCATACACTTATCAATACGGATATATTTCTCAATAAAACAACCTTATTAATGTAAATTTGAAAACAAACATATTTTTTAATAATTCTATAAACTATTGATTATTTATACATGACAATTCAAAACATTTTAAATTTATAACAAATAAAATAAAACACACAAAAATTCATACAAATTGAGCAGAAAATGTCTGCGTTCAAAAAATGAAAATCGAAAATAATATAAAGTAAAATAAACTTTTCAAGTGAATTAGTAATTGGTTGGATAACCTCTTTTTTAAAAACCTCTTATAATCGTTTTTGCATGGAATGGTCCATTTTTTGTGGTTTCTTTAGCAGTAATCTTATTCCACTCTTTTTTTATAACTTTCTTCAACATTTCCTTTACAATTATGCCATGTTGGCAAATTTACGTTCGAGAAAATGCCACATATGTTCTATAGGGTTTAGGTCTACAGATTGGAGAGAAGTATGCAACTGTTTTGCAACGTTATATAATATCTATAGCTTAACAACTTCTGCCGTGTGCTTCGGATCATTGTCATACAAAAAATTATAATCGGGACTTAGACTTCATTTTTCAGCACTTTGCTTTATATTTCGTTTTAAAATATTTAAGTAAGCATATTTATCCATCGTGGATTTGAAAAACTCCATTTATCCCACGCCCTTATTTGTTATACACCCCTATATCATTACTATACCACCGCCGAGTTTCACAGTAGGAACAAGACTTTTTTTATTCAGTGATGTACATACAATTTTGAGTCCTTTTATTCCAAAAATGCAGTATTTGATCTCGGCTGAGAAAATCATGTTTTCCCAAAACTGGATTAGTTTATTAATGTGTTCATTTGCATATACAATTCGTCTTTATCTGTTGATACCTGAAATAAATGATTTCTTACGCGCAACACGTTCATGATACCCACCCTTTTTATAATTTTTCGCATAATATTAGCACAGATTTGTTTTTTAAATAGTACTTTATTATCTTTAGCAATTTGGGGTGCAGTTATTCGGGGATTTTCTTTCACTAAAGCTACAATATTACGCCTTTATCTAAATGTTAACTTCGACGGCTGACCAGAAAGTGGTTTCAAATGTAAATTTAAAATTGATTACTACCCTTTGAATGAAAGAATGTTGTCTTCTAACACTCTTTTCTATTTCACGAAAACTTTTTCTCCTTTTTCTCACTTTAAAATAATTTTACACTCACTAACAGAAATTTCCTTTTTTTGAAATCCATCTTATTTATTTTTTTGGAAAAAAAATCGATGATTTACCGTTTAATAAAATTTGTACGCAGACATTTTCTGCTCAATTTGTATGAATTTTTGTGTGTTTCATTTTTTATTTTATTTGTTATACATTTAAAATCTTTTGAATTGCCACGTATAAAGAATTAGTACTTTATAGAATTATTAAAAAATATATTTGTTTTTAAATTTACATTAATAAGGTTGTTTTATTGAGAAATATTATTCGTATTGATAAGTGTACACAGACATTTTCGAGTGAGTGTATATATATATATATATATATATATATATATATATATATATATATATATATATATATATAAAATCATCCAAATTTGACGCCTATATTTGTGTTTTATGAAAAGAAACATGTGTATAGGTTTGTGTATATGGAAACATATGTATAGTTTATTTTAATAAAACATTAATCTAGGCGTTGCATTTGGATGACTTTCTCTCTCTCTCTCTCTCTCTCTCTCTCTCTATATATATATATATATATATATATATATATATATTTATATATATATATATATATATCAGCATATATTTTAACACTTATTAATTGACATCATTTTATTTTTACGATACAAATGTTCCTTTTGTGGTAATGAGTCTCTCTTGAATACATATAGTTTTTATCTTTTTTTGTAATAATTTTTCAATAAATTTAATTAAATTGTGGATAATGAATGCATTCTCTTTGTTTTAATATTACAAGATTTCTATCGATACAGTAGGTGTTTGAAATGTAGTTGCATTGGTTCAACATAATTTTATATATATATATATATATATATATATATATATATATAAATTTTGTTTATGTGTAAGTACACCTATGCCAGTTTGCGGTCACTTGTTTAACCTGTCTGTAGTAAGTTTGACCGCAAAAAATGTCGACCTGCATCCGAGCACAGCGGTTGATGGTCGCTTAAACAATTAATACACTTCACATTCATCGACCATCTCACACTTTTAACGTTTGTAAGAGCGAGCTGATAGAATTGCATTGATAGCGAACTGAACTGACCAGATTTCAACTATCGGTCATGCTCGATGCATTTTGGTGGGCGGATCCGACCGTTTGCAAAATATGATTTACCTGTGTTCATACACGACAAAAGTTATGTTAACTCTTTGTACACATTTTTCGTAATGGAAACTTGAATGTTTTATACCGAATACAATTATTTATGTATATTATTTTTTCTACTTCATCTATTAATTATATAAAATGTATTGTATGTTTCCAGAATGGTTCTTCGTTATGCATACATAAAAATATATATACATATTTAAATTGATTTTTTAATTATGTATAACATTTTCTGTCGTTGTTTTTTTTTATATATAATTATTTGCTAAATACAATAATTTAATATTGTATACGGATTTTATTATAAATATATGTTTATTTTAAATTATCCCATTTTTTGATTTACATATATATAATATATATGTGTATATATATATATATATATATATATATATATATATATATATATATATATATATATATATATATATATTAAGGTTTCATTGATTCATTTCCTATATTAAATTTGTAGAAGCCATGACATTTCTGAAAACTTTATTTAAGTATAGACATATGTGTACGTTTATATGTATGTATATATATATATATATATATATATATATATATATATATATATATATATATATATATATACATATATATATGTGACTAAATTTATTGTCATACAATATTTCGTATGGTTCTGGCTGGTTTCTTCAAACATTCTAGCTAGCGTAGATTGCGTGGCGTCTTTGTAGTTCTTCAATTTAATTTAAGTTATTGTTCAAATTGTCGAAATGTATTGTGTGGTTCGAGCAATTGCTTGGCTACATTCGATGAAATACGTTTCATCGATAAGTTCTTAATTGATCTAATAGTTTCAGAAGACGAATTGTTTGTATTAATTTCAATGTCAAGATTTTATGAATTGGTTTAAATAATTATATGACCCTGTGTTCTGGTTATATAGTCTCTAAATTGACATGTGTTTGCTTGAATTTAATTTATGAAGTTTCGTTTATTGTTTTATTATATATATATATATATATAATATATATATATAATATGCATGTATGTTTGATTGAGCTATAAATAATTTCCGTTTTTGTATGTCAATTTTAATTTTTAATAAAAAAACAACAATTATACTTTAATCAATTATATATTCGTCATTGTTTACAATGACTTGGTGTCATTTATTAGCTAGCTCTTCTATGTCTTTTAAATAGAATTCCAATAATTTTGATTTAAAAATGTTTTCGATGAATTTTTGAACCTGGTTTTCATTCTAGAAATTTGTGTCCATTAAAGCATTCTGCTGCGATTGAAAAAAAATAATCGGATAGTACCATGTCTGATGAGTATGGTGAGTGAAAGACTGACCACCCAAGCTCCAAAATTTTTCCCTGCGTTGCTCTTGTTGTATGGGATCTTGCATTGTCATAGATGAGAAGAATGTTTTTCGATCAAAGTTTAGTGAACACGTTGCAGCTTTTGGACGTACAGTTCGGTATTTATTGTGTCATTCCGATTTATAAGTTCAAAATTAATAATTCCACGATCATCCCACATATATATAAAACATTATTATTTTTCTATGAAACTTTGGGTCCGTTTCTGGAGGCTTATTCTTATCAACCCACTGCCTTTTGTATACAACTTATGTTATCCATTTTTAATCGCCGGAAATGATTTTTTTCCAGAAATGGGTTGTTCCCTTGTCTCGAAAGATGACTTATCACTATCAATAAATCTGCTTTGTTTCTTTGCAGATTGTTTCTTTGCAGATTGTTTCTTTGCAGATTGTTTCTTTGTTTTTTTGCTTTCTGCTAAGATCGTGTGGAACTTGTTGACGTTACCTATCTTTTCCAAGTGGCAATATATGGTGGACTGTGACGTGTGTAACTTGTCTGCTAATTCCCGAGTCCTTTGGCGTGGATTGCATTCCGCCAATGATTTTAGAGCTTCTTCATTAAAGTCCGAATAGTGCCTAGGTTCATTTTTCAATGACATATCTCTGAAACAAAATTTTATAAACCAATTCCGTACTTGCCGATCAATTATGATTCCTTCACCATGCAAACTGCATATTTTTTTACTTGTCTCCGTAACATCCTTGCTTAAACTTCCATAACATTACATGGCGAATGTGAACTTTCGATCCTTCCATTTTACAACCGATAATTTATTATTTGAATACGATGTATAAGCTACCACTGTCGTGATAAGATTGAGCATTACTGATTTAATTTAAACAAGAAAAAAATTTTCATATGTGGGAGTCATTAAAACTTACTTTCAATATCAGAAATTATTTATAACTCAACCCAATAAATATACACTTTGTGTACAGTTATTTAAAATATTAAAAAATGCAAACAGATTTACTTACAGAGAAATAGAATAATGGAATTTATATTTTACATTTAATTTGTTGGTTTATGTATGGTACTAATGAGGGAACAAGATCTTCTCTCTAAAGAGGAAAGAAAATTAATAATTATAGATAACCGTGTTTGTCTCACTGATTGGATTACTGAGATTTAAAGGTTAAGTATAGTAGATGATTAGTATTTCCTCCTAAGATTATGGTTTGGTTTCAATAAATGAAGGAATTCGTGATTTACTAAAAACAAGCTAGAAATGTGAGAAAGAATAACTAAGATAGCATGGGATTTGGTTAGGGATAGGTAATTGAGTGATTAATTGAATGTCTAAGATGATAAGAAAAAGGGGGACAATAAGTCAGAAATGGTTAAGATCTATAATGTTTGAAGAAGTTACTCTAGTAAAAAAATAAAATCATTTGATTTCTATGATATTTATTTGAGAGGAATATTTCTGGAAATAAGTGTTTTATCTTATAATTAAATTTTTAAGATTGAGATGAAATATTTGATTTGTAAAATGATGTCATTAATATATTTCTACAGTCGTATTATATATTTTTGTTAATAATCTATCAAATCTTTAATTTATATTTCTGCTTATCGAATTTCGTTACAATGTACCAACTAGGTATATAACGTGGTTCGAAATCCATTGCTTTCACTTTTTTTCGCTTACATGCGGTAAATGTCAATTGCCTTTTAATTACTGTCACATCCATTGCCGACGTTCAATACTATAAATCAGGATCATCAAGTATTCATGTCGTACAAAGTGGATTGATTCTTTGTATCAGAACGAGCAGATGGAATTTAATTTGAGATGCGGGCAGATACTCGATATAGTGATTTCACCTGATAAATTAATGAGCAACGATTGAATATTTAGTTTTGTATGAGACGGCACTGTAGTGTTTCGAGTCAAGCGAATTGAGTATGACATGATTTTCCAGCATTACCTCTTCTCGATGGCGCCTGAAATTAAATGGAATATTTGCAAACGTCATACATACATACGTATGTGTTTTGTATGTGTATGTGTTTGTCTGAGTATAAATAAAGTAGCCCTTTATAAATATAAACGTAAATATATATATATATATATATATATATATATATATATATATATATATATATATATATTCAATTGTAGACTTTGATAAACCCACGCCTGATCCGTAGCTAGCACATCAGGAAGTTTATTTAAATTGATTGAAGTGGCCATGTAATGAACGACCGGTGGCCGCCCTACTGGTCATCGCCGTATGCTAGTGCACTCCCAGAATAGAGCTCACCCGCTGTCGATGGCGGGGGCGGTGACGCCAATGTGCGTCGGCAAAACCGGGCGACGGCGTCATCACAGACACGAGACTAACCGATTCTCATGTGCGTGCCACACGTCATGTTTGCTCTCGCTGGGTACCTATGTGCTCTGACAAGATGTGTGTGGATTCAAATATACATGCACGTATAAACACACACACACACACACACATGGGTATATAACAATTTTTAAATTTGTGAAAGTTAAAAGCTCTTGAAAATGTGGAAATATTTATTTAACGAAATGACAAGTATGCGAACGAATACATTTTTTTCTGAAAGAAATATAAACTTTTCCGACCTCTGCGCTGCAAAAAAAATTTTTTTTTGTTAATCTCTGTTATTTATATTAAACATTTAAAGTTTAATTGCGATTGGTTGGCCAGAGAAATAAAATTACAGAATCAGTAACGTCAAAATTACATTAAATATTTAAAATAATTTTGTTGTTCAAACCTTCTGTCCGAAAACTAACGAAACTTTCTCATTTTTATTGCGCGCGTTTGTCGAAAGTCAACTGTAATTTTTTTAGTTGGTATATCTGTCAATGACATCTGTGTCAAATTTCATGACACTACACTAATTAATAAATCATTTATAGTGGTTTTTATTAGACGGTGATTGTTGTTTATGGCAATTTTTACGATATTTAAATCAGCTGATCAAAGAATTTGTATTAAATTTTCTGTTACGAACTAAATAAAATTTACGCAAACATTAAAAATATTAGGAAAGGCATATCCTGAGGATTGTCTATCACGAACAAGAGTTTCTGAATGGTATAAGGCGTTCAATGAAGGCCGTGAAACCTTCGATGATGAACCTCGATCTGGACGCCCATCGACATCAACTGACAACTAACATGTCACCCAAATCAACGCATGGTGCTCAAAAATCATTGTATGTTCATCAGAGAATTAGCAACTGAGATGGGAATCTCAAAAATAATGCAATGTCATTTTGACTAAAATGTTGGGCATGAAACGCATGATGCCAAGAACACTGAATTTTTGACCAACTGAATTTTTGATTAAATTTTTGCCTGATATAGTTCCTTGTGACTTTTTCTCAAAATTCAAGTTGCCGCTCCGAGGGCATCATTTTAAGTCAAATAAAGCCATAAAAGAAAATTCGCTACGTGACTGAAGGCTCTACCACAAAGCGCAATCGCGGGAGCGTTCAATGACTGAAAGAAGTGTTGGCATATGTGTATTGCTTCCAATGGGGAGTACTTTGAAGGGGACAAAATAAATATTGATGAATAATTAACTTCTTATGTGTTTTGTTTCAAAAGTTTTATTAGTTTCCGGACAGAAGATAAGTACAATACTGAAATATCTTGTCTTATAAATTCTTATAGAACAATTTATTCAATTTTTTTTTATAAGATGAAATTATCACACTCATCCTCAACTATAAGTTTGGATGAGTCTGCGATCTTATGTATATTTTAAACATTGAAGCTGATAAGAAACGATTTACAAATTCAATTGAAAAATAGAAAAAGTTTTGTAGAAACACATTTTTAATTTTGTTTAGTTCGATAGCCCGTTATGAATATTATTTCTATGTTCATATGCCTGTTAAATGTTACTTAATATTTACTTTATGAAATGAGTGTAAGTATATATATATATATATATATATATATATATACATAATATATATATATATATATATATACCTATGTGTGTGTTTGTGTATATAATCATATACATACACAGATGGTATTATTAATTATGAAAATAAACAATTCATCTCTGAATCATGAATACTAAAACATCTGCTTGCGCGGGTGGTGAACTCGAGTACATACTGTAAATAATCTTCTGGCAAGAAGCCTACAGTTCGCGTGCCATTCTGTAATATAATTATATATTAATTTATAAGTATATATTTTTTTCTTTTTATTATATAATTACAAATAATATGTAATCAGTAAAAACGGGTTCAGAAATTGGTATAAAATTATTATTGTTTTATTAATTGGTATAATGACGGTAATTTTTTTTCTTATACTACAAATTATCATTATAGTAATTTAATAGAATGTTAAGGCCGTGAAACAGTTTTTAAGATGATAGTAAATCAGCCAACTGAAGGAACTTAAGTGTGGACTTTATGTAACTGCAATCGAAACTCGTTGTGTAGATTTTTATACATTTATAAAAGTTTCAGTCGAGATTTCAATCTTGCTCCAGATCTCCTAGTAGTCCAATTTAAAACATTATGTGGAAAAAATAAACGTTAGATAATCCGCACCGCATTGCCACCAAAACACAATTTACTATAAAGCTGGCTCCGTACACATACAGAGACAGCGCCTATAGTACGACGGTCGAATACCGAGGAGCGAGAATTGCCAGCTAATTGACACTAATCCGAACAAGAGGCGGTGTCAATTGTCACACTGTGATTTAATTAAATATATTGGCTACGTTCAGTGACCAACATGGGGTGCCAGCATCGAGTCGCGACATCGTAGGCAGCTTCAGCTACCCTACTACAACCGTCGTCGGCGTTTCGTTTCGACTTTGCTCCGTATACACAGTCGCAATACTGGAATTATTTATGAACGAATCGAAATCGGCCCGTGCTACGTTTAGAACAGTGTTCTGTGTCGTCGTACATTCATTACATACGGGCATTCTTCAAAAAGAATAATAACCTACATACGTACGTTTAAAAAGTGTTTAATGAACGACTGACGCACTGATGTATGTGGAACACTTGTACACAAAATACAGAAAGATCGATTGTCAATAAAAAACATTTATATATATATATATATATATATATATATATATACTGTTGAAAAAATTGCACAACTTTTCTAATAAATAGTTTGTTTTAAACGTGTTGATCTAACCAAGAGACCTCATAAATTTTATTGATTTTAGATCAATAATAGAAATAAAAAGAATGTTTTAATTCAAACATCTATTAATGTGTTTTAACCAGTTGCGCTGGAATAACGTGCTATGTACGTCAACTGCTATCTGTACCAAATATCGATAAGACGTACATAGCACGTCGTCTGATTTTTGCTAAGTTAAAATAACATCGGAGTTCAGTTAACAAGTGTCACACTTCTATTTTGAAGGCATACAAGTGCTTTTTTGTAGAACTTCATTAATTTTACATATTTTCATTGAATAATAATCAAGTAACTGCAAAACACAATAATTTTTTTTATTATTATAAAAAAATATTTTATCAAAGAACTATTTTATTCTGATAATAGCGCATCAGAAAATGTTGTACTGGATTTATGTAGATCTTTAGTTGATTTTGTACACACCCTCTTTTTAGATAACTGGTATTCATCACCAAAACTTTATCGGAAATTATATTTGCAAAAAATTAGTACTATCGGAACAGTCAGATCTAATAGAAAGAATATGCTGAAAGATCTCGCAACGACAAAATTAAAAACATTTTAAGTTCTTTTAAGATCTTACAATGGTATCTTAGCTGTAAAATGGAAGGACAAAAAAGATATATATTTACTTTCTTCAAAACATTCCAAAGCAGAAATAATTGTAACAAAAAAGAAAAAATGTAGAAATTATACAGACCAAAATGGAAATATTACAAAACCTAATATAGTTTTAGATTACAATGATGGTATGGGTGGAGTAGACCTGCAAGATAGCTATTTATCATCTTTTCCTTTAATGAGAAAATTTGCAAAAAGTTACAAAAAAATATTCTTTTATCTAATGGATATGGAAATTTTTAATATCTCTATTCTATTCGGTAAAATAACAAACATACCAAAACCCAAGAAATACTCAAGAAAATGACAAGAAACACCCAAGAAATACCCAAGAAATGTTAATGTGTGTGTGTCTAAAATTTCATAAACAAATGATTTCAAATACCAATTCGCTGCGAATTGCTTTGGACGGATTTGCCACGCGTGCGTGTTAATTAATTGCCAGCGCAACTGGTTAAAATATTAATTATATCGAAATTAGTAAACAGATTAGAAAAAAAAGTGTATAACAAATCATGTACAGTAAGTACGGAAACTAACTTCATTATTTAAACTGCGCGCGCTTATGGAATGACATGTTGTAATTTTTTTAAGTTGGTACATCTGTCAATGACATCTGTGTGAAATTTCATGACGCTATACTCATTAGTAAATAATTTACAGTGGTTTTTGTTAGACGGTGATTGTTCGCGGCGATATTTACGATGTCGAAATTGGTTGATCAAAGAATTTGCATTAAATTGCGTGTTAGAAACCAAATAAACTTCACGTAAATGTTAAGAAATCCATATTCTGAGAATTGTGTATAGCGAACAAGAGTTTTTGAGTGATGTAAGGCGTCGATGATAAACTACGATCTGTACCCCTATCGACATCAACTGACAACGAACACGTCACCCAAATCAAAGCATTGATGCTCAAAAATCGTCGTATGTCCGTCAAAGAGTTTATCAACTGAGGTGGGAATCTCAAAAATACATTACTATGTCATTTTGGCTGAAATGTTGTACATGAAACACGGCGCTTCTTACACATTGTTGGTTGATCGTGAGTTTTTAGCCAAAAACTTAACTAGTATCGTTCCTCAAGCTCCGTATTTACCTGGTATGGCTCCGTACGATCTTTTCTTATTCCCAAAACTCAAGTTGCTACTTAGAGAGCATCGTTTTGAGTTAATTAAAGTCATAAAAGAAAATTTATTACGTCAACTGAAGACTGTACCACAAAGCGTGTTCACAGGGGTATTCGAAGACTGAAAGAATCGTTTGCATATGTGTATTGTTTCCAATGGGAAGTACACCTATGTCTGTTTTTATGCGGTAGATACGTTCCGCAGAAAATCGCATTAAAAAAATTGCACAAAAAAGACTTACATTGAAAAATTAGAGATACGTTCTGTAATTTTTAAAAATCGCATAAAACCAAAGCTACAAAGTGAAATTACTCTAAAATTCGCATAAAAAATCAGGAAATAAAGAATGATAAAAAATTTCAAATATTTGCAGAAAATTGATACAAAACCAAACTTTTTTACTTTATTTTTTAATGAACTGTTTAATTTTATTCAAAGCAATATTTACATATGTGTACTTTATTTTAAAATTTTTCATACATATTTTAATCATCATCGCAATAATAACTGCATTGTTTAGAATAAAAAAAGAAAATAAAAAAGAAACTAAATAGCTGCACTGTTTTCAAGATATGTAGGTCAAGCCTTTTTCCAACAGGCATTTAAAGAGTGTGGTTTTATTTGAGTAATAGCAAAAACAATATGATTTATAAAGTCAAAGATAGAAATTTTTTTCCAAGCGTCAGTTACTGTCTCATTTTCTAGTTTATCTAATATAAATTGAAAAATGCGTTTAACGTAATATTGTTAAAAGTTGCAAATATGCCGTGATCTAATAGCTGAATAATGCTTGTTGTATTAGGTGGAAAAAACATCATGTTTGCATTTGGAGTTTTAAACATGGATGACCTGGTGCGTTTTCAACAAAAAATTTGGCAGCTTCTTCATCTGATGATGCAATCGCACCCGTAATCTTCACCTTATACAGTGCATTCCTTTTTAAAAACCCGGTTAACCACTCTTTGCTAGCCGAAAATTCCTTATCAGTTTGAGAAGCGGAAGTAAATGGCTCTGATTCCTTCATTTGTTCATAAAACTAAAGAGCTTTTCGTTGAATTAAATACCCGTTTAAAGAAATTCTTAAAAAAATCGTATAAAAAGGTACTAAGAAAAATATGATTCGCATAACTTCAAAATCGCATTAAAATAATCAGCACGAAAACAGACCCAGCTATACTTTAACACGTTAAACGCTAAGCCTATTTTGTCTTGCTTTCCGTTTAGGCCACTATGTCAGTCACCGGCCGAAATATTAGCGGCCGGTGACTGACGCTGGCCTGAATGGAAAGTTCAGTGTCAGTCACTGGTGACTGACATGGCGTTTAACATGTTAAAGGCGATGAAATAAATATTGATGAATAAATAATTTCTTATCTGTTTTAGTTCAAAAATTCCGTTGGTTTCTTATTTAATGTATGTCAGAAAAGGATGAGATATACTCAATATTTAGTAATTTCAGACTGATAGTAGTTGAGCTTTTACTGACAATAGTTAAACACTATCATCTTATGATAGTAAAAGTTCAGCAGTTTTATAATTGGGCTATTTGGGATAAGTTAGCGATTGGGCTAACTTTACAATTAACACTAAATGCACAATTATTAAACAAATTTATTTAATTTATCAGTTAAATAACAACACTTTAATCAAATATTACACAGAATTCACCACTGAATCATCACTGTGACTCGAGGAGCTCTAAATATGACCGATTCAGGTTTTACATTTAAACCGTTCGGATTCAATAATAGAACTGTTCGAATTCCATATTAGAATTTTACAGGCTGTTTTAATTCACAAAGAAACCTCTGATGTTTGGTTTGCATAATCAATTGACATAATTGATTATGGTGTATTTCACGGTTCTAGAAACTTCTATGCTCTCGCTAGAGAGGTATTATACAAACAATCGTTACATGCTTGTTGATATATGCTGTCCCTACGACTAGCCAAGGGAAAGATTATTAAAGTTTTATGAGTTATATAACTTAGCTATTATCATTCTTAGGAATTCTTAGCGTTTGATTGAAAAAGAATGTTTAGATGTTGTGTACTTACATAAGAACGATTCTTGATTTGAATCATGTACAATAATTTTAAAGTTTTCTTACATCATTTCGTTTTTTGTAACGAAGCTTTTGTTTAAAAATTTCTTTTGAGGTTTGTAGTAACAGATGATATTAGTTGATTAATATTTGTGTATGTAAATGTTTTAATTGAAAAACTAATATTATTCTTATATATATACATACATACATATATAATCAATACCTGTATATATTTGTATTGAAGCCTTAAAATCGTATTATTAAAAACGTAATGTTACATTTCTAAGAACGGTTCTTTTCACATTCTAAAATATTCGATCGAAACGAATATATTGTCATGCCTCCGTCCGTTACGAGCACCGTCGTCGTCGTTGTCGTCGTCCGTCTTCTCTTTACATACACAACATACAGAGATACTCGTGCGTATGTGTGTGTGTATGTTTTCGTATAGGTGTACATAATAATTTATATCGAGTGCATTTTAGAGAATGAATTGCGTAGCAGCAGAACGATCCAAGAATTGAGCACGGTATACAAGCACACGCGGCGCATGGCATAGTAGTACCTGGCTGAAACAATTCCCAACGGCATATTATTACACGCTGGACTGGTCGTTCTATCATTTCACCGCGGCAGTTTCTCGTTCTCTCTGAGAAATGGGCTGACGGTGTGGCGGTTGTCGAGGTCACCGCACATACGGCCCTCAAGGCTGTGTGTGACGTCACGGTCGCCTCTCTCTTCGTTCTCATCGAACTTGTCTCTCTAACGACCTCGTCATCAACTAATCGCCATAAAAGATTGCGCGCGGTCATTTGGATATCTTACATACGTTCGCGTTCCATCAACACATGTGGATGGAACTGGAAGATTTGATGTGTTTATACACATGCACACACATAGAATATACATATGTGGATATACATATACATTTGTACATTATATACTGTATTACACGACAAATAGAGAAAATAACGATAAAACATTGATCTTCAAGTATATGAACTTCTAGAAGGATAAATGTGATGAAAAGAACAAATTACATTTGTAAACATCTTTCTTATTACATTATTTATTTTTTAATGTAATCTATACAATATCGTTCTTATGCTAGTATTTCAACTTAGTGAATTCAATTTTAAGGAATTTATCTATTTTTAGATATGAATAGTTTTATAAATCACTATATATATATAAAGTGATTTATAAAACTCTCATCATACACAACACATACATACAAATAACTAGAAAATATATATAATAAGAAATAAACATGAGTCACAGATATAAAAAGAAGAGTAGAGAATTAAAATTGAAAATCAGTGGGATATATTGCATGAAAAGAGCACTAATGATGGACAGTAGAAGTTGTTCATTTCATTAGAGCTATCCATCCAGAAATCCTTTCTTTGATTTATTTTTATATTTTTTGTTTTATTACCGAATATACACTTATGCTCAAATAACAAGAAAAATATATTCATAAGAAAAAAGTTTAAATTTTTTATAAAAATTGTCCATAACGAAGTCAATTCATAATTATTATACTTTTTATTAGCAAAAAACAAAATTGCAAGAAAAAGTTTATTTAAGTTTAAAATAAAATTAAAAATTAGTTAAAGCAAAAAAAGTAAAAAAATACAGAATCAAAACAATAAGAACAAAAATAAAAAGTTACTTTTAATTAAATTATTTGATTAAAAAAGCTTTTCAACATTCATTACATAATATATTATTAGTATTTTATTGTACAGCCTTTATTTTTTTTAGTATTTGTTGACATATTTTGTCCATAGATTCAACCAACTTGCTACAAATCTCAAACGGAATGTTGTACAATTCTTCCTGAGCATATTGTCACATTTCGATCCTATTTTTCGGTTTTTTATCTTAAATGCTTCTTTTAAGCTCAGACCATAAATTTTCGATCGGATTCAGATCTGAAGAGATTTTGCGAGCCACTTCATAAGTTCGATATTATTGACCTCAAACCAATCCGAAGCTTTTTTCGAAGTAGCACTTAGATGAATTTTAAAAACATATTTTCTTCAGCATATAGTAAGATTTTCTTTCCAGTATGCTTACGTATTTATTAGCATCCATTTTGTTTTTGATAATATGAAGTGGCCCTACTTCATACCAAATGAAGCATCCCCAAACCATCAAATTTCCACTACTATGTTTTTTAGTCTTTTTTGTAAAACGTGGTGAAAATTCTTAACCTATTAGTCGTTGTACAAAAGTTTTGCCATCAGACTAAACAAATTTATCTTACACTCGTCACTCCAAAGCACATTTTCCATTTTTTTTAATTTGTATTCAATATGTGGGTTTTAGGAAAATCTAATCGGTCTTTAATATTTTTTTTAGTCAATAACAGTATTTCTACAAGTCTTCTGCGAATTGTTAAAATACTTACCGAAATGTTCATCTCAAACTTGATGTATTTCGCAGACTTAAAAGGGCTTTTTTGGAAATCAGTATCATGTGACTATTAGTAATTTTATCAGTTTTGCGAGTTTCTGGTTTAACTTTGAAATTTAGTGCATTGTGAATAATACATAACGAAATTCCGAGCAATTGAGCAATTTTCCGATATGATGTCTTTCCTTGATTTTTTAGTGTTATTATTGAATTTATTATGTTTTTCCTTACTCATTTTTTCTAAAAAAAATGATTGTTTTTGTTTTAATTTTTCTAAATTATACTTTATTTGACCAAACTCACTTTTATTATTTTACCTTAACTAACTTTTAATTATTAAATAAAACAAGGAACAAAATATTTGTTATTATTATTATGATTTTACAACTTGTTAACCACTTCGGGGGTTTTCTTGTTTTTATTTTATCATGACAGTTCTTTTACAGTCTCTCAGTACAAAATTATTGCAACTTTAGCGACAAATACAATTAGGTTGTTGTAGCACTGTTGCCAAAAAAGGTACAAAAAGTTATTTAAAAGAAAAACATTTAATTTATTTTTATTATTTTGAGTGTAAGTGTAGATCCCATATATTTCCACAGTACGCAAATAAAAATCTCGCTAAAGTCAATTATGTTCCTCTATAACAACTGTACTCTATCTCTTAATTTTTATTTTACAAAATTGAATTTGATAGAATTTTATTCATAACATTGGAAATATGTTCATCTCATGATCAAAATTATTACATTTTTAATGTAATGGGAATATATAATTCATTAAATTTTTATTCGTACACAAAATATAAGTTTGTTATTTTGTATTTAATCACTGTACGAGTTTTATTATAATTGGTTTTCATTAATGTAGATTTATTATCGTTAAAAGTTTTAATAATTTAATATTATTCTGTGAGAAGTGAAGGCATGTATGTATATATATATATATATATATATATATATATATATATATATATATATTTATATATAATTGGTGTATGTATATATGTATGTGTACATTTCTACATAGTGTCATATACGTTTGACATTTTATAGATCATATGAGAGCAATAAGGAAATTGCACAGCAATAAATTCAGATATATTTCAATATTATCACTTCGAAAATTTGTCTACATCGTCGGTGTTAACCGCTGGACAATAATCATATATTAAAATATGTAAGACATTTCAAGGTATTTTCAAAATAGTTCCGATAGGAAAAAAGTTTGTAACGTATTTACGATAATGACAGAATTAAAATTAAATAGGCCTTGAATTATTTATTTCAGGTCGAACGTAATCGATGATCTGTTTAAGTTGTGTCCACGTAATTCGTTCGAAAGTAAATCTGTTGTATTATATGTCGTGAACAAACATGTTTCATAAATATTTATAGGACTAGGACATTTTTTTCATGTCACATGTACGAAAATCAAATACGTTGTTTCAACACTACACATGTAGATATATATATATATATATATATATATATATATATATATATATATATATATATAATATCATTAGAATGTCTTTGAAAACTCCTTAGTAATAATTAATACGAATTCAAGCATAATAATGATACGTGTTATTAAGTTTGGTATCCATTAAGTTTATAAAACACGATGAAATTAAAATGTAATGAAGAGATTTTAACTGCATGCAGATTAGAAAACTCAATTATGTACATAAATCGTTTTAAAAATATATGTATTTCTGGGTATATATATATTAATATACAGGAGATTTTTCACTCTTATACAGTTGTTTTTATTGTTGTCATTATTGTTTACTACTAAAATATATGTATTCGATTTTCAATTAAATTTTAATTATGAAACTTATTAGAATAATTAATACATTTCGATATGAAACGTTCTCCAATAGCTTGCTTTTATTTCTTGTGTGCTTAACTGTTTTAATTGCTTTTAAGATAAATAATGACATATGCGTTTAACCATGAAATTAATATCATTTTTTCATTTATGTTTATAATTTCGACAGTGAAAAATTCTCAATGTGTAAGTGATTTAAAAACGGAATTTGATTTAGAAATGACTTTTATTTTTGCAAGTGCATTAAACATATCAAAGTTTAAAATATGTGCCAAAAAAAATATTGATATATATATATATATATATATATAAGATATATATATATATATATATATATATATACAGTGAGTCAAAGTGAATCTCATACAGAGTTGTTTCCAAAAATTTTACACATATATTTTAATATAATAACAATTTTCTTTATTTTTTTTGCTTAATTTCTTTATTAAGATTATTTTTATTATATTTGAAAATTTCAATCGTAAATTAATACTGTTACTCCAGAAAAAGTAACAATTTCTGAAAAATGAACAAAAAATACATCAAAATGAAATTCATACAACGAATTATTCTCGCTTGAAAACTGCTGTGTTAAGAAAATATACTCTTCAAATATGTGTTTGGTCACTTTGGTTATAAAAAAACCTATTGGTAAGTCATTTGTAATCATTTTGTAAAAAATAATAAGTTGGATTTTCACTTTGAGTAGATAAAGGGGACAATCATCGACTGATGAGCGAAAGCTAATGATTTTTCATTATAAAAATGGAAAACCTCTACAAGAAATTGGGAAAATAGTTAATAAAAACCACGCTACAATGCAATCTGTAATAAAAAGATTTAAAAATGGTCAAAGTGTTGATAATAAAGTCAAAAAGAGTCTCCGCAAAATTTTTAATGACCATGGCGAGCCTTGGATTCTACGAAAAATTAAAGAAAAATCGAAAATTAGCGCGCCCAAATTGACTTTAGAAGTTAAAAAGTATCTAAATAAAAAAGTAAGCCCCAAAACAATTCGCAATATACTAAATAAAAATGGGTTTCATGCTCGTATTGCCAGGAAGAAAAATTTCATAAGTCTAGCTAATCGCAACAAAAGGTTAAGCTTCGTTTGGGAACATGTTAATAAGAGTTTTGATTATTGGAAAGATATTTTATTTACGGACGAAAGCAAATATAATTTATTTGAATCCAATGGGAGAATTAATGTATGGGAGAAATCAAATACAGAAATGTCTTTAAAACACTTACGTCCTACACTAAAACATGAGAGCGGTCATGTTATGGTATGGGGGTGTATGTCTACGAAAGGGGTTGGAAATTTAATTTTATAGATGGCATTATGAATCAAAATGTGTATATTGATCTATTAAGAAAAAAATTGAAAGCCAGTGCTCAAAAACTTGGGATTTTACAAACATTTAATTTTTATCAGGACAACGACTCCAAGCACAAAGCTTATAAAACACCTAGTTGGTTGTTATATAACTGCTCCAAAGTACTGGAAACACCACCATAATCACCTGATATAAGTATGATTAAAAATCTATGGAATCACTTAGAAGTTTCCATTAGAACACACACGATTAGGAATAGAAATGATTTAAAAAAGCGTTATTAGAAGAATGGGAAAAAATTGATCTAGCTTATTGTGAAAAATTAGTTAAATCCATCCCGAATCGTTTAAAGGCTATAAAAATTAATAAAGGTTACTCTACTATGTACTAAAATAATTCAGTCCATTGTAAATTTTAATTTAATAAATAATTTGTTAGTTGTATGAGTTTTATTTTCATGTATATTTTGTTTATTTTTCAGAAATTTTTACTTTTTCTGGAGTAAAAGTATTAATTTACGATTGAAATTTTGAAATATAATAAAAATAACCTTAATAAAGAAATTAAGCAAAAAAAAATAAAGAGAATTATTATTATATTAAAATATATGTGTAATATTATTGGAAACATAACTCTGTATGAGTTTCACTTTGACTCACTGTATATATATATATGGCATACATGGGTAGCATAAGCAATTTATTAATATAATTCAATAAAGTCGTTAAATTAAATAAAAGTTTATTATTTAATTGATAATAAATATAATATTCATTAGAAAAAAATGCAAAAAAAGTAATTAATTCTATTATATAATAAAAATTGTTAAGATAAAAACAGTATGTTACATTTATCCGGAGTAAAAAAATCAACAATTTTTTTTAAAAAAAGTGTTTAATATCTCGTTTGTTTCCCTTTTCTTTTTATAACTTCATTTAAACGATTTGGCATTGAATAAATTAAATTTTTTGTTGCTTCTGATGTTATATTTGCCCTCTCCTTTTGAAGTAAGGATTTAATTATTTTAGCAATTTCTGCTATATAATAGAATTAATTATTGTTTTTTTCTAATGAATATTATATTTACTATCAATTAAATAAAAAAAAAATTTAATTCAACGACTTTATTGATTTATATCAATAAATTGCTTATGTTACTCATGTGTGTGCCATGACTTATACGAATCAGTGTATATAATTTTTCGTATATCAAATGAGAAAACAAATTTAGGATGTAAAAAATCGAAATTAATATTTAAGGTCAGAAATTTTTAATCTAGAAACATCCAATTTTGATTTATTCGTACATAAATGGTACAAAGAAACTCTACAAAATAAAATAAATCTGTCCAAAATCAAACAATTCCCAGATGCGATTCAAATCGTGACAGTGTAACGAATAAAACAGTTATTTGACTGCAAAAGTAGGACAGAATGACGTTTCTTTGGGAAACGCTCATATGAACAGAGTTGTAAAACGCCCACATATGTATAAATAGAAAATATTGCATACAAATTTTAAATATAAAATAAGAATTAAATATTTATGGGTACATAAAAGGGTATATTAAATCATATGATATAATTATCTGAAAATAGATGTTTCATGCTGCTCGAGTTTCATGTTGGTCAAGTTGTGATTTTTGTGTTTCTATTGAAATGGTATTTAGTAATAAAAAGTTTATTGTAGCTAACTTTAAAACTAATTATAAAATCGAAATGTTTATAAACTTGAGTTTTCTTATATTCCTATTTTTTCTTTGAAGAACACTTAGAATTATTACGCGATATAAGTTTTAATTGATTGTTAAACTTTGTCAAATTTTATTTTTTAAACAAATATACATGTGCATACGTACATACATACATATATATATATATATATATATATATATATATATATATATATTCACTGGTCATAACCGAGCAAATACTATGAATTAACACTTGATAATTTTTTTCCAATAATATCGACACATATGTGTGGCAGTCATGTCTATAGAACATAATTTGGTATCTTGCGAAGCAAAAAAAGAGTGAAAAAACTGAGAGGCGTACATAATAAGAAACAGAAGAAAAAAAACTAGTTTGATAGTTAAACGAGCAATTTGAGTTCTCTGTGCTGTTGGGGAACATCAACTATGCATGGATGGTACGGACGAGGTACGAGGCCATCGGCGAGGTCGATTAGAAAGTGGTCCGTTAGACGTGATTGTCGGCGGCGCTGTGACTCGATTATAGTACGCATGTGTGTGTGTGTGTGAGTGTGTGTGTATATATGTTGACCGATGGCGCGAAGCAATTAAAACACGTGTCTGAAAGTGCGGTCAGTTTGTGTGTGTGTGTGTGTGTATGAATATATATATATATATATATATATATATATATACACATATATACACACACAGATATCTCTCTCTCTCTCTCTCTCTCTCTCTCTCTCTATATATATATATATATATATATATATATATATATATATATATTAATAATACGACTGATTAGGACAGCGAATCTAATGCAGAAATCACAATAACAAACAAGACTTTATTTATTATTGTGTCCCCTTTTTAATTTGAATTTTAAATCTTCACTAAGGAAGATACTAATTCGAATATATTGCAATGAAAGACATTTCAAGCACTTCTATGAAAAAATGAACTTTCACTAGACTGTATTTTCTAATTAAGTTTTTGGTGCAAAATCATTCTTCATGTAAAAAGAAGAAACTATTTTTTGATTAAATCCTTCATACTAAATACTTTATAAATGCTTCAAGTATGTAAATAAAAGTCATAAGTTTTTACTTTTCTTATAAACTTACCTATATCCATTATTCCACTTCTGCGAGGGTCGTTTGATAAGTATGGTAAATTTATTTATTGTTTAATTTAATTAAATTTTTCAATTTAGTTTTTCTTACTTTTTTATCAAACGACCCTCGTATGTTTATTTAGTACAAAACAAGGAGATTTTCTTTATATTGGTTTTGTATCATTGTTTCATCATCGAATATGAATTCAATGCTTCTATCTAAGATTAGAGGAATGATCTCACGAAAGACCATTCGGTTTCTTTTTACTATAGTTTATTCATTAACGATCGTTTCAATTGCTACGTACATTTCAGTAACTTCATGAAAAAGAATTGTTAAAAAATCTCGTCGTTCATTTATATTTATTATTTTAATAACTTGTGGATATCGAAATGAAATTTCTAAATAATTAAAAGAAAAAATAATCTAACTTTGTCGATGGTTAAAAACAAACCGATTATTTTATCGAGAACTTATTTATCGTGACGCACAGTAAAATCATATAATGACTTTATGGTAAAGACGAAGATTCCCTTTAAACAAAATATACAACGCGAGGAAGTAAAACTACAATTAGAAAATCGCGTTTAATGTTTTATATAACATGAGAGCTAAACGGTTACTCTTGTTAAGTTGAATCTGATACATTCGAATGAATCACTGTACGCTCATCAACTCTCTCACCACCTTGTTTCAAAGATAATTAACCCCGGAGGGAGTGAACCCGTTAAATAAGGGCATTAATTGAGTCTTCACTTTATCTCATTAATTACAACATAGGTAGGTGGGCAACAGGTGCGCAAACAGACTAGGAAATGTGAGCACTTGATGTAATACGTACATGCTATCGGTTACTGACTGCTGCCTCTCTGCCTGCCAGCCCAGTCAGCCAGCAAGCTTGCCTGTCTGCCTCTCTTTCAGCGACGCTCGACGAGAAAAGTTTTCAGCTTTCAGTGCGGATCTCATTTTAATAAAACATTCACGTCGTCGTATTTTCGTTTTCATATTTCAATCTTTAATTATTTTTATATTAAAACTTATATATATATATACATATATATATATATATATATATATATATATATATATATATATATATATATATATTTATATACAGTTATAATCCAAATAATGAGGAGTTTGATAAAAATTCGGTGACAAATTTCACTACCTTTTCGTAATTATTTATTTACTATCAATTGAAGAAAGATAAACCATTTGATATTAATTACTTTGATTTATTCCTCTATTCTTTTATCCAATAATAGCATTTTATGTCAACATATTTGTCCTTTTTCATTGCATGTTTCTTTTGTTAAAAAAAATGTAACTAAACTAAATATCGAAAAACATGCTCAGACTTTTCATAATATTTTTTATAGATCATGGATCAAATTATTAGTTCTTTGGTAAAGAATAGAATTTAATTTCTATTAGATCCAAAAATATTTATTGTTAAAAGTCATCAGTAATTTTTAATTTTATTTTTTTCTTGCATATATCTATATTAAGTCTGTATTACTAATATGTTAATTTTTATATATTTTTGGAATTATTATAATATAAATATATTTGAACGTCTAAAGAATTTTATATCAAAAATATATAAAAATTAACCTAGTGTCTGATATGATTATATTTTTTAATAAATATTTATAATTGAATTAGTAATTGTAGATTCAAATTTAAAGTTATTTTTTTTTATTATTGGAAAAAAATGCAAAATGTTTGTATTAAAATTATTAAGAACTGAAATTGTTTAAATCGAAATCCTCAAATTTATAATGTATCATCTTGTCTACTATAAATATCTTTTACGATACACATTTGTATTTTTACTCGATTTTTAAGAATTTGAGCGATTGGTAAGAACATTTTAATATTAGATAATTAAACCGTGTTTGATCTTTAATTATTTGTACGAGTGAAATTGTTGCTACTATTTCCAACCTACACGCAAGTACATCTAGTGCGTGGGTGTGTATCGTATTTGAATATATTTATCTGCGAATGTGTACGTGTTTCCATGTATTTATTTATGTATACGCGAATCTGAGTACACGTGGAGATTTTGTCGATCGTAACTTGTACGACACTTGTCCAAATATGTCACATGTACACACGTATGGAAATCTTGTCGTTTTAAGTAACATATACACACACGTACGCATCTCGTGTATCGCGTTAGCGCGTCCAACTTGACACAATATCGACACCATGACCGCTTTCACCCTCGCATACGTAGGGCGCGTTTCTAGTCATCGCTTCTCCATTGCACCCGCCGTCACCCGGTTTCCGACTCATACCGTCGTCCGTACCGGTGACCACCCACTTTTGTGCGTGGGTGTCGTATGACTGCCTAGGCAGAGCACATGATGACGACGTTGGTGAGAGATGGGTGTCGCGGGTGTATAACACGAAGGGGTGCTGATACGCCGCGGGGCGGAGGCGCCAGCCAGGTGGTATCCTTGGAGATGGGAGCGGCGTCGCCTGGCAACGCTCGGCGACGCCGACGCCAAGGCGTCGCTGAAAGAATCGGCGTCGAAGTAGCTCTCGGTGTCAATGTGACGTCTGCTGTAAGCCTCAGGCCTCGTGTCATCGCAATTTCGTTTCGCTTTTTTGACATATTTTTATTATGAATGTGTGTATTGCCTGGTCGCTTTTATTTTGTGAATTAATCAAATTAAATCGTACGTTGATCTTTGTGACCGCCTTATATATATATATATATATATATATATATATATATATATATATATATATATATATATATGTATATTACACATATACATACACACATGTATTATAAATCAGTTGCGTGTATCACAAGTGTCCACTGTTGTGTCTACTATAAGGTAGTAGACACGAGATATCATTTTATATTACCAGTGATATATGTTATAGATATAGAAACACAATAAATTGGATATTCAATTGAATATTCGGTTAAGTGCTTTTATCTACATAATATGTCATATACATATTTATAATTTAGGTTAATGGTTGATAATAAAACAGAATTATTATTTTTAAAAACGAAGTATATTTTATTATAAATCATATAATCTTAAATATAATTTAATTTATTTCTTTTTTTTATACCAATATCATTATTATTTCTTTTTGTACATAAATATAGATGTTCATAAAAGTATTAGTCCACTTAATGTACCCGAAACACTTTACTAAATGCTCGTAGTTTAATGTAGCGAATTATTTTGGATGACTGTAATGATGTTCCTAGTCATCTTGGATAAAATGTAATGTGGCTTCATTTAATCTAATCTTTTATAATCCTCTGATAACTGTTATCGTACTGAAATAGATAGTTGATTAGTAATTTTAATATTCTTTTACTGGATTTAAGATTGCTTTTTAAATTATTAATTTGATGAATTTACTCATAGTGTCATTAATAAAAAAAAGGTTGTCAATTTTGTCCATCTCTATTTGAAATTTTGTTGTAGAGTTTTTTGTATTTATTTACAGAATAAATATTTTATGAAATAATTATTAAATGTAATAAGAGAGAATGTTCTTTACACAAAAGTGTTTAGTGCATATGTGTAGACTGTACATTAAAATTAATATGTATAACTAAAAATAATATTAAATTCAAATACTTCTTGCCATTGAAGTTGATTTAACGTCCTTATTCTAATACAGAAAATGTTGAAAACGCATTAAAAAGTCGTTTTTTTAACTATAGATAACTGTAATTACAAATCCAGTCACATGTAAAACGTTCAATTGATACTAAATGATAAGAGGTAATGAGTATTGCACAAGTGTGGGAAAAATTATATTCATTCACCTGTTAACGTTCCATAAATATATATAAAGCTCAGTTGAAATACGTTTTGATATAAATTCATACACGAGTGATTAAGAGACATATATGCTCTTTGTTCGTTTCCGTTCTTGTAAATTGAACGACAAGCGATGGAGTGTGTAAGTGTTAATTCTGACAGTGTCGTGACTGATTCCTATCGAATGTTGGAAGGGAAAACAACAAATGTGTATGAATGTTGAAAAATGAATTTTCAGTCAATAATGCATACCTGGCATATATATATATATATATATATATATATATATATATATATATATATATATAATGAAGTAATTTATTCGTACTTTAAATCATACAGTATATATTTTTTATATTGTATGTGCATGAATACAAACGAATAAAATATTTATGGAAAATCATATTTCATATATAATATATGTATATCATATTTTTAGTAGAGATGTTTTTTTTATAAATCATAAATGAATTAGTATCTCTCATATTTTATCTAAATATTTTATAAACATAACAAATCTGAACTAACTTAGCGTAAGAATTTTCAATAAGCATTCCATAAAAGTTTCATTAAAGAGTTTAATTACTTTTACATTCATTTTATTTGAAAATACAAATAATATCTTTAATATAAAATGAAACATTCGCTATACTCTTACAAGATTTTATATAAATATTTACAGTAGTCACTTATTGTCCACAGATCTTATAATATAACGCACTTAACGATGATAATAACAAGGTAATTTAAATGTGAATCAGCAAATAATATGAACTAAAATTGATTATTGTACATTTTTATGAAATGTCGCAATGTTAGGACAATTAAATCATTTGTGCTGAAATAAATTTGCCACAATACCATATAAATATTTTTGATAATGTAATAGGAACTTTTGTAATGTGGAATAAAACAATGTAGCAATATTTATTCTCTTATCTTATATGAGAAGGGTCATCCAAATTCGACGCCTAGATATCAACACTGTATAATGTTTACAAGTCATGTCTTTTCAAATGACATAATAAGTTTTTTTTTTGTTTTAGTAGAAGGTTACAATTTTAACCATGAATAGGTAATTTGGCTAGTTGGATTATTGAACAACGAACAACAGACCCATTGTTTTCAAGCAAAATTTTGTTTAGTGATGAAGTATATTTCACAATAGATATATTCGTTAATAAGCAAACTTGTCGTATCTGGAGTGATGATAATCCTCGTGTTATTCATGAAAAATCTCTACATCCACAAAAAGTCATTGTTTGATGTACATTTTGGGCAAATGGAATCATTGAACTATTTTTCTTTGAAGAAAATGCTGTTACTGTGAATTCTGAGCGATACCAATCAATGTTGAGTGACTTTTTATGTCCATAATTGAATAATATTGATGTATCTGATGTCTATTTCCAACAAAATGATGCTACATGTCACACAACTCGAGGAAACTTTCAGATTTTGCAATTGAAATTTCACCAACGTGTAATTTCATGAAATTCAGATTTCAATTTGTTTCCAAGATCATGCAATTTGACACCATAAAATGTTTGTGTTTTTTTTTGGACAAGTCGAGGCTACTCTATTAAGCCTCAAACAATTGATTATCTAAAGAACTACATTCGAGTTGCAATTCGTGAAATAAATCCAGTAACATGTCGAAAAGTCATTGAAAATGACAATATTCGAATTGATGCCTGCAGACCCAGTCGTGGTGGACATTTGGATGATATTCTGTTCTACGTATACTTGTAATGAATTATACTTTCAATTAAAAAAAAACAGCTTGAAAAAATTCCAAATAGTTTGTGTTTTATTAAAAAAAAACATTTAGGCGTTACATTTGGATGATATATATATATATATATATATATATATATATATATATATATATATATATATATATATATATATATAGATATATAATGTAGGAAATGCCTAAGTACTGAAATTAATTCGAAATTATTCAATATGATTCTTAACAATAATGACAATTTGAAAAGTTTTCGCGGAATACGTTAAATAAAACATAATACTTATTAATAACACTTCTAAAGAACGTTGCATTTATCAGTTTGTTTTTTCCAATTACCGCATTGAATACAATTTATAATACTTATAAATAGCTTTTAATAGATGCTACGTTTATCAATGTGTTTTTCCTATTTCCACATTACATCGTTGTTATTTAAAAATATATTTTACTGAAAACCGATTGATCTATGCAATCGATATAAGTTCGTATCATTGACTTCGTACATTTTAAAGGTAGCAAAAATATATCAAAGCAATCGAACTGTATATTATACTTCGTTCGGTTCAATTATTTCAGTAATTAACAATCCGAGTTGATTATGATACGTATACAACTTCATTTGTGCTTTGAATTAATAAATGTATACATCTGCGGTTTAATCGGTCTCGTTTAAATTACTATATATGTATATATATATATATATATATATATATATATATATATATATATATATATATATATATATATAGTAATTCATCATAGTAATTCATTATAGTAATCATCAATTTTCTCATCTCTAAAAGAGCAAGGAATTAATAAAAGATACGTGGATTTGTTGAAGGAAATATATAAAAGTTCATCAGCGCAAATTAAAATACACGACCTACCAGACAAAATAAAAATATAGAGAAAGGAGTTAGACAAGGAGACAGTTTATCACCAAAAATATTTAATGCAATTTTAGAACAGATCATGAGAGATGCAAATTTTTAAAATAAAGGAATCAAAGTAAACGGAGAATACCTGTCACATCTAAGATTTGCGGATGATATACTACTTATAAGTGAAAAACCGGAAGAATTACAAACATTACTCGAAACCCTCTTAGAAAAAAACCGAAAAGTAGGGTTAAAAATAAATAGGGGAAAAACTAAGGTCATGTTCAATAATTTCGCTGAAAGAAGTAAAATACAATTAGAGAATCAGTACCTGGAACAAATGGACGAAATAAAATACCTAGGGAAAACTATAAGATACGATGGTGATTTATGACCAGAAATCAAAACGAGAATCAGAGCTACATGGGCAACATTTGGGAGACTAAATAGTATAATGAAAAACAATATACCAATCAGTTTGAAAAGAAAGGCATATAACCAATGTGTACTACCGGCCTGTACTTATGGAGCAGAAACTTGGACTCTAAACACAAGAATGAAACAGAAACTGCTAACTGCCCAGAGAAGTATGGAAAGAATAATGTTAGGAATTTCCAAACTGGACCGAAAAACAAGTAAATGGATAAGGTAACAAACAAAAGTAATGGATATAATAGAGCAAGTTAAATCGTTGAAATGGACATGGGCAGGACATATAGTAAGAAGAGAGGACAACAGATGGACGAAGATTGTTACGGAATGGAGACCAAGAGATAAAAAGAGACCTAAAGAAAGGCCACATCAAAGATGGAGAGATGAAATTGTGAAGTATTGTGGAGGACAAGGTTGGATAAGATTGGCCAGCGACAGGAAATAATGGAAGAGGCTCGGAAAACTCTTCTTATTTTAATTATGACATTCGACGAGGCTTTCGCCCAGCAGTGGGCTGATGTGGGCTGTCAGTAGTAGTAGTAGTATATATATATATATATATATATATATATATATATATATATATATTTATATAGTAGTCCAAATAAGACTGAAGGGTTTATATATAAATTTACTTGTTCACTATCATTTATTATTCTTTATATCCTTCAGTCTTATTTGTGTCACTATATAATATAAACAGTTTCTAATCAAGTATTCGTATAATAATATTTTATCTCATAAAACATACAAGTGTTCTATTTAATTTTATACCTTTTTTGTGCAAAGATCATACATGTTACATTATATTTTAATCGAGACATGTGAAAACTTGTCCAAATATAAGATATACATTAAGTACGAAAACTAACGGAATTTTAAAAATAAAACACATAAAAAGTTATTTATTCATCAATATTTATTTTGTCGCCTTCAAAGTACTCCCCATTGGAACAATACACATATGCCAACGCTTCTTCTAGTCCTCGAACGCCCCCACGAACGCGCTTTGTGGTATAACCTTCAGTTCATGGAGCAAATTTTCTTTTATAGCTTTAATCGACTCAAAACGATGCTCTCAGAGCGGACACTTGAATTTTGGGAATAGTAAAAAGTCGGACGGAGTCATATCAGGTGAATACGAAGCTTGCAGAACGATATTGGTCGAGTTTTTAATCAAAAACTCACGAACAAATTCAGTATTCTTGACACCTTGCGAGAAGCGATCCGTTTCATGCCCAAAATTTCAGCCAAAATAACATGACATTATGTTTTTGAGATTGTCACGTAAGCTGCTAACTCTCGAACGGACTTACGACGATTTTTGAGTACCGATTTCTTGATTTGGACGACGTGTTCATCGTCAATTTATGTCGATGGACATCCAAATCATGGTTCATCATCGACGGTTATATGGTCCTCTTTGAACGCCTTATGCTACTCAAAACCTCTTATTCGCGATAGGAAATCTTCAGGGTATGCCTTTCTTAAAATTTTTAACATTTGCGTGAATTTTTATTTATTTCGCAGCACAAAATTTAATACAAATTCTTTGATCAACTGATTTCGATATCGTAAAAATCGTCGTCTAACAAAAACCGCTATAAATGATTTACTAATGAGTGTTGTTATGAAATTTGACACATATGTCATTGACAAATGTACCAACTTAAAAAGTACATGACATTTCACAAGCGCGGGAAGTTTAAATGAGAAAGTTGCGTTAGTTTCCATACTTAATGTAAATAATCAAATTTATATTAATTTTACTGGAAAAATATTTACGATTAACCAAATAATGAAAAGAGTTCTATATAAAATTATTTTTTTATTGAAATTTTAAATTTTTAATCTATATGACAGTAAACAGAGAAGTCAAATTACTTGTAATTTTTATTGCCTTTTTTGTAGGTAATCTATTTTTAAATTATTAAAAGCAACTAAATGTATGTTAAAGATTTAAATGAGTGAAAAAATTGATAACATAATACTTATAGATTATTTTTATTAACATTTATATAATTTTATAATTGTTTTTCAATTCACAATTTCAATCTTATTCAATACCTTATTAACTTAAATCAATTTTTTTCGTTTTTTTTTACAAATTAGTTTCATTATCATATTCTTACATACATAGTCTGTTGCTAAAATATTAGAGATATTACTTTTTAATTTACAAATTATAAAACAAACAATATAAATAATACAGATAATTGATTTGAAGTTTTAACGAAATAAATTTCTTAGTTGCTAATTAATAAAACTATAATCGATTTCGTTCGTTTTAGATTAATGACAAATTAATGTTTATCCAGTTCATGATTGAAATTTCACAAATGTTTAGATACAAAAATACATATATGTGTATATATGTATTTGTGCTTGTGTTTGGTTGAAAAATAGACGCAGTCGTTGCAATATTTGTTTAATAGCCGATTAGATAGAACGTATAGAAATAACTTTAGAAAGAACGTAAATGTGCGTCCGATTCCGTAGTGTTTGAAATTTAAACGATTCGATATATGGCCTTCAAAAAAAGAACGTCCTCAGCTGGCGTTTTGCCAAAATAGCGGCAATCCTTTGCGTCTGCCAACACTTCAGTGACTAAAATCATGCAAGCACATATTCACACACATGCGGGCGTTATATTTTTAAAACCTATATTTAAAAATTGCGAAACATTTTACTTCCTTTTTTACATACCCGACACCGTTTTACATTTTTTACAAGATTTTATATATATATATATATATATATATATATATATATATATATATAAACTAGTTAAAACTGACTTTAGTATCATACCAGATAAATACTTTTTCAGAATAGAAGTGGTTCGTAGATTTTTTCCAGTAAGAATTTTTTGTAAAAATTTGTTATTATTAATTGTATTCGAAAGAATAATATTTAACTCTCATAAATTACTTATTAAAAAACATTTTTTTTTAATTCTGAGTTATTTATACCTCAATACGACAATATTTTATAAAAAAAATATTCAATAATCCCTTATTGTTCACGTTATTCTTCAATGCACATTTCGATAGATATACCATCATCGTTAAAGTTTTGCAATATAATACAATAAGTGATTATTGAATATGTTTTTAAATCTTTTGTTAAGAGCAAGTGATTTATTTATATTCAACAATTTTATCAGTAAATTATAAACTGATCGTAGAAGTAAATAATTTTATTTAATTAGTTTTTTATCTCATTAAAACTAGATTCATAGATAAGTGTATTATTTAAGAGCTGAATCTTTATATATGAGCCGTTGATTTGGAAAGTGAAGTAAGTCCATTTTGTGAAAAAAAATAGTTAAAACTAATTGTTATTACAAATTAACATAAAATTTATGTTTTTAATCAATTCACAATAAATAGCTTATAATATCAGTATAAATTTGTTACTAGTAATTTATTTTGTCAACGATATTTATTGTGAGTTGATTTTGAAAGTGAAGCAAAGCCACTCTAAATAACGACAGCGCAGGAGCAAATACAAAATATAAAAAAAATAATAAAATAGAAGATACAGAGTTAGCATTACAAAACCTAAGGAAGTATTTCGCTTTTACTTTTGATTTGCAAAAAGCACTACCGTACCCTAAACTAACAGTTTCTATTGCATATTATAAACGAAACATGTATGTTTTGAATCAAGGTTTGCATAATTTACATGACGATAGAGTTCATATGTATACCTGGGTTGAAACAATTGCATCCAGAGGATCACAAGAAGTAGCTTCTTGCTATTTAAGGCACTTACAAAATGTGACCATTCAAAAACACATGATCGCTTATAGTGATATGTGCACCGCCCAAAATAGAAACATAAAGTTGGCCTTAATGTGGATGAAAATTGTCCAGTTTAGTGACAATAATATAGATATTATTGACCATAAATTGTTATTATCAGGACATTCATTCTTGCCAAACGATCGCGATTTTGGAGTTGTAGAAATGGCGATTCGAAAAACTAATTTGCTGTATATTCCACGGGATTATTACAAATTAATACAAAAATGTCGCAAACATAATGAATTTTTAGTACATGAAATGAAAAGAGAAGACTTCTATTTAGCCAAATCTCTGGAGGAGGGTATTTTGAAAAGAACAAAAAATACTGATGGAGAAATTGTCAATTGGTTGAATATTTTCTGGATAAGATTTTCAATAAATGCGCCGTATAAATTGCTTTATAAAACATCGATGGAAAAAGATTCGTAATTTAAAACATTTGATTTATCACCAAAACGAGATAGGCCAAGTAGTTTCGGAAAAATAGTGTTATCATTTTTAAATGCAAAAACTAGGCCTGTTACTAAAGGAAAATATAAAGATATGATGGATTTATTACCCTACGTACCACCCATTCATCATGAATAGTTTAAAAATCTGCACCATCTAAACTAAGAAATATAATTATATGCATGCAACTTATTACTGAATATTTTTTCTTATTTTGTCCACTTTTTCCTATAAAATTAAATTTATTTTTTGTTTTATTGTAGTTTTTCGAAAACAGTATGAAATGTTAAAATAAAATAAAGAATTAAATAAATAAAATATCCATTTTTTTGTTATTATATTATATTTCATTAAAAAAAATCAACGTTTTCAACAAATCATTACTTTTTAAAGTGAGGCAAGTCCATTTTCGCATACCAAAACCACGATTTTTTTCACCTAACACGGATAACCATTATTGCATATTAAATTTACATAAAATAAGACCACAAAAAATATAAAATAAGTTCGTTACTGCTTACAAATATTTTTAAACCTATTCAAATGCCAACCATTAAATATCTAGCAATAACATAAAATGGACTTGCTCCACTTTCAGGATCAGCAGCTCATATATTACATAAAAAATTAACCATAATTTTCTGAAAATAACTAACTAGAGCAGTATTGCGTAACCTTTTTACACTTGCGACCCCCCCATACTCAGACTGAAATTTTACACGACCCATTATTGGTTGTTACTATATTTTGACTATATACTAACCTATTTTTTGAACATTTGGTTTGAGAATTTCAACATAAGTGTTTCTCAAAAATTTACGACCCTAACAATTTTTCTGCGACCCCTTGAGGAGTCGCAACCTACAGGTTACGCACCATTGAACTAGAGTACCGAATTGTATTATAAACGAATGATACATTCAGTTTGTGTGAAATTTTAATACTATGTTTACAAATTATTTTGTTAGAGAATTTCATTTTAATTGAGTTCAGTAGTGCGGTTACTTTTACAATACAGAACTGTGTTTATAAATATATATATATTCAAATTACATAATCAACAAGTAGCAATAAAATGCAACGGTGGACGTAAAATAATAGAAGTAATATAATTTTAAACGAATGTCTATTTGCGTGTGTATGTGAATAAATATGATAAGATATATATATATATATATATATATATATATATATATTGTGTATGTGTATGTAGAACGGCACGTGCCAGTTAGCTTGCATAACATGTAACGATAAAGCTATGTCGTTGCACGTACCTCTACCTGTCTTACCTAACTTTCTCACCTGTTTAACAGGTCGATTTTACGATCTAAAAGCGCATTGTTCTTTGTTTTATAACGATAATAATAATATAAGGGCTGCAAAACACGTCGTCCGGTTCTGTAGTGAACGACTCGCGTTGCTTATAAACAGACACGCCGTTCAAGCGGGGATGATGACGGTGATGGAGTCGTTAACACTTCCACTTATGTTCCAAATAAATTAGTATAGTTTACATTGCGACGCGTGCGCTTTCTCTGTTGTAAACGGTTTAATCTTATTGCTACTGATTTTTTTCCATGTATATGTTTCTGGTTTTCAAGTATGTGTAGTTATTTTATCACATTTTTTCAGAAAAATATGTTGTATTTTTAGTGATAACTGAATTAATTAATATTAATTAATTGGTGATATTAGAGAAAATCTTCACCTGACCCACACCTGAGAAAAAGATGACTATTTTAACTAATAGTTATTACTGTTTAATTTTTCTATTTAGTTCTTTTGTTCAATCGATTTTGTATCATTTATTTATATGAACTATGAAATAATTGTTCAATCCAATAATCTTTCAAAATTCACAATAATTTGCGAACAATATTTTGATAATTGTCGATGATACATCATTTCCATTATTACTTGTTTAAGGACACAATTAATTGAATGTAACATAAAGCGTAAAATGCAATCATTAATGTTAATTTACTATGTATGCGGTGTAAAGATTGAAAGTTAAATTAGTTATACGTTTCCATAGGGTCGGACGTTTGGTGATTTCAGTACAATAAATTGAAGTTTGCATTTTCTATCATAACACACTGATACATATCACTAGGCTAGGTCACTTGCATCGGCCATACGGTTGTCTCTTTTAATTTTATTCAATTATTTAATACGGCTGTATCAATTTACGGACATACAATGACAAAAATAACACACGATTTACTTGTCGTTTCATCGAAAATTATAATTAAATTGATATAATTAACAGATACTGTAATATAATTGATTGAAACGAATAAATTGATTGAACTGAAACGAATTATAATTGTTAAAGCATATTGTAAATTCGATGCTAATTTATACACCTGGTTAATAATTTATCATTATGATTCAAAATTATTTTTTTGTTGATAAAAAATTTTAATAAAATATATATGGTAAATTAATATATATATATATATATATATGTTTGTATGTATGTATGTATGTGTGTGTACATTTGCGTATGCAGCTGTAGGCCACTTTTATGCATTTGTCATTTTTGTGCGAATTAGAATTTGGTATAGGTAAGTAGTTTCAGTTGTATTATGGTAACAATAGTGTACGTTAACCCTTTCTTCCCACGCATTGGATCAGCTGCCTAGTGACAATAGTTGAAATATTTCAAAGGCCACATGTCACTGATGTATCTAATATTAACAAATATCAATTTTGCATTCAATATTCGATTGTATTTATGCTTTTCATTAAAATTAAATAAATGTGGAACTATTTATATATATATATATATATATATATATATATATATATATATATATATATATATAGTTAATCTCTTAACAATATTCTTGTATAACTAAGTTATCTTTTGCTTACGTATTTTAAATATTTTTGAATCATTTATTCAGAATATAAAATCGTATATAATCAGTCTCTTTTTATCTACAACTAGATGCAAGATTCTCTCCAAATTTCCCAGTTCAAGTGACTTAAGAGATTATACGCAGTTAGAAATTTCAAAAAAATCGATTTTTTTATGCATTTTCGGAATGCACATATATTTGAGTATATTCTCTGAAAATTTGAAGTAAATCCGATAAATATTTTCGGACATACACCTGAATTTGTAAAAAAATTTTAACTATGTATAAACTACTTCCGAAACTTCAAACGCGTTTATCTCAAAACGGTGTTTTCATTGTCGGTAATCTCGATATCTCAGAAATGGCTGAACCGATCGGTCTCAAATTTTCACACAATCTTCTCAAATATATTCCTCAGGTATTGAACGAAGGAATAAGGTTTACAAAAATTATTACTATTTTTTTTAAACAATTTGGAGCGAAAATTTTAGTAAAAAACGAAAAATTTTTTTCAAGTAGACGCCATTTTGTCAAAAATGAAAATTTTTATTATTCCTTCGTTCAATACCTGCATTAATCTATCCTTTAAAAGAATTGACCATATTTTTTGATTTCAAATAATCCAAACCGCCGATATGGAGATCACCGCCAAGCGCCTTTTTTTGGAGGTCGTTCGGGACATCGTCTGCAGGAGCGGTGCACTTCAATATTTTTTTATGATCGACATGTTATTTTATTCTTGAAAGTAGGATCTATTCAAATAACCATAATTTGTAATTGCAAAATAAATACTATTTCTAAAAAAAATTCCTAAAAAAACGTCGTTTTTGCGTCTTGCAACTGCGTATAACCCCTTAATGCATTTCTTTTTCATTTTTAATATTTTTTCTTGTGCATCGATTGTCTTGTCTTTTTATAAATCAGATATGCTCAGGTTTAATATATAAAATGTACATAACTAATACATAAATAGACAAAGATTTACATGTTAACAATAAAAATTACATCTGATCATTTGTGGGAAAAACGTATTTCTTCAATCGTCATACTGTATTAAATCACCCACTACACCCACACCCAAACAGTACAGTTACATCAGAACCTATTGTTAAGTATTGTTGCAAAAATCCATCGTGTTTGAAATAGGGGTCGTTATAGAATTGTCATCATCGTACGTCAGGCATTTTCCGAAATTTTCGAAAATTAACATCTGGCCTTTTTTTGTCCAGTCCTGCATTATTACAATCCTTTGACAACATTGTGCCGTCATTGTAATACGAAATTTAGGGATCAAGCGTTGCGTATGAAGGGGTTATAGATTCAATGACGGTCATTCGAACAATACTTAATGCAATTCATCATTTCGTACGTTCATATTTGAATACTAAGAAAAAACGTCGAAGTATCGATTTAATTTATTAGAAATGTCTGCTATTTTCAATTAGGAATAATATAAGATTAAAAATATTTATATAATTGTAAAATTATAATATATATATATATATATATATTATATATATATATATATATATATATATATATATATATATATATATATATATATATATATATATATATATATATAGATATATATATAAAATATATTCATCTTGGTATTTTAGAAACTTTTGATTGAAACTTTTTATTATTACACATATTTTTAATCAAACAAGTTTAATTTATTTTATATTTGATTATATGTTAAAATTCAAATAAATAATAAATAGTTACAAAATTCCATTTAAAATAGTAATAAAAAAAGTAATTTATTGCTTTTAATACAAAATCTATCAGTCAGTTAAAATCGTACAACAAAAGTATATAATAAAAAGAGATTCAAAAATGATTTAAATCAATATTTTTAGTATTTAGTTGGAGACCTTTTATTGTTTTCTATAGCTTGAAGTCATCTAGACATAGAAATAACTTATTTTTCACAATAATCTTTCATTATGCTTTCCTGCCCTTCTCGTAGTGTTTTTAAAAAATTATTTATGTTTGATATTGAATGTGTTTGGATTTTTTTTAATTCATTCTAAATATGTTCAATTATAATAAGAACAGGAGACTGAACTGGTGTTTGTGTATCTTTTGGGCAGTTATACAATGTCCACATTGGTTCAACGTATGAATAATGCTTTAAATCATTATCAGTATATAGTTTAAAAGTTTTGGCGAATACTTACTCCTCCAGCGCTTTGTTTTAAATTTTCCTTTAGTATATTTAAATATGCCCATTTATCCATTATTCTGTTGATGAACTCTAAATTGACTACTTCATACATCCTCATACCATTAACGATCCTCCGTTACTTTTTACCGTTGATCGTAAGTTTTTAACATTTATTTTCTTATTTGTTTTTTTTCATATTGCAATTTTTTCATCGGATGTGAAAATATTAAATTTTGATTCTTCATTGAAAATGACATCATTGTAAAACTTCAAAAGCTTATTTATATACTCTTTTGCAAATTCGATTCTTCTTTCGTATTCCTTTTGTTGATAAGAGGTTTGATGTGTACAATTCTCCCATGAAAGTCATTTTTTCACAGTACTCATCTGAATATAGATCACTGACATCTTTCCCTAAATATATCTTAATACCCGCGTTAATCTTGAGGGCTGAAATGAAATTCATTTTACAAATATACATCGTTCATCGCGTGAGTTTAGTTTTTTATCTGACCGAATTATTAATTTATTTTTTTTACGATTTTCTTCTTTGTATTTGTTCACTATGTATTGAACTGTACTACGGCATCGAGTTATAATTTTAGTGATTTTTGCATATTTTTCTGTTTTTATGATGAAGAATAACAAATTTAGGTACTGTTGTAGATGTTTACTTCATTTTTAAATTTTATAAAAAGAACATACTTTGAAGAACGTTAAAATTGCACTGGATAATCTTAAGTATAGAAAGATTTTCTTTTCTATTTCCCAAGAAAATTTCTTGGAGAATTCTCCGAATTACGTACGCTAAAAATTATTTTACGATTTTAAGTGACGTATAATTCTTGTACTTGCAAAAATTGAACCGAAATTATAATTAATTAAAAAGAGTTTTCCAAAAAAAATGTTTACATTTCAAATACATTTATTTGTTGTAACTAAAATTAAAGTATTTTTTATTTAATACCCACGATAAAAGAATTTTTAAATAAAACGTATTTTTATAAATACTATACGATTTTAAGTGATACTCATTGTATGTATATAATACTGTAAACATGTGCGTATGTACGAGTATTACGTGTGACTGTCTTCGATTATTAAATTATTTTAATAAAATAAGTATTGAATATAAAAGTGTTATAAAAGTTTCTATATTATTTTTATTCGAGAGTACGTGCGTGTTAACTAAATATAGCTCTCGTATATTGTGCATTTGTCATTTATACACACATACAATCTGTAGAGAACTGTCAATGACACCCACACGTCACGACCACAATTGCGCGAAACAAAATAAGCGTATACTATTTCGTTACGTCATTTCTGCAGATGAGCTATCTAAACGAAAACACCTTGATGCTAATTAGATTTTCACGTGTTATCATATTTGTCGAATTACATTTTTTTCTTTTTTTAATCTAATTAGAATCCGGTATGAACTGGCTACAAAGAATGGGAATCGTGAACGATGAAATGGTGTTCGCGAAAAGACAAAAGTGCATTATGTAAATAATCGTATGATATTCTTTTTGAGTGGAGCATTGACTAATGGAGTGTTGATAAGATTTGATTGATAACGAGTGAATTTTACATTGTAATTGATAACGATATTTATTTAATAAATATTATATGTCATTATAAAAATCAATTTTTATTGTAATTGATTTACAGTTGATCGTCAGAGTAATCGATAATTTTTTCATATTAAAAAAAAATTATTTATTAAATCCACTCTTCTGTTTTATATTTTATATACATTTCATTATACAAATTTCAACTTTTGACATTTGATTGTTTACTGTCTTATTTTCCTATGAAATATTGGATTGGCACAAAAGTCATTGCGTTTTTATTATGATTTTCAAAGTAATTTTATTAATATAAATAGTAAACATTAATCAATTATATATTGGCCGTTTTGTTCGATGACCTTTTGCCATCTTTCAGTCAACTTCATAAGTTTGGTTTTTAGAGGAACAAAAACTGAATCAACTCATTTTTGACAGCCTCATTGGAATCGAATGTTTTTCCATTCAAATGGTTTTGAAGTGAACAGAATAAATGATAATCCGATGGTGCAAGGTCAGGGCTATACGGTGGATGAGGCATCACTTCCCAGCCTAACGCCAATAATTTTTAGCGAGTGACCAAAGATGTGTGTGGTCTGGTGTTGTCGTGATGGAAGATGACGCCTTTACGATTTGCCAGTTCTGGCCGCTTTTCCCTAATTTCTTTGTCCAATTCCATTAGCTGGCGACAGTAGACATCCGAATTGATGGTTTGGTTCCTTGGTAGCAAACCAAAATAAACAATACCTTTGAAATCCCACCAAACACTCAGCAAAACCTTCTTTTGATGAATATCGGCTTTTGATGTCGATTGCGCAGGCTCATCTCGCTTACTCCATGATCTTTTTCGCATGACGTTATCGTAAACAACCCATTTTTCATCGCCCGTTATGATTCGCTTTAAAAATGGATCGGTAACGTTACGTTTCAGCAATGAATCGCAGATGGAAATTCGTTTGACGAGATGAATTTCTTTCAACTTGTGGAGAACCCAAATATCGAGCTTATCAACATAACCAAGTTGTTTTAAATGTCTTTTAACGCTTGTATGTGATATGTGAAGCTTCTCTGCGATCTCTCGTGTCATACTACGCCGATTATTTTCGATCATTGCCTTTATTTTGTCGTCGTCAACTTCAGTTGGGCGTCCAGACCGTGGTGCATCGTCGAGTTGAAAATCTCCGGAACGAAAACGAGCAAACCAATTCTAACATTGGCGTTCTTTTAGTGAGTCTTCACCACAAACCGCACATATATTTTTCTGAGCTTGCACTGCATTTTTACCTTTCCGGAAGTAATAAAGTAAAATATGGCGAAAATGACCGTCTGGAATATCAATTTGAAATAAATGTAAAACACTAAATAAACAACAAAACTTAAAACTTTTTTTACTGAATAATCTATGAAATGTCAGTTGTCAAATACTATATACAGTCTAAAGTTTACAATGGAGAAGAACTACTTAGAATGATTACAACCATCTAGCGAAAAAAACGCAATGACTTTTGTGCCAACCCAATAATACATGCTTTTTATTTTTTTCTGTTTTAACAATAAAATAACCATTCGACAGAAACAAAAAGAAGAAAATACAATCGATGGATAACAGAAATTATTAACTAAGAATCCAAAAATACAAAAGAAATGAGAGAGAGAATTTATCGATATGAAAAAGTTTTAAGAGAGGCCTTTATCGAATAGTGGATATAGAAAGGCTGATGATGATTGATTAAGAAAATGAAATTAAGAATAAATAGAACGACTATATATAAACAGAACATATTTTGATATATAATATTTAGATATCCCATTTTTTCTAAGCAAAAAATTTTAAAATTTACTAAGTATTAGTTGAAAAAATACTATTAAATGTTATGATATTGTAATGATTGAACAATTTCCATAAAAAAGTATATTATCCATATTGATATACTGAATAACTGTTTAATGTGCATTTGAAAATTACAACAAGTTGTAGAGAATGGAATATGAATATAAATATTCCATTCTCTACAATTACACCTTTATTTTAAAATTTATTTTGAAAATGATATACGATGTGATAAAATAAAAATTGATCGCATTTCACTGACCATAATATACTTCTGCTATGCTTGTATGTGTCTATAGACGTATGTATGTGTGTATGTGCGTGTGCTTATAGTCTGCAAACGATTGTACTCACTGTCAGGATAAAAAAAAGCTGCTTCATTGATCACGGAGAGGCCAGTCGTGTATAGGCGGTTGGTTAACCTATCGGACCGATGTATGAACGATCAGACACCGGGAAACCAGTGAAGTGGAACTCGGTTAATGACGGATAATCGAACCTGGCACTATTCGTAGCTTTCGTCGACAAATACATTCTTTCTCTTGTATATACCATCGAATATTATATATATATATATATATATATATATATATATATATATATATATATATATATATATATATAAATATAATAACCGAGTATTACTAAGTAACTTTAGTAAACGCAGGTAGTAGATTTTTAGGTGAAAGGGTTATGCATTAACTAACCAGTACGAAAAATTGTTAAAAGGCATTTTACTTCCCAGCATGATTGATAGTTCGTTCTGTGTAACGCACATTGTTGAAAATTAGTTTCTGTTATGATTTAACACTAATATGTAATGATGTACTGCTGTACGATTACGGATTTTTTCGAGTCGTTAGATCACAGATAAAAATTGTATGTTCGTGTGGATCATATATATTTGTAGTTTAATTGATAGTACAGTTTATTTATCAGTACTTTGTGAATTGTTTTAAGGGGCACGACTAGTGTGACCGCCTAAAAAAAGGTGATTTTCGGGATTTTTTTAAAGAAAAGTATTACATCGAATGTTTTAAAATTTTGAAGATATATTTATGCATAAATAATGTATACATAGTAATTTTTTTTGAATAAAAATATTCGATTTTCAGCAAGTTATTCACCATCTCCCGAGTCTCAAAAAAAAAAAAACGTTCCCCCACTGCTGCAGTGATTGTGTCCTTCACAGTGCCAGAAATAAATAAAAAAAAAGTTCGTTAAATTACAAGGTTTTGCGTATACAATGACCCAGGATTGTGAAAAAATTGAAATTTAACAAAATTGTGGAGTTTTGAAAAAAAGTTTAAAATTTCGCTCAAAAATCTGATGGTTTTTGGCATGTCAAAATTACATTTTTTATCCAATCGAAAAACTGGAGGGTCATTGTAAAACAAAAATCAAATCGATCGGATGATTTGTTATCGAGTTAGAACTGCAGCAAATTTTAAAATGTAGTTTTGAGAAAATCGCGTTTAAAGGTAAAAGTATTGATTTCATTGTTATAAATCGATAAATATCATACCTAGAGCTAATCTGCTATTCCAGGCCCATGCAATTCACCTTCCTCTGCTTCGAAAAGCACCTGCTGGTCTGTTGAATCTCTCTTTCGAGCTGATCGACTCTCTTTCGAGGCAGCTTGGTAACGATGCTCTGCTATACGTAGCCTTGTTTAATCTCTCTCAGCGGCATAATCTCTTGCTGCAAGTCCAATTATCATTCCCATCACACTTAACATTTTCAGAATTTACGAAAAACAATCATTGAATATTGTACCAGCAAGGTAATTGGATAATTCAATGGTTTTGAAACCACAGTGTAGGTGTGGCAAAAAATCACTCAGGTAATTACCTATACATACATATCTGTGTATCTGAAAGTCAGCAATAGCGTCCCTAATTTTATTATGATTACTTACGATGTCAACAGAGCCCGAACAATAACTAACGGACGTTTCTAACCGATGAGCAGCTACTCTTTAGAACTGTAACTGTAACTCAAAAACTATTTGAGATCCGCTCAAAAACTACTTGAAATTTTAGTATGTTATTTTTGAAGGTATAGAGACTATCGAAAAATGTAAAAAAAAACGATTTTTTGAAAGTGTCACACTAGTCGTGCCCCTTAAATGAAATATTATAATTTATTCAACCATTCGATAGTTCTTTATATATGTATTGATTTATCATCAATTTACTTTTTTTGGATTTACAAAACAGTATAGATACGTCGTAATATTATTATAGATAAACAGTTTATAAAGTGAAATAAAATTATGAAAATAATTTGTACTCTTGAAATTTGAATGAAATGAATGTGTTATGTGAATAATTAATACTTGTAATATTTTTTAATATTACAATAAAATTTTGGTTCATCATATAACAGTATTTGTTCTTATATAAATTTAAAAATGTTACAAATACTTTTACATAATTGAAATTTGTTACTTGATACCTGTGTACTTGATTTCAATTAAATTCTATATAATATGGGACTTTAGGGTCATACTAAGTATTATAGTTAACTCTTTACTAACTGTATCACTAAAGTGAATAATCTTTATTATATACCTGAAGATGACACAAATTTCAAAACTGTTCATTGAAAATGCAACACTTTGTAAAAACATGTGGTTTAATCAAAAATGAATATATTTTGATTTTGTTTTAAAGACTGGTCCAAAAAAAATATTTTTAACATATTTACATATGTACGTGTAGGTGCATACATAATAAACATATAAATATTATATGGAATATTTTTCAAAAATATGCGCGGACAATCACGTAAGCTCGGGAATAAATAGGCATTAGTAACAGCTGTATATGAAGAATGGCGATTTGTCACAATACATCATTAACTATTTAATTGAAACTATGCCAAATTGAACAAAAGATCTTTTTGAAAAAAAGTTGCAACTAAACATCACTTTGTATGTTGTGTAACAAAATAGTTTATAGTTTTTGTGATGAACTTATTTGTTAAAAATCAAAGATTATTATATCACTTTATATATCTATATATATATATATATATATATATATATATATATATATATATATATGTATATATATATATACGAGGGTAGTCCCATAAGTACCCGGCCTGACCTAGAGATGGCGGTAGTTGTTTGAAAAATATCACTGTATTAGAAAGTACACAATCTATAAAGCTTATGTTTCAAGTTTGAGGACGCCACGTTGTTTAGTATTTGTTTGGCAGCCATCAATAGTGAACGTTTTCAGTGAATTTGTGAAAATGGAGAAAATTGGTCATCGTTACGTGATACTATATTTTTATTTGAAAGGCCTCAGCCCAACCAATATAAAAGCTGAACTGGATTCTACTCTGGGTGAGTCTGCTCCTTCGTTTACAACAGTGAAATATTGGGTAACAGAGTTTAAACGAGGCCGTACGAGCTGTCAAGACGAGCATTGCAGTGGTCGACCAAATGAGGTGACGACTCCAGAAATGGCGAAGAAAATCCACAAAGCGGTACTGGATGATCGTCGACTGAAAGTGTGCGAGCTAGCAGACATAGTAGACATTTCAAAAAGTGCGGTACATCGCATATTATCTGAAAATTTGGACATGAGAAAGCTGTGTGCGAGATGGGTGCCGCGTTTGCTCACACTCGAGCAAAAACAGTGTCGTGAAGATGTTTCAATTGAGTGTTTAGCGAAGTTTCACAGCAACAAAGCAGAATTTTTGCGCCGTTTCATAACCATGGATGAAACATGGGTCCATCATTTCACACCCGAGACAAAAGAACAATCAAAACAATGGACTGAAAAGGGAGAACCGGCTCCAAAGAAGGCGAAGACCGTTTCATCTGCAGGCAAGGCCATGGCGTCGGTTTTTTGGAATGCGCGTGGGATAATTTTCATTGACTATCTTGAAAAAAGAAAAACTATCAACGACGAGTATTATGCGAACTTATTGCATCGTTTGAGCGAAGAAATCAAGCAAAAACGGCCGCATTTGGCTAAGAAGAAAATGTTGTTTCATCAAGACAATGCACCAGCTCACAAATCCGTTATTGCAATGGCCAAAATTAATGAATTAAAGTTTGAATTGCTACCTCATGCACCCTATTCGCCAGATTTAGCCCCCTCAGATTATTTTCTATTCCCAAACTTGAAAAAATGGCTCAGTGGTCAAAGATTTCCCAACGATGAAGAAGTGATGTCGGCAGTTAATGGGTATTTTGAGGAGCAAGACAGTTCTTATTATAAAAAGGGTATCGAACTTATTGAACATCGCTGGAAAAAGTGTATAGAGCTGAAAAGAGATTATCTTGAAAAATAAATAAATTTTTTTTTCAAAATTTTTGTGTTTTCTTTGTTGGGTCGGGTACTTCTGGGACCACCCTCGTATATATATATATATATATATATATATATATATATATATATATATATATTACGTATGATGATTTTACAACCGATATATAAGATATTTCACTTCAGTTCCAATACGTGCAAATATATTCACATTAAGATGCTTGTTTGCAACGCACGTCAAATTTCGACCACATTTTCTGTTTCGTGCTTTTATGTACCTTCGACCATATCGGATGAAATTAGACCAGCCGACCGGAAGTTATATGTAATATGCATGTCTTGTCTTTTTCATGATGTGTTGTTTTATCTGCTTCATAGACATAGCTCTCAGCTCTTGTTACGTAGATATCATTCTAAATTTCAGCACGATTTCTTCAACAAAAATACAAATAAATTGAGTACGTATGAATTTCATTTGTAAATAAACAATTAAAATTGTTTAAATCCATCGTCATTATTTTTCAATTACTATTTTGAGCATATATATATATATATATATATATATATATATATATATATATATATATATATATATATATATGTATGTTGGTGTGTATGTATGTAATTACTACTTTTTATCAAAAGAGAACACAGACTTATCGAGGCCGTAGTACGTATCGCAGGTCGTTCGGGTTATAAGGTTGAGTGTTTTTTCTCTCGTCTCTCCGCAACGTACATTTTTTCCTCATGCATGTATTTATGTTTCTGCACAAATCACAGAGAAGATGTTTTCACGGTAATCTGGCGTTTGATCCTGAGTTAACATCCCGAGGTGATATATTTTATGTAGCGACCGGGATGTGCAATGCCGCGGCCCTACAGGCAATAGAATTACACGCGTTAGTACAATCCTCTTTGAAAGATCAGAAAATACTTTTGTACAAGTAACATTAATACATTGCGCGCACGTACTCGCGCGCCCGTTCTTCTATGTGTTGGTGAAATAATACGTATCATTTCTTTTCTCAAAACGAATTCAACGCAGTCGACTTCACTGTAAAAGTTATATTTTTTATATATAATTTTTCTTCGGTAACGTACATGTCGTTCGACCTTAAATGTCCAAGTTTATTTTAACATTTTTGAATTTTTGGTTTTATATATACATATGATTAATATATCCTACTTATTCTTACTAATCATAGTTTATTAAATGATAAACAAGATGGACAATAACAATATATTTTTATTAGTTTTACTTTTTTTAAATATAAATGGTCCATTCGTATACTACATTTTTTATATTGAATGTTTAAAACTGTAAAACAATCCTATTTATTTCTTTTTTAACAAATTATACTTTAATATGATTCTCCATTTTAATCAATCTAGAATTGAATAATAACTGACTTTCAAATTACTTCATATTTAATGCATTATTAACCTTGATATATAATCTCTTTTTTATTCTCAATATTGAAGTTCATTAACTAATTTTATGTTTTATTGTCGTAGTTTAACTCTCTGCTTTTTTAAATATATTTTTTAAAGCTTGTAAAACTTGTTGATTTTAGAATTTGAAAAATAATTATCAATTACATCTCGATGTAATTAATATTCTTTTATTTTATTGAAATTATATTTATTTACTAAAGACATTAAAGAAAAAGATATTGAGTTTTTTGTTATATACAGGATCATCCAAATGTGATGCCTAGATGTCAGTATTGTATAATGTTTACACGTCATGTCTTTTTAAATGATATAATAAGCCTTTTTGTATTAGTAAAAGGTTACAATTTTAACTATGGATAGGTATATATTGCAGCAACGAATTTACATTATTATTATTATGAAAATGATCCATTGTTTTTAAACAAAATTTTCTTTAATGATAAAGCTCATTTCGAAATGAATGGATTCGTTAATAAACAAAATTTTCGTATCTGGGATGAGGAAAATCCTAGTATTATTCATGAAAAATCTCTAAACCCACAAAAAGTCACTGTTTGATGTACATTTTGTGTAAATGGAATCATTGGACCATTTTTCTTCGAAGATAATGCCGAAAATGCTGTTATTGTGAATGCTGTGAATACAAATCAATGTCGAGTCACTTTTTATGACCAAAATTGAATGATATTGATGTATTTGATGTCTATTTTCACCAAGACAGTACACATGTCACACAACTTGAAAAAATATTCAGTTTTCGCGATCGAAATTTCGTCCACGTGTAATTTCACGAAATGCAGATTTCAATTGGCTTCAAAAATCATGGGATTTAACACCATTACATTTTTTGTTGTTGTTGTTTTTTTTGAAAAGTCGAGTTTATGCTAACAAGCTTCAAACAATTAATGATCTAAAGAACTACATTCGAGTTGCAATTTGTGAAATAAATCCAGCAACATGTCGAAAACTCATTGAAAATGTCAATATTTGAATTGATGCCTGAAGACACAGTCGTGGTGGACATTTAAACAATATTCTGTTCCACGTATACTTATAATGAATCATACTTTCAGTAAAAAAATTGTGTTTTATTAAAAACAAACATCTAAACTCGTTTTTTGAATGATCCTATATAAGAAAAAATACTGAATATCTTTTAATAAAATAATGATTTTAAATAAATGGTTTTAGAATTGAATAAAAATATTGCATTATTAAAAATGATATTTTAATAAAATGTAAAGTTAATTTGATTAATTCATCTGTTAAAATAATTAACAAACATGAATTATTTCTACGAATAAAAACCATAATAATTTGCAAAAAAACATACGAACTTTTCCCACTAACTTCCTATTTTAATTTAATATCAATTAACTTCCAAACATTAGCTACTGTTTCGAATCCTCGCATATAAATGAAAATTAGTCGATTCTTAGAAACATTAAGTTATATACGATACGCCAACTGATGTTAAGCGTCGCTGATAATTAATAAAATTCCAGTCTACACACATATGTCTTTAAAAATTATTGCATCAGGCTCCAATTGAAAACGAACCGTTCATAATTTTGTAGAGCTGTTTTATATGATTTTACCTGTATATATATATATGTTTGTGTGTGTGTGTGTATCTTTATTTGGGTGTTTCGTTATAAATTTATTAACTAGTCTTGAAATCCTTCAAAGAACAGGTACTGAGAGAATATATCCTCAGGTAATTTACAAAAAAAGAATCGCTGCCACTTAATGCAAATTTTGCTTGATTTCAAATCCGACTGGAACGTGTGATGTTCAGTTTTTGTATGATATTTCATGTTTTGAATTTATACCCATGTAAATTATATTTATATACATCCACATATATATATATATATATATATATATATAAGAAACGTGGCTATAAATAATAATTTAAGTTAATTTTAATTATTGTAATTAAATTTTATCTAAATGATTAGTTTTTGATATTGAAATGGTTTTACATAAAGCTAAGTTATATATAAATTTAATTTAAAAAATTTACATTTTGTTAATAAATTATATTTCATAATTTAAAATGAATGATATTTTTGTAAAATATTTTATAAGTATGTTTGATACATACATATATATCAGCTAACCAAAAAGGCAATTTTCCGAGCATAGTTTCGTGATGAATCTTTTGTAGTAGTACATGGCGAGATATGGTCCCTAAACATGACGGATGAGGTCACAGAGCAACGATGACACTTGACAAGAATGTGTGGGGCGATCTGTCCGACCAGCCCGCTGTCCTCCCTCAATATTGGCCAACAATACGGCCATCACGGCCTTAAACTATAAAGAAAATGCAGCCTTGTATAAACGACCTCTCGACTTTTGTTACAATTTTTTTTGTACCTTGATTTGTGATATTTTCACTGGATGTTTATAACAACGTAATTTTGTATCGGTTTTAATCGACATTTTCTCTTATGAGCACACACACACACATACATACATGCATATATATATATATATATATATATATATATATATATATATATATATATATATATGTAAAATATAGAAAATTAAAATATTCTCTCACTTAATGATAAATGTAATACATAAAAATTCTTACGTCAAGGACAACGAATTCTTTACCATTGGAATAAAAATGCAATTAAATAACGGAACAGGTTTAAAAATTATTAATATCCATAATTTTTTATTAAATATTTCTTGAAAGTTCAGTCATATATTAACTATTTTTTTTTGTTATAAATATCAAACAAAAACGTATTTAATTATATTATCGTACACAAAGGTTATTATTGATTATAATAAGACAATATTGTACAAGAATTTACAAACAACGTATGTATGTATAGACTATGACTAATTTTATCGCAATACTTTATCACTGTTGTACATCCTACAACATGATATATATAAGTAGATAAAAACCACATTAACCACAATCCAGAAATTTTGAAAAGGTGATAGGATTTTGGTTTCCGGTTACTTGCGGATTTCTGTACTTTGTGAGCAACAATGACAAAGAAAAGACATTTTTTTTGTGAAGGATACAGTCGGAACGTGTTATCTGTATTGACTATCACTTGGTTGTATATTTAAATGCGTGCAAACGTAAATCTACAAACACAGTACTGATAATATACTCTTAAAAACACACACGTGTGTGTCTGTTTATATACACATACAATTTTTTTATACGTGTGTAAATTTAAAACAACATAAACATTTATTGAAAAATTATTGAAATATATAATATCCTTAAGGTGTAATCAAATGGATGCACTTATTTCTATAACAATCACATTTAAAAAATAAAAAGATGTTTATATTCACTTAATTCATATTGATAATAATGAAGATTAGAATTGTTATTTTGTCTCATGGATAATTTATTAAATACTGGATTGTTATGTAAATAATATAAATCTTCTTAATTGGATCTAAAAAAATATCATTTATTTTTATCGAACTATTAATGAATTTTTTTGGTAATTTCCTAGCAAATAACTTCTTTATTCTCATGTCAAAAATCAACTAATTATATAATCATTTTTTTAAATTTAACTAATGTACTATTTTTTAGACAAGTATCGTCATCAATATTATTTAAGTCCTTATCTCGAACCCAATGAATAATGCCAATTATAATAATATGGATTAAAAAAGGTACTTTTTAACGTTTTAATTTTAATATTTTTTTAAAAAGAAAACAAAAATAATATTCTTCATTATACCAAATATAATTGTGACTATTTTGATTATCTAAATAAATTATTCTTTGTTTCTTGTTCTAAAAAAAGAACCGATTCATTTCAACTACGCAGATCATTGTTCTTACAAAATAAAACATGTTTATGTATAATACTGATAAAAATAATAAAAAAAAACGTTCATCAATAATTCAACATGTATTTTATAACATCGGACGATCACCATACAAAATAATTTCAAACGTAGTGACACCGCGTATTTATCGAAACTATAAAACCACGAGCACGATTTCCTCATGCTACGTCTATCAATATTCTAACCTATTCAGAACTATTCCAAAGTCATTGTTTAGTGACATTTATCGGCACATTAAAGAACGAAATTACTTAAGAACAATAAAACTGTGTATGTAAAAAATACGTACGCAAAATCGTAAATGGAATAATTAATAACGATTCGCAATGAATAATTCAAGTACGAAAACGTATTTGAATTATTATTAACAATTACTAACAGTTTTCGATTATTGGAATAGTTGACGAAGCATTCTTTTTCAAATTCAATCACGATGAAATTTTCAACGATAAATTCAACTTGTATTCTTTACGAAAAGTTTTCAACCGTTGTACACGAAATGAGAGCTTTTTTAAGAACTTTTACAGGTGCATGTATAAAATAGGAACTTGATACTTTAGCAGCCAAATCGTTATTATTAACGAGTTCTGTTAGTAAATACAATATTATAGCTTATATTACACATACACGAAAGCATAATAGGCTGTTATATTACCACTTTAGTGCAAGTGTTGATGCGGTTTAGTGATGGTATAATCAAACACAAAATTATAAAGTATTATATGTACAATTAAGTTAGTTTAAGGCTAGTTGTAAGTTAGTTTTTCAATTACTTTTAAATTGTTTATTAGTTTTTTTGAAAATATTTCTCACAAAAGGACAATATAAACAATACAATTCACAAATGTCATTACGAAGAGATTTCATAAAAACTAAGATACATATGTATATAAAATAGAACTTTTTTACATTCTCTGAATTCATTTTCTTATGATTTCTTCATCGTTTAAAAATCATATGAGAATATTTTCTCCTATTATTGATAGTCTCTTATTCGATATGCAATGGAATTTAGAAAACTAACTGTAGTGTGAACATAAATAGTAGTAGAACGTGTTTTCCTTCTAATTAATTTTAACAAGCTTTTTTGATAGTTTGATTTATTATTCTTGATTATTTATGTATATTTTCCATAAATTATATTTACTGTTATTATACATTTTAGCATGTATCATGTACTTCATAAAACGTGTGTATGTGTATATATTTTTCTATATAAATTTTAATTAACATAAATTAATAACAATAGATTATTTTTTTAATGTAAATGTTTTTTAAGCGTGATAAAACTTTAAATTGAAATAAAACACATACCAATTGACTAAATAACAATTTATTTGGTATTATTCGAAAGATCATTTTATAGCATTTATATTTTAAAATAATTTTGAGCATATGTACACCACGGCTACTTTTGATATATCTCATTCTATCAGTCCAATTTCGGGTCCCTTTTCCAGCAATTAGGGCCTTATGTCCGTAATAACGCGAGTTATGTTAATTTCTAATGCCTCAATCGTTACTGGTTTATCAGCATAAACCAGAGACTTTATATATCCCCAAATAAAATAATCCAGAGGCGTTAAATCACACGATCGTGGAGACTAATTCACAAGTCCATTTCTAGAGATAACATTATCACCGAATTTTTGTTTGAATAACTTGATTGTTTCGGTCGAAGTGTGGCATATGGCACCATCCTGCTGAAACCACATCTCTTTCAGATCGATGCCATGCAAATTTGGAAACAAATAATTTTTGATCATCATTCTGTAACGTACATCATTGACGGTACGCGTTCTCCGGCTTAATTTCGAATGAAATAAAGTCCAATGATGCTACCAGCGTGCAATCCTCATCATATGATGCATTTTTTTGGATGTAACGGGCTCTTGTGAATCATTTCAGAATTGGTCTCACTCCAAATGCGGCAATTTTGCTAATTAACGTATCCGTTAAATCAAAAATGAGTCTCATTACTGAACAACATTTTGTGCTCTTTAAGTTTGGCAAACAGAACATTGATTTTTTAAATAAATTTCACAATTTAGAAACGTTACTTAAGTATAAAATGTTGCGTAGTGATTTGTTAAAGTATACTGAATCCAAATGTCACTTATAGCGCGCAAACTGACAACTAACTTGACTACTATCCCTATCGTATGTTCTATCAAATCTAAAAAAACAATGCCATATTTCTGTAATTCATCATTTTTTTATTATCATATAACCATCTTTTATATAAAAATGAATCATTTTTTCATATATATGTTGCGTAGTGATTTGTTAAAGTATACTGAATCCAAATGTTACTTATAGCGCGCAAACTGACAACTAACTTGACTACTATCCCTATCGTATGTTCTATCAAATCTAAAAAAACAATGCCATATTTCTGTAATTCATCATTTTTTTATTATCATATAACCATCTTTTATATAAAAATGAATCATTTTTCATATATATGTAAATATTTTTATTTATACGAATTATTTAATAAATACTAAATAGATAATTTCATTTTTGTACATATATATTTGTGATAATTAATATATTTTTTTGTTACAGGTATGTGTAGAATGTGACCAGAAGTAGACAATAATTTAGCGGTAAGAATTTTTCTGTTTAGTGCTTTTTAATTTAGCTAAAAGTAAAATATAATTTCTAAATCTATGGTGAAATTAATCTAATCAGTGTTTTATAAATTGCTGATAATAATTGAAAGAAGATGAAATTAAAAAAAATATTTTAATTGTCGTTTTCATTAGTAATAAAATTAACTCACTTCTCTGGAAATATCAATAAAGTAATTTAGGGTTTGAGATGATTGATATTACAAAGTCTGCTTGTAATTAATTTGGTATATATTTTGATTCTACAATCTCTTGTTACTCTTAATTCGTATGCCAAGTTTGATTGATCTGGAGATTCTCTGTAGGTCAGTAACCTTTAGGATTGGAAACTGTAGTTGTATAATCTTCAAATCCTTTTGTATAACTGTCGATGTCCCTGTTGAAAAAAGGAAAAAAATGTACGAAGACGACGCATTCGTCACTTCTTCGACTTTATGCATGATGCGTTGTACGCTTACACACCGGCCAACATACAAATCATTCGCGAGCATTGAGCGCTGAAACATTCTCGGCGCTATAGGTAGTTCCGAACGTGGCCCACGCATGACTCAGCCACTGAGCTCGTACATACTGCTCTCTGGTGAGCAAGTAAAAGTAAAGACACAATGGCACACGCGACCTCGCATTCTTTCCAAAAGAGTGCATGACCTCCAAATGGATTATTTCGTTACATGATAAAAATTCATACCCTGTAGTAATATCTCACCCACACCACATTTGATGATAATATAAGTGCTGACTGACAGTGTTGAGGAATATCCGACGTCTGTCTCGCATGGCGTCGATTTGCAATTCTGCATGCGTTGTGTTTTTAGTTCTGAATAAAAATAAATATACACGTACATACACATAAATACGCATGCACTCTTACACACATAGACATATTTTTTAATACATTATACAATTAAATACATACATACACATTATATTATATATATATATATATATATATATATATATATATATATGTATGTATATATATAAAGAGAGAGAGAGAGAGAGAGTGGAAGGAGGGGATTCATACAAATGTGACACCTAGATTTGTGTTTTATTAACACATTGACGTCCGCACGTTTCGCACAATTTTTTTCTCTATCGCCGGTATTTCGCACTTAAATTATATCATCTGTCACCGGAAGCTTTTGTGAAGTCGTTTATAGTGAAATTTATACGTACTAAAGTAAACCACAAAAATCATTATTAATTTATTATCAAATTCACAACTGACTGTCAACTTGCATATTACTCCTACTTGCTGCCACCGGCAAGTAAGAGTCGACTCCTATTTGGCACCGATGTGTTGTCACCGGCATTTAACACATTGATGTAAATGACGTCTATAGCCGTTCAATGCTAGTGATTGTAGATACAAATGACGACAATGGCCGTCCTATATTCTTAGTATTATAAATAAATGATTAAAATGTATATCAGTGTTAAGGTGGTTGGTCATAGTCTTACAGGGACGCGGGGTAAGAGTAGTGGTCTACACTTTTGTATGGGCTAAAATAATGATTGCCAACTGCAAATAAATAATTCTGTATGGTATACATGGTATATGAACACGACTAACACGCGCATCGTATGTGTCACGTGCCTACGTGCTGCGCCGTGATTCGTTCTGGCTGTAAAGTTCGTACTGGCTGTAACTTAAAATCATTCATTTACAATTCTTTTTTAACTAAAAACTTGCAAACGGCGTTGTGAAGATTTGTTCTACTCGAGTGATAATACTATTAAAAATATAAGCTTTACAATAAAACATCTTTTAAAAAATTCTTGGCATTTTTTAGTGGAGTTTCAATGACTTAAGTTTCAGTTTATACCACACCGCCATAAGAGCCCATGTTATAAGACACAATTTTCATGTTTTAATTTTTCTAAAACGGGATGGAGAAAAATTTCAAAAAAATTCCTGAAGAATTTGATCATTATTATGATCATTATATTCAAATTTTAGACTAATCTTATCATATTTTTTAACAGACCAACCTCCTTAAATCCATTTTATTCTAAATTCTTCAATCTTCCTCCAAGTATGAGTGATGAAATATTTCTCATTAAGTCATACAGTCATTTTATTTCAATTATTCCCAGAATTGGAAACTTGTTGCGACAAGCGTGCTCGTAGAATTTAACGACGTGCATAGCCGCAAACATTTCATACATTTTGTCTCATTCTCTTTTCAAGTGTCATTTGGAAACTTCAAAAATTTTGTTTGAAATTATTACTGGAATTTTTTTATAAAATTTTCTATTCTGCTTTTTTCGTTACAAATGGTTTTCAAAATTGAATTTTGTATCTTTAAATGGATTTTTGAATTTTTGTTATGCTATTATAAATTTTTGTTCTTGAATTTTTTAATTTTGTATTAAAGAAAAATCTAGTTATATATTTATAAAAATATATTTTTTCCTTTTTACTAAATTATTCTCAAAAAATATCGTTATAGTCTGTACAGCTACCAAAACTTCTATAGCAGTCTTTTGTGTATCAGAGAAATCGAACTATTAAAAATAAATGACGGCTATAGACGTCCACCATTTTTTAAGAAAATTTGTTAGAAAATATAATAATTTTATTCTGTAAGTGTGAAATTTTGATCCAACTCCCCAAGAATCAACTAATTAACAAAAAAAAAATATTTTTGTCGTCCATCACCGATTTCAAATTGTGGCTTGCCGATGGCACCACATTGGTGTCACCGGACGTCAAAGTGTTCAAAAGAAACATGTGTATAGTTTCTTTTTAATAAAACACAAATCTAGGAGTCACATTTGAATGATCCTATATATATATATATATATATATATATATATATATATATATATATATATATATATACTTACATACATATATACACACACACATACAGACAGACAGACAGTCACAAAAGTTATTGTACAATCTGCATTTTCTGCTGATTTCATCAACTAAATGCAATCTAATAAATACTCATATGGGTATATAAGTACGACCCTAGTTAACAATAACGACAAGGCCAAATAATTTACATCTACTAAAAGCCAATACATCAAAAAAATGTAAATTTGAATGTCACATAAGTGATCGTACGCTGGGAAAGAACTTTGGGAATTTCCGGTTTAACATTTAAGCGGAGGATTTCCCAAGCAAACTAACACACAAGTGCGTGTTATCAAAAGTTTTGACAACGATATGGCTCAGTTGCACACAGTTCGTCAAGCACTTAATAGCCATGCCATCAAAACGTACTGAAACGTCGCTACAAATACGCGATACTATTATAAAACGATACAAAGAAAAAAATCTTTACGTAGAATAGCTAAAACCATAGGTAGATCACTTTCTATTATTCAGTCAATAATAGAAAGATTCAAATCTACCGGAAATAATAAGAATAAACGACGCATAGGAAGACCGAATCTTCTAAATGTAAGAGAAAAAAAGAAGAATGCTGAAGAAGTCACTGACAACCCGAAGTTAAGTGACCCAAAACTAGCCGAACACCTTAAAGTAACTTTTGGAAAAGTAGTACAACCAGAAATAATCAGAAGAATTTTAAGAAAAACAGGTTATCATGGTCACATGTTTCGTAAAAACCTCTCGTTAGTGAAATAATTGAGAAAAAAACTTTGTTTACTTTTCAAAGCTTCATTCTGACAAGGGTTTTGATATTTGTTGGGTACTGTTCATAGATGAGAGCAAATTCAATATTTTTGGATACGATGGAAAAGGAAAAGTGTGGAGAAAACCTGGAACTGAGCTGGAGTTGAAGAACTTAGTACCTACTATGAAATATAGTGGAGGGTCAGTAATGATTTGGGGATCAGTGACAGCAAATGAACTTGGGAGTTTGGTGTTTATTGACACAACAATAGATACGAGTAGATGGTAGTATTTAAATATTTTGCAAGATAATTTGAAAGAAGATGTCCGAAAACTTAACTTGGGAAATGAATGGATTTTCCAACAAGATCCCAAACACATTGCGTTAGTTGTTAGTGAATGGATCCTCTATAACGTGCCAAAACAGTTATTTTTCCTACCTCAGTCACCAGATATAAACCCTATTGAGCACATCTGAGACTACTTGGAAATAAATATTCGGAAACATTCAATTTCTAGCAAAGAATACTTAAAAAAAGGTACTACAGAAGGAATGACGGAAAATACTTGAAATTTTTACAGAAAAGCAGGTCCAATCGATGTAGAAAAGGTTGGAGGTAGTGTTAAAAGCAAAGGAAGGTCCAACCAAGTACTATTTTTTTTAAAATCTATTGTTACATTTAGTTTTTGTAAGCGAACGTTCACTTGTGAGATTGATAATTTAATTTTTGTTAATTTTGTTGTTATTATTTCAACAATATGTTTTATTTTTGTACTAAAATTATTGTTAAGTTAAGTAGTATTCAATAAATTTATAATTTTGTTGACCAGAGTTCTCTTTCATATAAAAGCATTAAAATATGGGAATGTACGATGATTTTTTTACTTACTGTATATATAATTTGAAATTATAATTTTCTAAACACAGCTCAGATAGTTAAAATAAACACGGTTTTTCAAATTGTTGATAAAAATAAGAAAATTGGAAATAAATCTAACGGATTAGTGTAAATATCTAAGTGTGGTACAAAATTCTTGATATGATACAAAAATCAATTAGAAAATAATCGGTATTGTTCAAATTTTTTAATTGTATAAATTCACTAATCCTCTTTTATGACATTCATAAGTATAAAAAACAGTTATTAGGTTCTTAAATTCGTGTAGTCGTTATTAAAATTGTTACTCGTTGACATTAATGAGTACGAAATATACAAGTGAAAATTGTATGGACGATATTAATGGGTGATTCTACAGATTTTACACAAAAAAACTTGAAATAATTAAACACAAAATGATGAAAAGCATGTCCAATTTAAACGTGAGATGTTATCCTTTTGTGTTCTTTTTCAATCGTTTTTTTTTCTATGATATTTTTATCTTACACACAAGAATCCAGCTTTAATTTAATTTTTCTCGGGCGATAAGTGCTAAATGTATGTATAAGAAAAAAAACACCATTCTCTTCAATAAGTTCTTTCAAGAGATACCACGAGCCATTCTTCTCGTCGGCTCGCATCCGTGTTGAATTCTCTCGTTCACACATACACACATCTCTTAATTTCTGTAACAAAACTATTCATCTTCGCCAACTACTATTCAAATCATTCACGAGCATTTGATGGGGTCTCGTCTGTGTCGGTCGGTCGCAAAAATCGCGCCTATTGTTGTTACAAGTATAATATTTTTACACTGAACGTCTTGTTTTTCAAACCGTTGAAATTTTCTCATCTATATTCCTGAAGACGAAAACACCTTTTCAATTCGTTCAAGATTCGCCCGTTTTTCTGGATGGATGGATTCCGACGTAATCGCGTGATTAATTGAGACCGTGTGTTACACTTATGTGTGTGTATGTGTGTGAGTCGCTGCGCCCGCGTTCTTGTAATAATGGCTAATTGTAAAAGGTCTCTATGGGCTATCCGGTTTTTGTCGCGTTTCCCGTCTTTCACGCACCCGCCACTGTCATTTGAATTCTCGTGATGTGCCGATGAAATGTTACAAGAATATTTTATAAGGGGAAAAAATATGATTTCGTGATTCGTACTAATGAGAACGTTTTGTGTCGGTATTTGATTAGACGTTTAATGAAACGGTTTTTATAAATGCGACGTTATAATGTATTATGACTTTGAGATGATGATAACACTTGTTATCGTCGGTTTTTTAAACGAAAAAGTAACATTGTTTTAAATTGATCACTAGATTTTTGTCAAGTAATTTTTTCACATATACACATTCACATACGGATATATATATACCCATCTCTCAATTTACGCGGGACTTTTTTTACGCGGAAAATTATACCTATATTTACGCGGAACTTTTTTTACGCGGTATTGATTTACGCGGCACTTTTTATACGCGGTCAGATAGATTTCATTTTATATAATTTTTCATGGAATTTATTATATATCAGAGTGACGCAAATTCTTACTTGAACGTATAAAAGCACGATATAAATATATAAAAGGTTGATTCTTTTTAATTACAGTAGCGATAGTAACACCGAATAAAATTTATCTACTTTCGTTTTCTAAAACGTCATTTTTTTATTAAGCTATGTGAAATAAATATGTATTTCTACAACTTTACTAGCTTTTATTTCCAATATTTTTTCTATTGTACTGACAGACTCAATTTACGCGATTTTCATTAAAAACAAAACAAATCCATGTGGAACGGATACTCCGCGTAAATTGAGGGACGGGTGTATATATATATATATATATATATATATATATATATATATATATATATATATTCGTATGTGAATGTGTATATGTAAAAAAAATCCTTGGCAAAAATCTAGTGAATTTAAATCTAAAATTAATAGTAATAATTCAAGCTGATCGTACTTTAAGCGATATTTTTTTTAATTCTTAGGTTTTTCTTACCGATGCTTTTTTACATCAGTTCATAGGTTTTCTATAGGATTTAATTTGAGCGTTTGTGCTGGCCACTACATAACATTAATTTTATTTTCTTGAAACCATGCCTTAACTTCCCTAGACGTGTGTTTAGAATCACTATTCTATTGAAACGTCCACTGCAGTGGTATATTCTCTTCAGCAAAAGGTAATATCATTTTACTTAATATTTCTTTAAACTCTTTGTGTCATTATGTCTTCAATTCAATATACCACGAAAAACAGGCCCAGATATTTTTTTTCCTATCTTATTGTTTTTATAGTGTATTGTGGTGAAAACTGCGTTTTTTAGTCGACAAATAAAATTAGAAGATCTGTTGGGACCGAATAAATTTATTCTTGCCTCGTCACTTTACAATCCGTTCCTCTACTTTTCCGTAGGCCAGTGAGTATGTTCTTAAGCAAATAATCTATTACGAACATTTTTAACTGGCAAGAAAAGTGGGTTTTTTTAGTCTCTTGGCATACATTCTATTTCCTATTAACCTTTTTCTAATACATGAAGTATCTATATTTAGTTTATGCAAGTAGAGATTGCAAATGGATTATTTTTAACAAATTTTATTATACCGCGGTATTTACGACTTGACTTTTTCTTGGTCTTCCATGTTCAGATTTTTCTTTCCATTCAAGGGCATTCGTGACCATATTCTCACAGTAGTCTGATATTTTCACAATTATTTTATAAGTTTTATCTTCATTTCTCAATTTATGAATCAGTTTTCTTTGTTCTTTGAAACAATATTTGATACGCCCAATTTTTGTGACAAAAACACCACTTTTTCAAATAAAAATTATGTTTTTTATAATAAATACATTTCACCTGAAGTATATTATAATATTTCGCCAGTTATTTAAAATTCTTCTAAAATGTATGGAAGATTTTATTGAAATATTTTTCACATCTGTTTTATTGCACATGATTTCTTGTCATAATAAACGATTATATGGGAATTCTTCCGAAGTCCAAGACAGCATCTTAACATCTTTACCATATTTACTGAATATACAGGTTTGTGATATATTACAAAACATAACACAATTTTTTAAATGCACAGCTATAGTAAAAAATTACATAATATTTTCTTACAGGCTATACCTATTTTTTACACACTACTGTGTATATATATATATATATATATATATATATATATATATATATATATATATATATATATATATATATATATTAAACGATCATTTTTGATTAATGCTAAATAAGAAATAAATAGGATATAGATATTTTTTTAATTTCTTTAACTTTGAACAATTTTATCCCCTCGTGAACATTGTTAGTCGATTTTCTACTATTGATCTTAATAGTTAGTCCTATTTTTGAATATTTATTTAGTTGTTTTTGTGCAAATATACTTTTTCTAAATTTTTTTAATGTTTCCAATTTTTTTTATATTTAAAATTATAAAGATAGTCGATTTTTTAATATTTGATATTTTTTCATGAATTTTGAAATTGTCAAATTATTTTAAATATTTGAAATAAGTGAGGCATTTTCTAACATCAGCTTTATATCAAATAATTCTGTTTATTTAAAGTATTTTAGTGAATAATTGAATATATTTTGCTTATAAAATCATTTATATATATTTTTTTCTTTAGATGTTTAAAAAAATTAACTCAATTTGAAAATTTTATGTATTTTATATTTTTTCTTATAAATATTTTAATATTTGATCGAAATGTTCAGGCTATCTAATTTCGTTTGCAAATCTTATATATTAAAAAAATACTGATACACTTTTTAAAATTTTTTTTTGGGGTAAATTGATTATAAAATCAAGTATTAAACACCGGACCATGGCGTACATACGTTTCGTACGTTTCGTTCGCTGCTTGCGAACATTGAATCTGAATTTTCTTTCGACTGCGCACGTTGTTGAAGCCATTAGGTATTCAAAAACATTCCCGTTCGTTTTACAAAATCGCAAAGCTCTCACCGATGATATTGAGGAGATTTTGATGCTGCTATATGAACGTTTGGTTATTTTCACCTCTGTTCGAGATTAGTGTGAGGCGGGTCCGGACCCCGTGGCGGAAAAGAAAAGCATTTTCCGGCGTCTTTTGACGGCAAAAATAATTAATAACGTGCTCCAAGAGTGGTTCGTCTTGTTACTAATCGATGTTCTCACAATCGCGCGTGATTAATGATCATACTAGCACCACCGTCAGCAGCCATCGCCATCGTCGTAGTGTGGCACCCACTATAACGTCGAACAACGTTTTTATCGAGAAGCGAGCTCGCTCGCACTCGTTTGCATTTAGCAAATCTTGATTAGAGTTATCTTCGTTGCACGTATATTTCTTACAGCATGTCCGGGAAACGAACGGAGTCGAATCCCTGCTATTGAGTCTCGGTCCGACACGATATACGTCGAATTCAACCTGACCTGAACAGCAGACATATATTAACGTCATTATTTAAATACTGTTGCTAATTTAGTTTTTTTTTTTATTCAAGATATTTTAAAATTTATTAATAAATTTTATTTATATATATATATATATATATATATATATATATATATATATATATATATATATAAATACATACACATACATATAGACACGTTCAAAATGTTATAAAATATAAATTGATTATCCACCATCAAAAATTATCAAAGTCAAGAAATGAAATATAAAATAATTTATAATTTAAAAATATATCATTTCAAATATATATATATATATATATATATATATATATATATATATATATATATATATATATATATATATATATATATATATATGCTAAGATTTAAAACGTAATTCATTTGAGTTCAAGTGAATTAATATAATATATGTTAATAAATTAGTTTGTAATATTAAAACTTGGGATTTTTTTGAAGATTTTTCTTAAGTACTTCCTTGTCTCTGTATTAATGGCCATATACATATATATATATATATATATATATATATATATATATATATATATATATATATATATATAATTTTCCAATAACCGCTTCAGATGTTTAAATGGAAATAAACCAAAAAGTATTTAATTAGTTATTTATTTATTTTTAAGCATATTCTATGGAATTATTGATACAATTTTACTCATTTGACCACCACAATTTCGCTTGGCATAGTGCATTCGCTTACTCCAATTTTCAATCACTCTTTCACATAATTATGGTCCAGTTTCATGAATTACACGTTCAATGTTTATTTTTAATACTTCTGTTGTTTGTGGTTTATCAGCATAAACCAATGGTTTCACATAACACCACAGAAAGTAATCCAATGGAGTTAGATTATATGATCTTGGCAGCCAATTGATGGGTCCATTTCGTGAAATAATGGACTTATTAAACTCTTGTTTCAGTCAATCTATTGAAGTTTTTAAAATTTCTAAGCGTTGTTGAAGCGTTAAACGTTACATGGTAATTTTACAAACTATACTGAGTTGAAATGTCAAAATGAACTTAAAAAAATTCAAACATGGCTGTCACCAGCTGTCAAAGTTCTGACATTCTTATTGGAAAATCTTATATATATAAACATAATTAGAAAAATTATAAATGGATATGAAAACAGACAAGGGTCACTAATAGAGCTAATAAAATCAATGAAATGGACATGAGCAATACATATAGCAAGAAAAGAAGACAATAAGTTTACAAAAATCATTATGGACTGATGACAAAAAAATAAAAAGAGACACAGGAAAACACTGTTAAATATGGACGGATGATATTGGAAAGATTGTGAGGTGAGGGTTGGATGAGATTAGCCGTGAACAGGAAATAGTGGAAGAATTTTGGGAAAATATTTAAATACGTCATATCATGAGGCTTGTACGCAGCAGTGGGCTCATGTTTTTTTTTCAATGATATACAATATATATATATATATATATATATATATATATATATATATATATATATATATATATATATATTGATAACATCAATAAGTTGAAGAATCTATCTACTACTCTTAAACTATACATCAGTGTTTGAAAACAAACTGTTCCGTTATTATCAAGTGCACAAAACGAATAAGCAGACAGGACCACTTCATCCCCGCATCATCTCTCCGTTTTTCATCTTTTTGTTACGTACATTTATTTTACATTATATTCCATAGTCCGTCGACGCTGATTTTAGCTTCCTCATCGCCTATCAATATCTTCTTCCATCTTTAACGACGACGACGATACGCGTCTAGACTTGATGGGATGTAGAGTAAGGTGTACGTATTCACCCCATATTATTATTATAAGTCGTCGGTCGGGGGTTCGGCGATGAGCATTATAAAGATTTGCAGAACACGTGTACGAAAATAATTCATGAAAAGTGCATCGTAATGTTTATGGTTAAATGTTGATGATCGGAGCTATTTTTGCCCCTCAAGTTCAATGTTATTGTTGTTGTTGATCGTTTCTTCAACGAGATACAATCTATTTTTTTTTTATTATTATACATATGAAATATTGTTGATGCAAACGAATATAAAATAAGCGTTTGATTTAGAAAATGATTTTAATTTGTAAAGGATTATTCTAATTGTTTATTTCATATAACATTTGATTCAGTATTATATATATATAAGAAGACTGCTGATGGACAAAAGAAATTATTGATTGGGGATACAGAAATATAATAAAATCCAAGAATAGTTAGATCGAATAGAGACATGGGAAAATTCGTCGATGTGTGGAATGGAAGAGAAAAGCATTGGATCGCTGGAAATGGAAAGTTTTAAAAAAGGATCATATTCAGTAGTAAATGAAATGAAACTGATTGTATATGTGTACATATGTGCGTGTGTGTGTATGTATAATAAAATTTTACCTGACTTCACATTTTTGGGTTTTTATATAGGTTTTATCTCAATTTCGATTTTATTTTATACATTATAAATGTGTTTCTCTATAATACGTAATAGAAATTAATGTTGCACACATGCAGACACACATATACACATCTGTGTGATACAAATGTATGTGTGTATAGCCGCACTATTTACCGTTTGTATTTATACAGTTCAGATAAAACAGTGTCAATATAAAATACGATAATGTTATGATAGGTCGTTGTGTAAACTTTCACAATACACTTTTTAAATCACAAAATATGCACATCAGTATGTGCTATATTCAGTTCCCGAGAAAATGTATTTTTGTTTAAGGTCAGTGCACTTTTTATTACAACGCAATAAGTGAATTGGCTCAGTGTAATTGATGATTCATATCATTACATTAGCTAGACAACAGAATATATACATTATATATATATATATATATAGTGCGTATGTATTATGCGTATGAATTTACACATATACATTTATATAAATATGTAGAAAAGTAGTATTTAAATATTTTGAATAAAAATGATACCATAGAACCTTGAATGTTAATTAAATTGAGTGTAATTACGTATTTATGTATGTAATTGAATAATTTCTCTGTACGTTTGTATATACAATGGTTTTACAATTTTTTTTTAAATGGAAATACTCAATTAAAATAAATATTTTCTGAGTTAGAACAAACTGAACGATTTGTTAGGACGTAATTATTTTAGAAGTGTTCATAAATTTAAAATAATTTATTCAAATAGTTCTACGTTTCTAGAAATCATTACTGTTTTTTTATGTAGTTATATTAGTTTTTTGTGATCATTAAATTTTGTTTCTTTACAATAAATATGTTTTAAATATAGTTTAGTACTATATTATTACTAGTAAATAAAATGTATCGTATTTTTTAATCTCCTATGTTAATAGTAAAGAAAATTTAAAAAAAATCCTAAAATGTATTAGTGTTAAATTTGATCGACTTAATTTAATCGAACAGATGTAAAACGGAAATGGATCAAACTTGATCTTAATCTCAAATGTCGTCGACCTAGAAGAATATTAGCGCTTATTCGAACAAAGGGAAGACCGTGGGTGGGCGGTGGTGACGACGACGTCGAGAGAGCAAAAGTATCTGCTCACGAAATTTCTATTCCAGGGGTCGAGACTCGAGTATCGAGCAAGCAGTTGTAGTAGTAGTGGCTGTACGATAAGGGGGTAAAACAAGAAAAATGATCCATTAATGTGAAACCCAAAGTCTGTGTGGCGCCTGGCAGAGTGCGAACAAAAGGATCGAGGCTAGCTGACAGTTTCTGACGCCGGCTGACGGCCGGGCGACGACGGCATTAGATAGCATTGGTAGCCCGCTGGGCGTACGCTACATGTCTTTTTCACCGCACGCTGTCACCTGTACACGCCGATACGCCCATTGTAGTTGCCGAGCTATAAATGTTTATGTGATACGCATTACAATTATATTTGATTACGCTTAACAATACAATTAACAAGTCAACGTTTTCGTTTGTCCGTACTAATAAAATAGCTTTATCGTATGAGAAAAAAAGAAACGAGTATAAATCTGCTAGAAGAATAATTATTACGGAACTAGAACAGAATCAAACCTTTCTCTTACACCAATAAGTGTCCATTTTTTTTTGTTCCAAAAAAATAAATCTAATATGAATAATCGTTAACGAACTTAAAATGAGATATACGTCGAGTTCACGGTATTGTTGACCTTGCGTATGTGGATCTGCGGTTTTTTCCATTTTTAATATTCAAATCGTACGGTGTGTACTGGAAAACAATACCACAAATGATTATACAAATGGAATTTATTATAATTGAACAGGCGGCGAGGAAATGTTGAACCTACACATTATTTCTTGTGTTCATTTATGTGCGATGTTGAATACGTTTGAAATTTACACGGTACAAAGTGAATATCCTAGAAGAATCTTTATATATTTTCTAATTATTTAACTGAATTAATGATAAGGTTTATTGAAAAAAAAATGTTTTAACGAAAATCTTTATTAATTTCAAACCAATTTTAAACATAAAATTAATTAATTAATTAAATAATTTTACTCTGCCTTCTACGAATCACTTAACGTTATAAAAAAATATTTAATAATCATTTATTATTTTTATCAATTTGGATGTGGATGATCATACCATCAACTAATAACTAAATTACAAATTATCTCTATTATATAGGATCATCCAAATGTGACGCCTAGGTTTGTGTTTTATTAAAAAGAAACTATACACATGTTTCCCTATACACTACCCTATACACGTGTTTCTTTTTAATCAAACACAAATCTAAGCATTATATGATAGATATCTTGTAAATATTACTTTGTAAAAAGTCATTTAATTTCATTTATTCCCAAACAAAGTATAATTCATGCTCGTAAAGTTACCGACGTGCATAGCCGCAAACATTTCATACATTTTCTCACAGTCTCTTTTCAGTGTGATTTTAGAAGCTTCAAAAATTTTGTTTGAAATTTTACTGGAAAATTTTGCTATTCTGCTTTTTTCGTTACAAATGTTTTTCAAAATTGAATTTTGTGTCTCTAAATGGATTTTTGAATTTTTGTTATGCTATTATAAATTTTTATTCTTGATTTTTTTAGTTTTGTATTAAGAAGAATCTAGTTATATGTTTATAAAAATATATTTTTTCCTTTTTACTAAATTATTCTTAAAAAAATATCGTTATAGTCTGTACAGTTACCAAAACTTCTATGGCTGTTACAGAAATGAATTTTAACCTCCACACCACAGTAGTTTAAAGTGTTCTATAATCACTCATTGTTCACTTATTATTTATAATTATGTAGTCCAGTGGTCGGCAACCTATGACCCGCGGGTCACCCAGTGACCCATTTGATAATTTCAAGTGACCCACTTTAGTTCCGAAAATAAAGTACTACATCAAAATTTTTACTTCAAAATTGATATTATTTGAAACTGACTTAAAAACTAAAAAAAATCATTTCTTTCCCTTGTTAAAAAAGGAACATGAAAAAGAAAATATCAATGAAAATAATCTAAATATGTTCGAAAGTTGGATTTTCGTCATTAAAAGTGAATATGAAAATCGGTTTCAAAGTTTTAAGAAGCATGGAGAAATGTTTATATTTATAATAAAGCCCGAGGAAATAGAAGAAAATGTTTTAAATTTGCAGTATTTGCAATATCTAAAAATTGACAATTTTAGTTTAGAAATGATTGATTTTAAAAGTTCAACGTTATGGACGGATAAATTCAAGAAATTGCGGAAAGATTTGGAAAAAACCGAAGATAACCATCTTCTCATGATATCAACATGTTGGGTATCACATCCTACGAAGTTTTCATCTTTGAAAAAAATTGGCTTTGCCATTTTGTCCACATTCGGTTCAACTTATAAATGTGAGCAAATATTTTCACAAATGAAATTTATATTAACCAAGAACAGGAACAGGTTAACTACCGAAAATTCAGATGCTTGTATTCATCTTAAAACGACTAACTATAAACCAGACTTGACTAAATTGACGTCACAAGTTCAACATCAGGGGAGCCATTGATATCGAAGAGAACGTTTATAATAAATAAAGTTCATTCAACTATGTTTGTAATTATTTTCTTAATAAAATATATCTTATTATTTACTAAAAGACTGTTTTAATACAAAAATATTTCTGACCCAAACGTATCTTTAATACACACATTTTGGTTGATTTCGACCTGCGGCCAAAAAAGGTTGCCGACCCCTGCACTACCCTATACACGTGTTTCTTTTTAATAAAACACAAATCTAAGTATTATATGATAGATATTTTGTAAATATTACTTTGTAAAAACTATTGTAACATTTTATAACTAAACAAAGTATTGATGAATTCATTTAATAAAGTTATGACTAGAATATATATATATATATATATATATATATATATATATATATATATATATATATATATATTGTTTGTTATTGACATCGACGTCAATAAAATACATTTTTAAATATATAAATATTTATTAACATCAATTTTGTATAAAACTGCGACATCGTGTCGATTTATCAATACAAATAGCTTACGTATGTGTGTATTTTAAAACTATATAGAAAACAATTACAAGAAAATATGAAAGTATTTACGTAATGTGTTATTTTTTATGAATCTGTTTTGAAGTATCTACCTTAGTATAAAACTGAACTAGAAAAATGTCTCTGTACGTTCTTTTTTTACAAAATTTTAATTATATATACACTCGCTCGAAAAAATCTGAGTACACCTATCAATACGGATATATTTCTCAACAAAACAAACTTATTAATGTAAATTTGAAAACAAATATATTTTTTATTAATTCTATAAACTATTAATTATTTATACATGATAATTCAAAATATTTTAAATTTATAACAAATAAACTAAAAAATAAAACACACAAAAATTCAGACAAATTGAGCAGAAAATGTCTGCATACAAAAAATGAAAATCGAAAATCATATAAAGTAAAATAAACTTTTCAAGTGAATTAGTAACTGGTTGGATAGCTTCTTCTTTTAAGAACCTCTTATAATAGTTTTTTCATGGAATATACCATTTTTGTAGTTTCTTTAGTACTAATCTTATTCCATTCTTCTTCTATAACTTTCTTCATCATTTTCATTGAAATTATGTCATGTTGGCGAATTCTACGTTTAAGAAAATCCCAAATATGCTGTATAAGATTTAGGTCTATAGATTGGAGAGGTGCATGCAACTCTTTTAAAACGTTATATAATATCTATAGCTCAACAACTTCTGCCGTGTTCTTTGGATCATTGTCATGCAAAAAATTATAATCAGGATCTAGACTTAATTTTTCAGCACTTTGCTTTATATTTCGTTTTAAAATATTTAAGTATGCATATTTTTCCATCGTGGATACTAAAAACCCTATTTGTTTCACACCCTTACTTGTTATACACCCCTAAACCATTACTCTACCACCACCGAGTTTCACAGTAGGAACAAGATTTTTTTTTATCTAGTGATGTACATACAATTTTGAGTCCTTTTATTCCAAAAATGAAATATTTGCTCTTGTCTGAGAAAATCATGTTTTCCCAAAATTGGATTAGTTTATTAATATGTTCATTTGCATATGCAATCTGTTTTTATCTATTGATACCTGAAATAAATGATTTTTTACGCGCAACACTTTCATGATACCCACCCTTTTTTATTCTTTTTCGCACAATATCAACACAGATTTGTTTTTTAAATAGTACTCGAATATCTTTTGCAATTTGGGGTGCAGTTATTGGGTGATTTTCATTCACTGAAGCCACAATCTTACGCCTTTATCTAAATGTTAACTTCGACGGCTGGCCAGAAAGCGGTTTCAAATGTGGATTTAAAATTGATTACTACCCTTTGAATGAAAGAATGTTATCTTCCAATACCCTTTCCTATTTCATGAAAACTTTTTCCTTTTTTTCCTAACTTTAAAATAATTTTACACTCACTAACAGGCATTTCCTTTTTTTTTAATTCCATCTTATTTAATTTTGCAAAAAATTTTACTATTAGTTACTAAAAATGATATTTTAGTGTTTCAATTGCAATATACGAACTATGACATAAAATTGTGATAATTTTAAAATAACAATAAGTGCAAATATTGCAAAAAAATCGATGATTTACCGTTTAATAAAATGTGTGCGCAGACTTTTTCTGCTCAATTTGTATGAACTCTTGTGCTATTTATTTTTTAGTTTATTTGTTATAAATTTAAAATGTTTTGATTTGTCATATATAAATAATTAGTAGTTTATAGAATTGATAAAAAATATATTTGTTTTCAAATTTACATTAATGAGTTTGTTTTATTGTGAAATATATCGGTGTTGATAGGTGTACTCAGACTTTTTTCGAACGAGTGTATATATAATACAATTTAAATGAAAGCTAGTAATCAAAAAAATGTCTTCTGGTTATTGCATTAAATAGTTTATCTTGTACTAGTTTTCATCATCAATAGTATTCTTTTAAATAGTGCGTAATACACTAGAATGAAGATCTGTACGTTATATAGAATTAAAGTTAATGTTTCTTGAATTTCTTTCTTGTAATCCCTTTTTGAAATCACTATTTTATTAAAATCTTAAATGAATTTATGAAAGTAAATCTGAACATTGATAAATTAAAAATAAGAAATTAATAATAAAAAAACTAACTGTATATATGTATATTGTGCCTGCAGTTGAAATTTATTTTTTATAATTTTTTTATATAAATTATATATTGTCCATAATATCATGAACATTCACTTTTATTGTTTATGTCCTTCTGTAGGGAAATTTTGCAGAACTTGCTCAAGAATATATACTTATATATATATATATATATATATATATATATATATATATATATATATATATATATGTTTGATTTTCCAATAAGAATGTCAGAACTTTGACAGCTGGTGTCAGCCATATTTGAATTTTTTTAAGCTCATTTTGACATTTCAACTCAAATTATCATGGAACACTTAACACTTCAACAACGCTTAGAAATTGTATAAACTTTAATAAATTTATTAAAACAAAAATTTAATGAGTCCATTATTTCACGAAATGGGTCCATCAATTAGCCACCAAGATCTAACTCCATTGGATTATGTGAAATCATTGGTTTATGTTGATAAACCACAAACTACAGAAGCATTAAAAATAAACATTGAACTTGTAATTCATAAAATAGGACTACAATTATGTGAAAGAGTGACTAAAAATTGGGCTAAACGATTGCACTATGCCAAGCGAAGTCGTGGTGGTTATATGAGTGAAATTGTGTTCCGTCATTAGTGCTATAGAATATGCTTAAAAGTAAAAATTAATTAATTGAATATTTTTCGTTTTATTTTCATTTAAACTTCTGAAGTGCTTATTTAATATATATATATATATATATATATATATATATATATATGAGAGAGAGAGAGAAAAAGAGAAAGAGAAAATGCATAAATATTTACATATTCTCGTGTTAACATGTGTATATAATTGCAAAAACGTGAACAAGACATATGAATATATTAGAATGAAGTTAAATATTGAATTTTCAATACTGGGTCTCAACAAAAAAAAATGCAACAAAAACATATTTCTTATGAGTAACAGTGAGCAAATGAATAGTATTTACATGGTAAATACTATTGTGCAACTTGCACGTGATACTAAATGTGTACAGATGTCACGGTACATGCACATTTTCCCTCGTCATCATAGTACTAGTATACATATTTGTATGATATATAGATTTGAGTTCAACTATTCGTGATCATACTATATTTGTATACTTGTATATGGGTATAGTTTATTTCTGGAAAATGCATACAGTTCCACGCATTTGAAATCAGAGATTTTTTAAATTAATAGTCGTTTAGTTCGAAGTGAATAGGTCAGTTAAATGAAATTTAAAAAAAAATCTTTCTAGTTAATTTTATAAAATAGTAATTTAATTGTCCATGTATTTTTTATAATAAAACTTCTATATGGAATTTGGTACAATTGAAATTAATCAGATATTCATACAAGTTACATTTTTAATTTGTTTAACTTATTAGCATTCTTCAAATTTATCTTTTAAGAAACGAAAATATCTTAGAATTAAATGTTAACAAAAAAAAAAGAAAAACATATCGAATAAGAAATCAACACTATGCAAAATCTGAATCAGTTTAAGATGTTAAAGAAGAAACTTTGTGTTATATACAACATCTTTTCACGATTGATTTTTGGCACGGTGGCTAATTCACTTTTACACAAATGAATCATCTACTCCAACGCCACAAGATTTTATAAAAGTGTTCAATGATCACGTATTGTTCACTTTTTTTCCTAATGCGCATTTCTTTGGCCATGATATTATAATTATAATGGCGTGATGTTGAGTTGAATGATTCATTTGTGTAAAAACAATTTTACAGAGAAAATTTCTTGATGTTTCACGCTTTATTTATTCATCAAATACTATTTAACCGAAGATATATCTTTTTTTATCTCTGAAATTATTTTTGATCTCATATCGAAATAAAATCAATCTTAATTATCTAAAAAGCATCTAATATTTTTTGAAAAAAATGATTTATAAAATAATGAACATTTTTGCAAGTTAATTAGTCTTCTGGAAACAAGATTCTATTAGGTGAGGAAGGGGTTAGAATTGGAAGTACTGGTTCATGGCGGGAAAATGGTAAATATAGACCTTGTTGAGGATGAGAATGATTTGTCTGTGTTATAATTCATTCATGTAAAAATGAATTATCCACATTAATAAAAACCAATAATGAATTAAAATGGGTTAATTCAAGTATTGACTTCTGTTTTGTCACATTCGAAACTTATCGAAATAATTTGCTTTCATTTCGTAGCGTTTCACAACTTGATTGGACAGCAGAAATGTTTTATGTAAATAAATGATATATTATTTTTATATTATAATTCTAATCAGTGTTCGAAATAGAGAAAGTATGCTAGATAGTACAGATTATGACAAAATGTAAAATGTTTCATGTTCATATGGGTTTATGATGTGGTGTTGGGTTTTTATGTGCATTTTATATGTGGTGTATATACACATACATATATTCGAATAGATGTTCTGTATCGAACGTGTCAATCTATGCAACATAAACGTAGTTCAGAGTACATGTGTTTATTACGTCGTCCTAACACAACATATGTGCAAATGCAAACACAAACGACCTCTATAAAAATCCAAGGTTGTTCCCCCTGTACCCCGTTACCCGTCCATCAATCTGACCATGTGAAACCTCTATATGCATTCACTCAATGTAGACACTCGACAAAGAAGACACTCGACAGTGACGTACTTGCGTTCATGATTTCGATTAAATTTCATGTAGAAGAAGCATTCATGAAATACGTTTCATATGAACAAATGTGAATCCTACACATATCGTTGTTAAATTTACAAAAAAGTGATGGTCTCTTCTCTACAATAGAACGAAAGTTATTTATATTTACTGAAAAATATCCTGAAAGTTTTCCTTCTAATTATATTTTTTTAAAAAAATATGATTTTCTAATGGATTGAAATATACACTGCCGAGAGAAGTCTGCGCACACCCATTCTATCTTTATTAATTTCGCCTATAACATAAAAACACTATTGTTGATAACAAAGTAACTATTTTCTATTTTTTCTACAAAGTCTTAAAAATTAAAAAGCATCAACAAAACACTTTGTAAATATCAATAAAGTAAAGAAAAACAACAAAACAAACGAAATTTTTAAAAATTATGTCAGAAAAAGTCTGCGCACAGTTGCGTTTATCGTTTATTATCCTTAAAATTTTTAATTTCAACATTACAATTGGTTATGTGATTGTTGAAAAAGGAATGCAGATTGTTATTCTTAACTTTAGTTTTTGTCAAATAGATAATACAAGTGAATGACATGGAAAATAAAATGTGTAATTTTAAAAAGAAGAAAATAAGTATATCAGAGCGAAAAATTATTATAAAATTATGGGCAGAAGAAAATAACTACCAAAATGTTAAAACAATTTTAGAAAGAAAGCATTCATCAATTTATAGTGTGAAAAAAAATATTATAACCACCGATATCATGACATCAAAGTCCCGTTGTGGCCGCCGTTTAAAGTTATACGAAAGGGAAAAACGTTATATCATAAATACAGTTAAGACTAATCCACTTTTGTAATTGCTGAAAGTGTCCATGTACAATTTGATAAAAAAAATTTGATAATACGATAATGAAAATTCTAATAAATACTGGGTCCGTAGTCAGATTGCAAGACAGAAACCGTTCATTTCAAGAGTGAACAAAATTAAGCAAAATGAGCATATAAATAAATGGGAGGACTTTTGGAAAAATATAATCGAGAGTAAATTTTATATATTTACCATAAAAGGACGAAAGTTTATTTGGCGAAAACCTAATATAGCCTTAGATAAGAAAAATCTGTTTCTCACCATGAAACAAAGTGATGGTAGAGTGATGTTATGGGTGTGTATGTTAAGTAGCGGCGTTGGTAATATAGAATTTAGTAGTCAATAATGAATAAATTCGACTATCTCAATATTTTAAAGCGAAATTTAAAAGAAAATGTGGGAAAAATCAGATTAAGCCGTAAATTTTATTTCCGACAAGACAATTATCACAAACATATGACCAAAATTGTCAAGCTTTGGGTACTCTATAATATTCCAAAACACTTGTATATGCTCCCACAATCTCTTGACTTTAATTTCATTGAATATTTATGGAATTTGCTTTAGCACAAAATTCAGAAATTTCAAAGAAATGTCAAAAACTACCATGGGCCAAAATTAGTTCTGAATAAACTGAAAGATTAATGCAATTTATGAAAAAAAGATTGAAAGAAGTTTTGAAATGGAAAGGATACCCAATATTATACTGGAAATGACATTTTAAGTCTTTTTTAAATTTTTAATTAGGTCTGCGCAGACTTTTTCTAACGTAATTTTTTAAAATTTCGTTTGTTTTGTTGTTTTTCTTTACTTTATTAATATTTAAAGAAAAATTGTTAATGTTTTTTTAAATTTTGAAGACCTCGTAGAAAAAATAAAAAATAGTTGCTTTATTATCTATAATAGTGTTTATATGTTATAAGCGATATTAATAAAGATAGAATGGGTTTGCGCAGGCTTTCTTTTGGTAGTGTATATACTGAAAAAGGTTTTCAGATCAAAATATCTTCAATTGAAAAATATTTATTGAACTTTAACATTAAGACCTTTTTCAAAATCTGTATTTATATAAATGCAAATACTGATGTTTTTTAATAAGATAGGTGTACAGTATTTCACAGTTTAAATATCTACTTGATTGTTCAAGCTTTGATGATACATACGAATAAAAAATAAAATTATTGTTTAATATTTACAAAATTGTGGTGCTGTGACTGAAATTTTTTTCAATTGAAATTTCTCAAAGTAATTTTTGTTAAATTTTCTTATTATAAAAAGATTGTTGTTGAGATTAAACCATTGAGATGGAGCTTATACAATAAATCGACAGTTATAGATAAGCTATTTTTTAAAACATTCCGATAAGACCTTTGGATATTACTATTTGTTTTAGTACTGTGGATTTAATATAAATGAATCATCTACTCCAACATTAGTTTGAATGAAAAGATGTATTGTATTTAATATTTTATTTAATGTATTTAATAATCACTTATTGTTCATTTTATTCATCGATATTTATTTCAATGACTATCCCAACATCTACAGAGCTGTATTATAAAATCTTGTATAGGGTTTTCCAATAAGCGCTTTAAAAGTTTAAATGGAAATAAAACAAAAAAGATTTAATTACATATATTTTTTATTTTTAACCATATTTTATGTAATTAATGATAAAACACAATTTAACTCATTTGACCACCACAACTTTGTTTGACATAGTGCATTCGTTTAATCCAATTTTTAGTCATTAATCATGGTTTGGTAACGCAGTTCATTTACTGTAACATGATCCCCAGATTCATTTTGAAATTTTCATTAACAGAAGTAATATTGGCCTCAATTCTTGCATTTATTCTTACAGACACTGCTGTATCATATAAAGTAAAATTGTTTTCAAATTTTTTAATAATTCGATAAATGGCACGTTCACTTGGATGATTGTGTTAAGTTTCACGGAGCGTACGGTAAGTTTTACGAACCGAACATTGATTTTTATAATAAGTTTTTATCATTTCTAAGCATTGTTGAAGTGTTAAACGTTCCATGATAATTTACCAAACTATACTGAGTTGAAATGTTAAAATGAGTTTAAAAAATCAAACAGCTATCAAAGTTCTGACATTCTTATTGAAAAACCTATATAAGTGAACGATTAGTGTTCAATTGTAGTGTTGAGACTAGTGATTTGATTCATTTGTATCAAATCGTTGAATACGTTTTAATTAAAGAACATATTAACACATATTCGTCCGCTTGACGAAAATTCGTTATCTTCCAGAGAATCACCCACAGCCAAATGACGAAAATTCGTCAATTGTATATTACAGAGAATAATTGATTTTTGTTCTCTTAATTCTGAGTATATTAAATTATAATTTGCAGGCATTTTATCTGATTGTGAGGCAGATTTTTCACCAACTAATTTTGATAATAATGATAGTGACAGTATGTGACTTTTGCAGCATTCCCCTTCATACTGGCACATGTTTTGAACAGTGCCATTCACTGAAAAAATTATTAATTATTTATAAAATTAAAGACTCAAAAATAATGTACTTCATCTAAAAAAAACAGAATAATAACTTTGTGTTTTTAGAAATTCATTTAAACTTATTTATGAATTTAATTGTTTTTTAACTAAGTAAAGCCAAAAAAAAAAATAAAAATTTGTTTTATATCATTTTTCAAGATTTCACTGAAAAATATGTGATTTCTAACAAGTTACATTAGTTTTATATAGACCATATCATTTCTACAGATAGTGTCAAAAAATCGGCATTTGGTGAATGGCGGTGCAAAAAGTTACCCGACGAATATGTGTTAATACGTTAATATGTTTATATTGTCAGAATATTGGATATATTTAATACATTTTTTTCATTTTACATTATTACAAATTGTACAATAACGTTTCCAATTTTTTACATTACTACGATTTATAAAAAAATGGATATTTCTTTTCAACTTGATTTATTTAGAAAAGTATACAGTATACGTGTTAGACCTGAAATCGACTTTGAAATTTGTGAAAAAAAATGATTCTTGATTTAGAGTCGCACGTCAACATTTCAATTAAAAATACGATTCGTCCACGTATATACGTCATCATCGCAATCCTGACCTTTATAACATTGAAATATCTTCTAAGCAGTCACAGAGAACAGAAGCGGATATATGTACGTCTATAAAGATATATGTATAAATGTAAAAAAAGGAACCAAAACGTATATATTTGATAGACAATGAAGTGAGCGAGATCTATAATAATATGCGACGATGTCATATTTGGCAACATCGCTAACCACGTATTTTATATACATCTAATATATATATATATATATATATATATATAATTGTAGATGTATGATAATTATACAGATATAAACATTCGAGCGGTCACTTCGGGCGTACGAGGTGCTAAGGGGTCACATCTATTCCCCACCAAACGGACAGCGCACCTTTTTTAGACAAGACAAGTTTTTCAATTTCTGTATTTATTTATTTTTTCTTGTTTTCGTTTCACGAATCTGCGACAGGGTAGTACCCGGACCTATCCGAAGATATAATGCAGTGAACTGTGATATTTTTAGAAAATGATCACGCCAATTTATGTATCGCTAAAACGCGAATGTACTTTACACCGCGAACGTAATGCGATTATAAAAGCAACAAGTGTACATAAAATCGAATTAATGACGGTCACAAAAACTAATTTAAGTACACATAAACAGACACAAGTGTCGCTTATTAACAAATACGTACTCGTACGTTCGTTTTTTTTGTAAAAAAAGCACACACAATTCGTGCTCGTGTCAACGTGATGATTTTTGTAGAATATTTTGAGACGCAGTTGTTCAATCATTGGGAATTTTAATGCTAGGGAAAATATCAATATTAAGATTTGTTAGTCTATTAGTTCGACTATTATTTACATACATGATTCATATCTTATACGCATAAAATATATTGTACTGTCAGAATATATCAATTTAAATAGTAGTAATAGAACAGAACAGGAAAATATGTTTAAAAATTGAACATATCTTAAAGTAAACATTTAGAAAACATTTTAATCATTGGCCAGGAAAAATATGCTAATTTATTGGTAACATTTTTTTATTGAATGATATTATGAAATGTACATTGTTAAGTAGGAAAAGATTTTTTAATAAAAATGAAATAAATAATAATTATATACTATTTAAAATAAATAATAATTATTTCAACAATTTATTCTCTCTCTCTCTGTATATATATATATATATATATATATATATATATATATATATATATGTATTCTTTTTTTATAATAGAAGAAAATTGGTAAAACGTACGAATGATTTCATTTCCTAAATATTTAAAAAAATGTATATAACTAAAGATATGACTCAGTAATATATAATTACTTGACTATACGTCATTGTGATGTAATTTTACAATGAATAAATATAATTGGCAACATTTTTTATTATTATGATTGGCAGCATTTAGATCTCTTAAAAGTTTTTTTTTATAAAAAAAACTACTTTACACATTCATCCTACCTTAGAGATACTTTATCTGGATTTAAATAAAAAAATATACAAGTGCCTTTATTTAGAGTCGCACAGTACATAAATACAATACTTACATTTATAATTTCGATTTATAAAAATATAAATTATATTCAAAATAAATATATTGTTTAAATAAACATATTTTACTTGCATTATGTATGATTGGAATTAATACCCTCTGTATCTATATACCTGAATATAATTTAGGATTTCAGAATTACATTTTAAATTGTATATTATTCTTTAGTATCTTAGTTAAAGAATACATCTTCTATTTTTTTCTAAAGATAATATAAGTATCAGAAGTATTGTTTCAATTCTTATATATCAAACTTTTATGTGTGATTCTTTAGGTTTAAAAAATACCCTTTTATTGTTCTAATTTATCTGGTGATTTAAGTAAATCTGAGGAATCAAATATTAGAGTTAATGTCATATCAAATAGTACAGTTAATGTCATATTAACTTTATTAATTCGTTCTATTTGCAGTACCAAATATATCGAGTTAAATATAATTGTTAGTAGTATTTTTAGTGATAAATAACTATTTTTTTTAACAAAAATCGAACACTGCCACCTGCGTTTACAAATCTTGAATATTAAATAAAATATTAATAAAGACTTCAAAGGAAGAGTAATGAGAAATTCATAACACACTTAAATGTTACGAAATCAGAATTTATCGTATGTGAAACTTGTTAAATGTACAGATTAATATGATGATATTACACTGAACAATAATTTAAGGTCGTAAAAAAAATAAAAAAAAATAATTACCGTATAGCGTACAAATTTATAGCATTATTTTAATAGCCAAGGTCGATCGGGTCATTTCATGGGATTATTTACGGCGTATATTATTTTATAAAACTGATTTTATATATACATATAAATTCACACACACACGCACATAAATTATATATATATATATATATTTGTGTGTGTGTTTGTATGTACAGAAATGTTTGTATATTTAGATATTTATGCTAATTACATATATATATATATATATATATATATCTATATAAACATACATACATACATACACACGCATATACGCAGTGCCCTTCAAAGGTTAGTTAAAATGAAAAAAATAGTATAAAAAAAATGAAAAATTATGTGATAAAATATAAGTACATATCTCCAAGTTAAATACTGTTTAGTAAACTTTAATTAATAATAGCCATTTTGATAAGGAATTAGCAATCATGCCTCATACGATTTTTAAATTATACAAAAACTATTTCTAGGTCTAGTGCCAAAAGTTAGTCGAAAATTACAACGAAAATTATTTAAAAAATCAAAACACTTTTTCTTAACTTTTAATATTTTGTATGATTTCCATTATTTCGCAGAATAGCGTTAAACCTTCTAGAAATTGATTCTACCAGGTTTTATAAAGCTCTGAGAGCAAACTAAACCATGTTTCCAAAATATTTTCTTTAAATGGAGTATTGTCGTGTCTTGAAAATGTGCGGATCATGCGGTCCAATTTGTCGTACGAATTAAATAGGATTAAGGTCGAACGAATTCAATGGCCATTTAAGTACATCTACTTCATTATTTGTCAACCAAATCCCATTATTTTAGCGGATTGGTGTACATTTTCTTGTAAAATATTACAGTACATTTGCATTGTCATTTTCCCCTCAACAATATATAATCTGCCCATACCATGTCACTTTCTCCTCCATCTTTTACAGTTGGTTGTAGAAACTTTTTAATGTAAGCATTATCATTGCTACTTCGTCAAACTTTTTGACATCGACGATTTCCAAATATTTTCAACTTAGTCTCGTCGCCAAAAATTACTCATGTCCAAAAGTCTAGTGATTTTTTCACATATTTTTTTAGCAAAATTTAATTATCTCTTTTTATGGATAGATGTCAATAAGAGTTTCTTTCTGGTCATTTGGCTCCTCAACTTAGTATCGTGAAAACGTCTTCTAACAGTAGTTTCAGAAACTGAAATCCCTGTTTCAAGCAGTTACTCTACGAATTAAGTTTGTACTGTCGTATTATACGCTGATCATCTCTGGCAATAGTGACTTTAGATCGGCCCGAACATGGTTTATCTGCAAATGTCGAAACTTCTCTGCTCTTTTTTATAATTTTTCTTACACTTTCAACACTAATTTTGAATATTTCTCCAACTGCACTATAATTTTTAAGTCTTTTATATTCACTTACACCTTTTGATCTTTCTTCTATAGTTAATTTTCGCCTCGGAGCATTTTTTTTTTAATAATTAACAATAATTCTGTTTTTGAAGATTACATATTACGATTTTACTGTAAAATATCTACGAGAATGTATTAAAGCTAAACAAATAGGTCATTTCCAAAGCGAGTAGTGCGAGTGTTCGGTTTCAACTAACTTTTGGCACAATGTATTTTTAAGTTTATGTACTCTTTGTTGTTTAATTATGCGAGAAACATGAATTTCGGAAAATACCCTTTTAAAAACAATGTCGTTTTGTAATTATAGATCATAACTATACGAGCCAGTAAAAAAACTGCACTATTAAACATTATATTACTTAAAAACATAGAAGTGTTATAGATATTACTTAAGAACATAGAAGTGCTTTTTATTTTAAAGCATATTCTATGGCATTAATGATGGAATACAATTTAATTCATATTAACACCACGATTTCGCTTGAAATAGTGCATTCTTTTAGTTCAATTTTTAGTCACTCTTTCACATAATTGTAGTCCAATTTCATGAATTACACGTTTAATGTTTATTTTTAATGTCTCTGTTGTTTGTGGTTTATCAGCATAAACTAATGATTTCACATAACTCCACAGAAAATAATCTAATACAGTTAAATCATATGATCTTGGTGACCAATTGATAGGTCACAAAAAAAAAAAAATAATGGACTCATTAGACTTTCGTTTCAATAAGTCTATTGGAATTTTTACAATTTCTAATCGTTGTGGAAATGTTAAATATTTCGTGATAATTTTCCATGATAACTATACTGAATGGAAATGACAAAATGAGCTTAAAAAAATTTCAAGCTTGGCTGTCACCAGCTGTAAAAATTCTGACTTTCTTATTAGAAAATCCTTTATAAATGAAAGTATTTATATAGATATGTGTATAAGAACAAGGAAATAAAATAAATTTGTTAAAAATAATAACTACAAATTTACTTATAATACAACGCAATTTGTATTAATCAATTATATGAAACATTTTTATTCAAGTAATAAACGTACACCATTATACTAAAAAAAATTTACCGTTGTTACTGGCAACATGAATTTGAAGATTGTGAAATAGATATCCATCGACGACCTTGAATAAATGCATAGACTTGTGAAACACAAGTGTGCAGTAATTAGTTTTGTATGCATATTATTATTACAACCATGTATATATATATATATATATATATATATACATATATATATATATATATATATATATATATATATATAAACACACACACACTGTTTCTAAGATTAGAACGAATATCATATATTTTTCTTCAATTACTGAGTTATAATATTTATATTTCTTTTTACTCTTATCTATAATATTGGATTTCGATGGAACACAGCTTTCGAATCCTGTTATGATTTTTCAACTTTCCCAAATCTTACTTTATTTCTTTCTTAACATTCTTTAATACAATATCCTTAATTTACCTTATTTTCTTTTTCTTTAGAAATTCCATGATGACATTTGCTTCTCTTTTTCTTACTCTTGACACACAGTTCTTTCATTAAAAATAACATTTGACCATAACACAAAAAAGATAATCTGCAAACATCTATTAATAAATATTTAAAGGTTGCTTGTAATCACGACAATTACTTTCCAAGTATCGCAATTATACAGGAACAAATTGTTGAGTACATTATTAAGTCTCCAATTCATAAAGTATTCAACATAGATTTTTTTATTGAGATACCTGGATTAGTAAACATTCAGACTATCGACCCGCCACTGTATCTATTGATATCTACATAATATACACACACCCATGTATATATATATATATATATATATATATATATATATATATATATATATATATTCTTGTCAAATGTACTAATGCAAATTACATTAGTATCATTCATGTAATCGAGGTATATATAATAAATTATATGACAAGTAATTTTTTATAGAATTAATAGAATACACGATTTAAATATCTACCATGTACTATACATTAATTACTTTTGTTTACTCTTTTAATGTCAAGTATTCACTAGTAATAAAACTAAATGATTGCAGATTTTTTAACTGTAGGTCTAACAAACATTATTATTATTCAACGTTTAAAATTCAGTTTATTAATTTATATTCTGTCTTAATTGTTTAGAAATTAAGCCATGTAAGTGTAAAATTTAATTAATTCATAAAATGGTCATACATTATAAATAATTGAAATGTTGTAAATGAAGTCACTAAATAAATAATCGATGTAAGTTTTATCAATGTGAGACTTGGAATATTTAATTGCTATATCAGTAAACTTGACAGCACAAAATGATTGGTATAAAAAAATATCAAATAAACTTAGAAGTAAAACCATTCTTTAAACATTAAATCTAATTGACTTTTGTACAATGGCCTACCATTATATTTAATTAACTTTTATGATAATAGCATAAGTGAACATTTTTATAAAATATTGTGGTTGGTGGGGTTGAGTTTGAGAAAAAATTCAAATTCATGAAATAATCGATTGTGAGTTGACTTTTTGAACAAGGAAAGTTGTCTTTCGATAAAAAAGACATTTATACAGTATCATTTACTACCAGTTACATTCTTTAAAAAAAAAATGTTATATGAAATAGACGTAATGTTGCTATGACCTACAAGTGCGTACATGGTTTGGCGCCATATGAGTGGCGAGCCTGACATACTGGAAATGTCATACGACATTGAAATGTTCACTCCCAATGTTGTAAAATAATTTACTAAATATATATATATATATATATATATATATATATATATATATATTTGTCTATGTATGTATGTATATATATGAAACCTCCAGTTTTATTTATGAGTAATAATTGTTATGTAAATTAAATTAAAACTAAATCGAACTAAAGATCAAATGTATATGTATAGATTTCTAATAAAATATTTTTTTTAATTGTCAGCATTACTTGATTTCCATTGAATTTGGTAGCACATTCCTGCTGTAAGTCGAAATAGACAATAATCTTTTAAAGAAACGATTAAATTTAAATAATCGAAATATTATATATATATATATATATATAAATTGATGACCTTGCCAGATAATATGTCTAAGGTAAAGATTAGCATATAACAAAAAAAATGATTATATGAACATTGAACAAACCAGTTTGAAAAAGTTCAGAGTCCACTACTTTCAATATCATGTAATGACGTTCTAACAAATGGAATTAAGTCCTATTTTATATATATATATATATATATATATATATGTAATGTATTATAAGTCTCAAAAAATTATTTAATCAAGATTTATGTTAGTTTGCTGAATGTGCAGGACATGTATTAAAAAACTTATTCTGAGAATGATAAAAAGAAAAGAGAATTAAAACGTAATGAAATACAGGTATCTTTTGCATGACGTGATTAATTGGTTCTGAGAAATCAGTGCGTCTAATGAAATCTCATAAAATAATTTGTTTCTAAGTTACAATAAATTAGGATATCTCCGAAACGAAAAATAACTAAGAATAATCTATTAATGGGAATATTTAATTGTTTAGTTTATACTTCAAATCAATCATAGAAGGAAAATGAATATAGATTTCTTGATATTTCGAAAAATATCAGTAGATTGACAACTTCTAGTTCAACTTATCGATTTTTAAGAAAGAAAATAAAAAGAACATTATGTTATGTAGAATAGTTTATAGTGAATCAATCAATTTTGAAAGCTTAGAAACAGATGAGCTTTTATTTATTTTATAGTTATTTTTAAAAATTAAAAAAAATCATAAATCTGACAATAACAATACAGGAATACCTCGCATAGTACGGTTCCGATTAGAACGGTTTCACTATAGTACGGTTTGAAATTTTCAAAAAAAAAAATACATGCGCATGCGCATATTATATGCATCGCATGCGCAGTTCTAATTTTGTGGTCTTTTTTCTATTTCTATTAGTTTTCGATTCGTAACTCTAGAGTAAAGTCGATTTTTTGATAATTAAATTTTAATTGAAAATGAATTTAAAATGTATTTAAAATGACTGTATAAACCCCTGATTTTATACAAACATTTGAATATATTGTCCTCGTTTTATTTACTGAAAAACAGGTAAAAAAATTATTTGGAACTAATTAACGTTTTAGTTAATGTTTCGATTAATTCGGTTTCAAATAGTCCGGCAAATCAGTGGAGTCGATTAGCCGTACTATGCGAGGTATTCCTGTAGTTATATTTTAATTATATACATAGTAACGCGATATAAATTTGAAAAAATATCTATTTGGAGTCTAAAACTGTAATTTATTTAATAACCCTTACTGATATAGACAAATTGATTGATTGTTTCAATTTTTAAGAATTCAAAACTTATTTTAAAATATACTCTTAAAATTCAATTTAGATATCTCATAGTGAATATATTCATTAATAAAATTGTCAATATATATATATTTATTTATTACAAAAAGTTGATATGAGAAAATATTGTCTCTTTGTGTTTAGTATTCGTACAGTTCATTTCGCTAATTTTATTTTTAAAGTTTTATATTTCGAGTCGTTTAAATCCATCAAACTGTGCCAAGTTATAGTTCATCGTCACAAAAAATGATGTAATTTTAGTAAGTAGCAAGGAAAATAAATAAAAAGAATATTGTTTGTGATTCAGCGTAAAGATCCTTGTAAGAAAATAAATTTAACTGTTCGGATATTCAGTATCGTGAATTGAAAATTTTAAATTAAATTTTTATACTTTGTGATGACGAAATTAACACATACACACACACATAATCACTATTTTTATATTCACTATTAGATAAAAGCCTTTACCAAAACTTCCCATTTACAGTGATTCAAAACTTTTTTCTTCCATTCCACACGAACAAATATTCTTTTGTTTTTTATCTTTCCACATCTCCTTTTTTATTTTTGGATTTCTAATCAGTTACTGTTTTCTTGTTCTTAGTATGCGATCGGATATTTTCATTTTAAACTTCACTCTTGTTATATTGTCTTTTATTTGTCTTCGAATCTTGTTAAACGTTCAACATGCTGATTCATCAGTGGGATTTAGAATAATAAATTCTAAATAAATAAAATGAACGATAAGTGATTATTGGACACTTAGGATATGTTATAATGATAATTCATTTGAGTTAAAGTGAATTAACATATGTTAATAAATTAATTTATAATATTAAGTCTTAAGATTTTCTCTTTGAAGATTTTCCTTAAGTACATCCTTGGTTCTGTATTAATGATTATATATATATATATATATATATATCGAAGTTGCAAATTCAAAAATCATGAACAATTCCAATTCCTATATTGTTCTTTTCTACGCAGTCGATGTTTGGCGAATATAAAATTCAATAACAATATTTTTTTTTGGTGTTCAAATCAACTCAAAAATAAAATAGCGACGTCAAACGGCATCGTCACGGCTGTCTAGATCAATGTTTGCGTCGCCAATTGGTTTATTGAGCAAGGTCAGGGTGTTTGTAAACAAGCAATTATGAATAAAAACAAACCGTTTTGTGTGTGCGTACATGTATATCTGTGTGTGTGTGTGTACGTTTATTATATTTGTGTATTTTATTATACACGGACATGAATACCATATACACATTCATAACTTATTTATGGATCTACATCCGAATTTAATACGTATAAATACATATACTTATATATATATATATATATATATATATATATATATATATATATATATATTTGTGTGTGTATGTGTTTAAATAATGCGAAGATATAGTCATTGCCATTCTTTCATAACTATACCTACTTCAGTTTGCAAGACAACTAGACTTGTTGATTGTTGTTTACCACGTGGGACAACACGTGGTTGAATAGTGAAAATAACATTGTTATTAACACTAGAACTACCGATGTTAAATATATACCTAGTTTTACCGCACTCGTCAAATTGACGTATTTTTGATCATGGCTTTCATTTTAACTTTTCACTTAGTTTATGTAAATAAAAGAATATAATTTAACAAAAACAACATTTAATATAATAATTCATTAATTATTAATACAAAACAAACAAACAAAAACACTTTCTATTTGCATTTATATTATAGCACATTTGATATATATGGAATAACTATGAATCACATATTTGACAAATACATGTTATCTGTGATGAACACTTGCCACAAACATATTTGTCAGTTCGTAAGCGAACACTCCTCTCGCTTTTTTTGTCGAAACGAATGAATCTCATAATTTCCGAAAATCTGTTTCTACTCATAGTTTCGGCAAAGAAAGAAGGTCCTCATTTTTTGGACCACAAATACGATAACTTCATGTTTCTTGCTTCGTAGGCTCCTCGAGCATACAAAATGGCTATAAAAGCATATAATTCGTCCATAGTAATTTTCCAGTCGTTCTGTAAAATGTTTCTGGCCTGTAGCTCAGTGCAAGCTTTTATGTGGCTCATAATTCTATTATCAATTATAAGCCGAAATACACTACTAACATTACCAAGCATAATGTTTCGCTTCGCATAACCAGTTGGGCCCGAAGTATCCTTGAATATAGTATGTAATGGCAATCTACCAACACAACCATTCCCTAATTCTTCCCATTCAGTACCGTCGACAGCAATGTCTTTTTGCTGTCTTGGTTCGGTTTCTGTTTGGCTATCCGATTCAGTATCTGAACATACTCGCAATCGCTTACTGCGTTTGTGGCTATTTTGGGGAATTTCATCTTCACTCCTTGAATTTTCACTTTCATATTGATCTTCTTCACTTTGTTCAATATCTCGTACTTCAATTTCATCCTCAGCTTCTTCAGGGTCTGAAAAATCAGTTTTATTTTCCACGCAAGATATGTCTAAATCATTATTACTTGAATTAGTATCCGAACTGTCTTCATTTATACCAGTGAGTTCTTTGAATTCTTCGAATAATTTGTTGCTTCCTGTAAATCGTTTCATTGTTGCCTAGGATTTGCAAGAAATAAATTTGAATTTTTAATAAAAATATGTTCATACTTTTTTCCCAGATTGGGCTTTTCACAGATTACACTTTGCACCAAGAACTTTATCACATTAGAAGTACAACTGATAATGATTGCAACCTATTTTTCATATGAAAAATGTACCTAAAATTTTTCCAGGAAATGTCTGAAAGCGATATATGTGTATGCAAGGATGGACATCAATACGTATTTACATTCACTTGAATATAAATTATTATAAATTTTGAGATTGCTAATGTCGTCAATTTGACGGGTCTTGGTATAAATAGGTATAGGTCATACTAATTATGGAAGTTAAAGTAGCTAAGTGGAAATTGAATAGGAATATTTAATTGTTCTTATATTTCATTAAAAGTCGTCATAAAATTCTAGAACAATACATAAATCATATCGAAATTTTTAAGCACGAAATTTGAAAATCGTCAAAATGACGCTCTTGGTAGTTCTAGTGTTAAAATAGAATGAATCAAAAGCGAATTAGTGAAAAATCAAATAACTTGATTAGTGTTTACAAATGTTGTATTCTTATTTATAATTTTAATAGTTTAAGTCAGGGCTGTCCAACCTCTAGGAACCCAAGGGCCGCAATACGAAAATAAAAATTATCCGCGGGCCGCACCCAAAATAAAAAACATTTATTACTGTTTAACTATGTTTTATTGAAATATTAGACAATATTAACAGAATTGTGTATTTCAATGAGAATTTTGCGGTGACTCTGATTCCTTTACTAATGTAGCTATTCAATTTCAATGTTTGTAGTAGCCAAACGCAGTAAATTTGATAACGATTTGTCCGTCATGGAACTTCTATATTTAGATTTTATAAATTTCATTGTTAAAAAGGTACTTTCACAAAGTACTGCCGAGCATTGACCCCATTCTAAGACCAAAGTCTCGCAATTTAGGATACTTTCCTTCTGGTAATAATTTAAAAAAATCTCCTCCTGTTTCACATTTGTTACTAAACAAGGGATCTGTTTGCAAATCACACAACTCTAACTGCAAATCGGATTTTACGTTTGTAATATTAATAGTTAAAGGATGACTAAAAAGTAAAATATCTTGTTCGAAATTTCCAAAATCGAAATATCGTTCTTTAAATTCCTTGATTATATCTTTAATATATTCTACATGAGATGAAAATGATGTTCCCTCAAAATTCTTCATTTCTTCGAAATGTGTACTTGAATTGAATTTAGATTTACACAATGAAAAAATACAATTATAATTGACAACTGGAATTAAATATATGTATTATGGAAAAATGCTTCGCGGGTCACATGCGGCCCGCGGGCCGCGATTTGGGCAACTCGGGTTTAAGTGATTAGATTGAAAACAAGAATAAACAGTCAAGAAATTTTTAAATTCAGTTTTATTGATTAAATCAACAAATATTGTACTATTGGGATTGTTTTCATTACTATCAGTATAAATAATGGTCGAATTGGTTGTAAGATGTTATTACTTAAAAAAAATACTATGTTTATTTTACACAAATGAATTTTCACCCCAACACCACAATAATTTAAAGTGTTCAATAATCACTTATTGTTCACTTGTTATCTACAATTATATGATTTATAATTATATCGGCTGATGCATTTCGATGGCAACGCCATCATCGTCAGAGCCTTTCTGTTAAAATCAACTGGTGACGCAACGACCTTTCGGTCAGTTGTTTAGAGTTTTTACCTCGTTTGAGGCAGTTACTCTAGTTGCTCGAATAACATGGTTGTTTCTCGGTTCGGTGTTAATCTCTTTGTGGAGCATTTCCCAGGTCCCATGAGGTGGGCCTGTTGCGCGATGTTTGGCCAGAGGAGCTCCAAGTTACCCGCGGGGGTAACTTCATACTGGTCAATCTGTTAAAATCTAGACTAACTTTTTAATATATACCTATACTAATTCGTGTTTTGTGTCCTTATTCAATCCATCTACAACTGGGGGTTGTATCTTTCTTTTCGTCATCTGGTCTGCAAGCATGAAGTGCTTTCCCTTATTTATTATCTTTGCAACATGTTCTTTTTCATACATTTGTGACCTTTTTTGATGACATGGATTGATTTATTTATTACTTGTGACGGTACTCGAAAATTTTAACAATTTGTGAGATCTGTTCTAGATGAATTGAATATCTGCATGCGTTAGTTTTGTGATTTAATTTTTTTTTAAATATGGTAGTATTTTTCTATATCTATATTTATTATATTACAAGTGAGCAATAAGTGATTATTGAACACTTTAAATTATTGTGGTGTTGGGGTGAAAATTCATTTGTGTAAAGTGAATCAGCCACAGTTCCAAAACAACTAATACTATGTTTATTTCTTGATAAATCAAGATTTGTTTTTTTTTTTAGAAATCTCGGTTTAGATTATTCAAATCCGAGTGTATCGTAAAGAAACGTTTTTGAAAGTATAACAGTTCATCCAGTATCGAATATATTAATTGTTTCCACGAATATTGCTCCGATAGGCACAATTTATCGAGACCAGTGATCGCGACGTGCAATAATTGCAGTATATGAATGCATTACCTCATTGCACGATGCAAATAAAACACATTGTCCGTTCAAGGTGAAGGTGGTGTATATTAAAATTTTATGTGCAATATAACAAACTAAGAATAATTATGACATTGTTCAATGCCAGACACTAGGCAGCAGGCGTGTTCAATTTTAATAATGCTGACTCAGACAATGGGCGATACTTTGCATAAATTCCGAAACTCTCGACTGCATGTGCATATTTGGTGGACGTTGTGTGCTGAAAACGAATTGAAAAAAAAATCAGACATCGTCGTCGCTAATTTTCTCATGCATTTTAATGTTACTTATTTTCTTTTTTTTGTCAACATTTTTCAACGGATCGTTTAACTAATGTACGAATTATTGTATATGGTATTAATTTTAAGGTATATTCTCAATATATATATTTTATAACACATTTGTAATAAATATCCACTGAATCTTGTTTTAATTTGAAATTTTGTTTATGGTTGCTACAACCTTTTAAAGCCATAGTTTATTCAAAAAATAAATAATTTGAGATCTAAATATAATTAAGACTAATACCTCTAAAATTCTTTCAATAAAACTGCAAATGAATTGATTGCCAATATAGATTTTATTAAATTGTATGACTTTGAAGACATACAAATATTGAGTAAGAAGCCTCACTACACATTTTTTACTTTCAACACATTACCCTATCAGATTATAATTTATTTCGAAAAATAAAACCTTTTTGAATATAAAACGTGTGAAAACAACAATCGGATTTTTTCGTCAAAACGAAAAATATAAGAAAAGAATTTTTAGTTTATCTGATAGATGAAAAGATTGTTAATACCGAAGAATAAATTATTGGTATTTAAAAAGAAAACGAATATTTTTTTATTTAATTTTTTTAAACAGTTATCTGACACTGACATATTAAGTGTACAAGTATGATTCCACCGTTCAAAATACAATAGATGGCTGTAGCTATATGTTAAGATCAAATACTCAACTGCCACCTATTGTATGTTGATGTACTATGAAAAATCTTCATCGCTAATTTGTCATACGTGATAGAAGTGTAAACAATTTTTTTGTGTATTGAAAATGTCGAATTTTGTGCTAACAAAACATCATATGCGGGAATTTTTACTTTATTATTTTATTTTAAAGAAATCTACTACTGAGAATCATCAATTATTTATTGAAGCTTATGATGAACATGCTTTATCTGAAAGAACGTGTAGAGAATGGTTTCAACAATTCAAAAGTGATGATTTTGGTGTGAATGATAAAAAGACCGAAAAAATTGCTGATGAAGAATTGCAGGCATTATTGAATGAAGATGACTCTACTCAAACACAACAACAACTCGCTGAAGCATTGGGTGTTAAATAACAGAGTATTTCTGATCGTTTGCATGCAATGGGAAAAATTCAAAATGAAGGAAAATGGGTGCCACATGAATTGAAAGAAAGAGATATCGAAAGGCGAAAAACAACCTGTAAAATGTTGCTTAGACGATTCAAAAGAAAATCGTTTTTATATTGAATTGTTACTGGAGATGAAAAATGGATTCATTTTGACAATCCTAAACACAAAAAATTGTGGGTAGATCCAAACCAAATATCAACATCGACTGCAAAACCAAATATTCATGGGAAAAAGGTTATGTTGTGTATTTGGTGTAATAAAAAAGGTGTGGTGTATTATGAGCTATTGAAACCTAGTCAAACAATTACTGCTGATCGCTACCGACAGTAACTAATCAATTTGAATCGTGCATTGGAACAAAAACTATCAGAATGGGCCAATAGACACAATAAAGTAATTTTGTTGCATGATAACACTAGACCACACATTGCCAAACCAGTGAAAGAAACGTTAGAAGCACTTGACTAGGAATTTTTACCCCACTCGCCATATTCACCAGATGTTACTCCTTCTGATTTTATTTGTTTCGGTCGATGGCACACTCACTTTCAAAGCAGAACTTGAATTCTTTTGAAGACGTTAAAAATTGATTTGATGGATGGATCGTATCAAAACGAACAAAAATTTACACAAATGAATTTTAACCCCTACATCACAATAGTTTAAAGTGTTCAATAATCATTTATTGTTCACTTATTATTTATAATTATATCGGATAATCATTTCGATGGCGACGCCATCATCATCAGAGCCTTTCTGTTAAAATCTAGATTTTAACAGAAAGGTTCTGAACAAAAAAAAAATTATGGCATTTATAAGTTACAAAAAAATGAGAAAATATTGTAGCTAACGATGAAAATTATATTGAATAAAAAATTATTTACAATTTTTCCAAAACAAAATGTTTTTATTTACAAAAAACGGCGAAATCATACTTGTACACCTAATATTTTCTTATTTTTATCTTTGTCCACGATTTTTTTTTTATTTTTTTCAAAATATTTTTATATTTCTCAGTTCTCAGTTAATAATTTCTGATATCCATCAAGTTCTTCCCATATTACTATATACGAGGGTAGTCCCAGAAGTACCCGACCCAACAAAGAAAACACAAAAATTTTGGAAAAAAATATATTTATTTTTCAACATAATCTCCTTTCAGCTTTATATACTTTTCCCAGCGATGTTCAATAAGTTCGATATCCTTTTTATAATAAGAACTGTCTTGCTCCTCAAAATCCCCATTAACTGCCGAAATCACTTCTTCATCGTTGGGAAATCTTTGACCACTGAGCCATTTTTTCAAGTTTGGGAACAGAAAATAGTCCGAGGGGGCTAAATCTGGCGAATAGGGTGCATGAGGTAGCAATTCAAACTTTAATTCATTAATTTTGGCCATTGCAATAACGGATTTGTGAGCTGGTGCATTGTCTTGATGAAATAACACTTTCTTCTTAGCCAAATGCGGCCGTTTTTGCTTGATTTCTTCGCTCAAACGTTGCAATAAGTTCGCATAATACTCGCCGTTGATAGTTTTTCCTTTTATAAGATAGTCAATGAAAATTATCCCACGCGCATCCCAAAAAACCGACGCCATGCCCTTGTCTGCAGATGAAACGGTCTTCGCCTTCTTTGGAGCCGGTTCTCTCTTTTCAGTCCATTGTTTTGATTGTTCTTTTGTCTCGGGTGTGAAGTGATGGACTCATGTTTCATCCATGGTTATGAAACGGCGCAAAAATTCTGCTTTGTTGCTGTGAAACTTCGCTAAACACTCAATTGAAACATCTTCACGACACTGCTTTTGCTCGAGTGTGAGCAAACGCGGCACCCATCTTGCACACAGCTTTCTCATGTCCAAATTTTCAGATAATATGCGATGTACCGCACTTTTTGAAATATCTACTATGTCTGCTAGCTCGCGCACTTTCAGTCGACGATCATCCAGTACCGCTTTGTGGATTTTCTTCACCATTTCTGGAGTCGTCACCTCATTTGGTCGACCACTGCGATGCTCGTCTTGACAGCTCGTACGGCCTCGTTTAAACTCTGCTACCCAATATTTCACTGTTATAATCGAAGGAGCAGACTCATCCAGAGTAGAATCCAGTTCAGCTTTTATATTGGTTGGGCTGAGGCCTTTCAAATAAAAGTATTGTATCACGTAACGATGATCAATTTTCTCCATTTTCACAGATTCACTGAAAACGTTCACTATTGATGGCTGCCAAACAAATACTAAACAACGTGGCGTCCTCAAACTTGAAACATATGCTTTATAGATTGTGTACTTTCTAATACAGTGATATTTTTCAAACAACTACCGCCATCTCTAGGTCAGGCCGGGTACTTATGGGACTACCCTCGTAAATGACATATTTCTCTTTTAAATCCTTCACTCTATTTATTGTCGAATCCATTCATTTCTTTTCTTGTTTCTGTGTGATATTTCTATCATATACGAGGGTCGTTTGATAAGTATGCTAAAAAAGTAAGAAAAACTAAATTGAAAAATTAAATTAATTAATTAAACGAAACAGTAAATAAATTTACCATACTTATCAATCGACCCTCGTATCTTTCTATGCTTCTCTGTATTTTCTGTAATTGCTAAATTATATATATATATATATATATATGTATATATATATATATATATATATATATATATAATTTAGTGTGTATATATGTATGTATGTATATATGTATGTATGTATATATGTATGTATGTATGTATGTATGTATGTATGTATGTATATACACATATATGTGGTTGTATGTATTATGTATGTATTTAAGTTGATAAACAAATCCAACATTTTTACATTTAAACGGAAAGTTTTTCAGATTGAGTATGGATAAAAGACATAAACAGAACTTCTTACAACATAACATTACTTGTATGTAGATCGATACATATTCCAACAAACACTTTATCGATGTTTAAATAGAGACTGTAATCGTTTTTATAGATGTTTTAATTGACGGTTAAGTCAGTGTTATCAGCACGTACATGTCAAACTGCACAAACTTCCCGAATATTTCTCGAAACTGTTTGAAGACGACAGTCGCAGCAGCCACAGTGTTACAGTCATTGATGTCCATTTATGCTGTTGACCTCCGCTAATTGGACTCAATTGTAGGGCATGTCGAACGGGATACGTGGCCCGGCAGTCGCTGCTGCCGAATAATAATCGTATACGTTATTCTCCAGTACATCGGCCGCGAATGTAGACCTCTCACTTTTTACATTACGACGACGAATTGTAAACTAAATACGAGAGAACGTTTAAAGATTTTCCATTATTATTCAAGAAAAGGTGATATATTTGAGAAAAAAAAATATAACTATGATTTATTGTAGAGTAATATATATACGAATATAAAAACATGCATCGAATTTACTTTCAACCCTTGTCATAAAAATACTCGATTATGTTTATATACAATTAATAATATATGTATATAAAACTGAATATATCATTATCATATTTACAATTGTGTAATTGACCGTGATTTAAATACACGTGATGATATAAGAAGTTAAAAACGAATCTAACAGTATTTTTTTTGAATTATCTTCATTAATTCTATGGAAATTTCCAACGTCGATGATGGCATCGCATATTTAATGCATATCAGCTTAGGAAATTCATGTGCGAAGCATGCGGTGAGGTTAATGCTGATACAAGTTGATAATTTTTATATATTATGTTAAAAATAGACAAACAGTATGATGATAATTCGATTTATATTAAATAAATAAACTAGATATTGATAGTCGAGTTTTGTACCTTTATAATCATAACGTAATGTTTAAGTATTTCAAGTTGATTGTTGTACATAAAAATGTTTTAACATAGTAATTATTTTTTTTATGATCTAGTTCTGCGTTGCATAATTCTAATAGGTACTTAGTCAAGTTATTTTTTTTAATTTGATAGTAATTTAAATGCAAATTTGTAGAGAGAAACGAAATTTTCATAAATGTTGTTTTATTCTTATATACGAGGATTGTTTGATAAGTCCGTGTAAAAATAAAAACTGCTTTATTTTTTTGAATAAATCGTTTTTATTTTTCAACATAGTCTCCTTTTAGGCTTATACACTTCATCCAACGCTGCTCTAGTTTGTTGATCCCTTCCGAATAATAGGATTTGTCCAAGTCTGTAAAATAGTCATTCGTTCCTGCAATCACCTCCTCGTTCGAATAAAATCTTTTTCCCGCGAGCCATTTCTTCATATTAGGGAATAAATAATAGTCCGATGGAGCCAAGTCTGGAGAATAGGGGGGTTGTGAAACGATTTGGAACCCTATTTCCATTAGTTTTGCGGCCACAACTGCTGAGCTGGTGCGTTGTCGTGATGAAAGAGGACTTTTTTGTGGGCTAATCGGGGACGTTTTTCTTGCAACTCGGTTTTCAAACGATCCAATAACAATGAATAATATGCACCTGTAATGGTTTTACCCTTTTCCAAATAGTCGATAAAGATTATTCCTTGCGAATCCCAAAAGACAATCGCCATAACCTTCCCGGCCGAAGGAATTGTCTTCGCCTTTTTTGGAGCAGATTCCCCCTTGATAACCCATTGTTTAGACTGCTCTTTGGTCTCAGGAGTGTAGTGATGTATCCATGTTTCATCTACAGTGATGAAACGACGCTTAAAGTCCTGCGGATTTCGCTGAAATAGCTGCAAACCGTTCTTGCAACACTTCACACGACCTCGTTTTTGGTCGATCGTGAGCAATCGCGGCACCCACCTGGCGGATAGCTTTTTCATGTCCAAATGTTGGTGCAAAATATTATGTACCCGTTCACACGAGATGCCTACAGCACTAGTAATCTCACGCACTTTCACTCTTCTGTCATCCATCACCATATCATGAATTTTGTCAATGATTTCTGGAGTGGTGACCTCAACAGGGCGTCCAGAACGTTTTGAAACCACTTATAAACCGCACTAATCGAAGGTGCAGAGTCACCATAATGTTTATCAAGCTTCTGTTTAGTCTCCTGAGGCGTTTTGCCTTTAATGAAGTAGTGTTTAATCAACACGCGAAATTCTTTTTCGTCCATTATTTGACAATCACTCGATTTCCTTGATTCCAACGATTGTCAAACACAAAGGAATAGACCGATATGGCTGAAACTTGATGTGTGTCTTCTAAGAGGTGCTACTAATTAAAAATAACCTCGATATGCACCAGTGGTGCCATCTTTCGGAATTTACACGGACTTATCAAACGACCTCGTAGAGTTTTCCAATAAGCGCTTCAGAAGTTTAAATGGAAATAAAACAAGAAGTATTCAATTAATTTGTTTTTTATCCATATTCTATGTTATTAATGATGGAACACAATTTTACTCATATGACCACCACGATTTATAGTCCAGTTTTTAGTCACTCTTTCACATAATTAAGGTCCAATTTCATGAATTACGTTCAATGTTAATTTTTAATATTTCTGTTGTTTGTGGTTTATCAGCATAAACTAATGATTTCACATAAACTCACAGAAAATAATCCAATGGAGTTAGATCACATGATCTTAGCAGCCAATTGATGGGTCCAATTCGTGAAATAATGGACTTATTAAACTTTTGTTTTAATAAAAACGTATATTCGTAGATGTATGCCACGTAACTTTATCCTGTTGAAACCACATATCTTTCAAACCATTTTTTATAATTTTTGGAAAAAAAATTTCATTAATCATGGTTTGGTAAGGCACTCAATTTACTGTAACGTGATCTCCAGTTTCATTTTGAAATTTTCACTAACAGAAGCAATAATTGACTTCACTTCTTGTATTTTTTAGTCTTGCAGGCATTGCTGTATCATATAGAGTAACATTGTTTTCAAATTTTTCAACAATTGGATAATTGTGTTAAGTTTCCCAAAGCTCACGATAAGTTTTACGAATCGAACATTGATTTTTATAATAAGTTTTTAAAATTTCTAAGCGTTGTTGAAGTGTTGAACGTTCCATGATAAGTTTTCAAACTATACTGAGTTGAAATGTCAAAATGAGCTTAAAAAAATTCAAACATAGCTGCCACCAGCTGTCAAAATTCTAACAATCTTATTGTAAAACCCTATCCATTAAAACAATTTTTAAATGAGTAGCAAATATTTTTATCATTATAGAATAGATCAGAAATTTTAACAGAAAATGAAATATGATTTTGGTTTTGTATACTAAAAAATAATTATATATGTAGTCTTTGTGAGTAATAGATATTTTTAAAAATATGAGTAAAAATACTCTTTCATATGTATATTTGTAACTTACTATGTTTCTATTATCATATTAATTAAAATTTATTTTAATATTTCTGTTCCATTTACACATCTATATATATTTTGAAATAGCGTAGCAAATTTCAAAATTGGTAGATTATTTTATCTATTATTATGGATTGAGATTGTCTACAGGAAAAGTTATAAATATTTAATATTCATTATAGTGGATCGTTTATTATTCAAGGCAGTTTATTTTGTCACGAGTATATTGTAATTCATTTTTGCAAACGTTGTACTTGTGAATCATTATACATAAATAATAGAAAATTTCAATAATTAACATACTAATTGTGAATAAATTATAATGTCTTCGAGTTCCTAAAGTTCTATTACATTTTTTATTAAATACGCAACGTACAAATATATTAATTAACTAATGTGTGTGTGTACTATAAAAAAAGACCATTTACGACCCACACACGTAAGTATATATATATATATATATATATATATATATATATATATATATATATATATATATATATATTTATTTACATACACATACGTATGTTTCGTTATGTATAAGTGAATACATTTCTGTATGGAAAGAAAGAGAGGAACATTTTCCTAATCCGAAACACATACAGAAATGACCTACCGGTGCGCTTGAACGTAAAGTTGAAATGCGGCGTATTTGCTTCTGGCAAGGCTAACAACTTGTTACCCGTTGCAATGACTAGAATACAACTATGTGCGGAGATCATTAGAAAATCACGACGACCGACCGTTGTAGATGACTGTCTCGCTCACCTGTTCCACTATTTAGCACTCCCGATACGTGCCAATAAAAATTCGAACAGCCTCTTCTATCACTGTTTCATATATTGATGGAAACATTATTCTATTTTCGTTCTATACGTAATGATATACGTTTTTAGTAATATATTAATGGCACATGGACGAATTCGAAACAATATTTTACGAGTCGATTGAAAAAACGAAGACAGAAATTATATCGCAATTATTGAAACCGGTAATCAGGAATTCTACTATATTTAAATAAATTATTTCTTCGCATTAATGTGATCAGACAAGCATACATTAACGCTTTGTATCAATATATATATATATATATATATATATATATATATATATATATATATATATATATATATATATATATATAAAGGGAAAAAACTAGAGACAGTAATACTTATGTAGACATTGGAAGTATTAACGATCGAATTTTACAGTTTATTTGTATAAAACCCGTACGTAGACACTATTGAAGTGAATTGACATAATCGGGTCAACTTCCGGTTAAGTTCAGGAAGTCAGGGTGGACAGACGTGGCGGAAAACCGATATATTTTTTACGAATAGGACGCCTCGAAAACTATATCTTCAGTTTAGAATCAGGCGACACGAAAAGTTTTCAGCTTTTTTTTGCAGGTGCTCGTGAATGAAATTCACCAATATATGGTTTATACATTCGGTTATAGTTAATTTTAATTTTCTTAAATCTCTACTTGTTATCGTTCTATTCTACGAATAATTTTCGGTGCTGTCATAATTCGAATTGTAAAAATTAAGATTTTTTGATTGACAGACGTTTTTCAACGTCACTTGGTTTAATTTTATCCTAGTAAATATTTTTTAATATATATTTGTATGTATGTATTGATTAAAAGCAAAGTGTATTATATTTCTTTAACAAAAAGAATGAGTACAGAATTGCATTTCGTAATTTCAGTAAAATGTAAAGTTTTTTTTTGTATGTAGTTTGTTAATCGATTAGTGTAGACCGGATTAAACGATTCTCAATAATAAATAGATGTTTATTAAAATAACTATATTTCATACGATGGCAATTTCTCACGCACCATATTAATTAGCCGTAGCATCGACATTCGTTAAATTAAGCGTCCGCGCGCCGAAAGTTTTTGGAATGAAACATGAGGTCATATAATCGTCGCCACTCCTACCTCGTATAGAGCGAGCGTCTGTCTGAGGCGTCGTCGTCGGTCGGGCAGAGGCGCCGTGGTGCCTGCCGCCGAGCGCCCGGTGAGTACTGAACATCCACGACGCCGACAATTTACTACCCCACGCTGCAAATCACATCGCCCCTACCTTTCAGCGCTCGTCCTTTCCTTCTACCCGCCCGTCCGCTATCCATCTCTCTAGTCAGCCGTGCTTCGCAAGCGTCGCGCACGCTTTGTCTTCACCTTACATGTCACGACGCTTTAACAGAGTACGTTCTTGCGGAACTCACTCTGGACTGAAGGGCGTGAAAAACTTCTGTAACGAATTATACTCGAATTCAAATCATATTGTGAACGATTTAAATTTATGCAAGTGGTTTTGTTGATTTGTTCGTAGTTTCGATCGTTTTAAATTTCATATACACTACTGCTTGAAAGTTATTCTTACCTTCTGTAAAGTTTCGTTAGAGGAGGAGAGTTGTTAACTCAATATCGTTATTTTAATCTCTGATATACACTTAAGTACGAAATCATCGGCACATTTGCAATTTTTGAAATAAAATTATAATTTATCAAATAAAAAATGATAATATAAATATATTTATCAACAAAAAATATGTTTCATTATATTTAACTCTCAATTTGAGAAACTCTTCGACCATTGATTGAATGTAGTCTTTTCTTGGATGATAGGCAGAATATATCTCAACATTATATAAATATTTTATTTATTTAAACACTTTAGGACAAATGATTCATTTTTTTAAATGGACAGTGACGTTTCGGAATTTGTTATCAATTATACAGAAGAGTAAATTTCAGAAAACATTCATTAAACTATTTTTTTAAAAAAATATTTTCCCCCAAAAATTTCCTTTAAAGAAGAAACATTACAAACATTGTTTCAGTTTTAATTCCCATTTAAATTATTTATACATATAACGAAAAAAATCTTAAAATAGATGTTCATGGTTAATACTTAGTTCTCTGATAATATTCATTAATATTAAGTATACAAACGAAATGAAATCATATGCCTTTTTATTTGCACAAACGATAACAAATTATTTATCTTATATATTCATTAATACTTTTTTATTTACAAGAAATATGTTCTATCATTTCTTATGTTCTACTTATATACGTAATCAAGACATTTGATAAGCGTAATCATAATATATTTAATTACATACATATGTGTTTATATACAGGGTGCGAGTTCAAAAGAGGACGAACTGTTAATATTTTTTTTACAAAACATCAAATCGAAAAACATGTACACAATAATTTTTTTTACCAGTGTACAATTTGTATTGTCTGCAGAACCGGATTTATGAAATTCCATTGAACAATTTTTCTTAAAATTACGAAATTTCATTCTTTTGATAAAAAATATGAATTATAGTTTTGGATTGAAAATCATAAGTTAATAAAAGCTATTGTACAGATTAGAAGTATTCTCATTTTTATAAAAAATACACATGTAATCGTGTCATTAAGAAATTGGTTTGATACTTATTTTGTTCCATCGAAGTAGTCAGAATTTTTTATACTACTGTGCTCTATATTTATGTATACAATAGATCAAATAATTTTAAAAATTGAGTTAATAAATAAATGACCGTATTTGCTGATTTAGCTGACTTGAAACTACGACCCTAATAGTAGTTATGTAACAGAATTGTAAACGTACGAACACATTCGCATCTACACACACACACACGTTACACAAAAGTTATTTCTAAGTGATAGCGAGAGTGAAATTAATCCATTACGGGATGATACATAACATAGAACTTCGGCACCAGAGTTCTGACTACGCATTCAGCCGCTCACCTACATCATCCTTCTTCGTATTCGAACGGAAAAAGGATACGAATTGGTTACGCTGTTTTACAATATGTGATGTTTCAACTGACATACATACATATTATATATATATATATATATATATGTATATCCTAATATGTTTTTTCTTATTAATAAACTAAATATATCTGTTGAATAAAATATTTGGAATATATATATATATATATATATATATATATATATATATATATATATATATATATATATATATATATGAGTCGCTCATTAGCCGAATCGATTAACTCCACAAAAAACAAAAAGTAAAGAAATTGTTCAAATAATATACATTCTTTTTTAAAATTCGTTTTAACACTAACCTACCACGAGGGGTCAAATGACCCTTTTTAAACTTTTTTTCAAAATTTCTCACATAAAGCGTTATCACATCGCTAGTTGACTTTATGACTTTTAATATAATTTACATACAATGCATTTTTCAATATTTACTCCTCTCTTGTTATTTTTTTTACCGAGATATATATGTAATCTGCCTTAACTACCGCAACGGGTCATTTGACCCCTGCAAAGATTCATATGATATCATGAAGATTTGTATGTGTGGTTGTGATACAAAACCATTGCATTATACATTTTTGCTATTCCATCATATATTTTGCTGTATTGTGTTATATTTGTTGTTGGCTGACGAATGAATAGCGAATTTCACTCTACTCCAAGCGAGCGATAAAAAAGTCAACGAAGCCAGCGTTTACAAACAGATAAATTTGATTTAATCTCTGAAGTATGGTACAAATTCATCGAGAATAGCCAAAATTGAACATGTAACTATCGATGAACAGCTTTTCCCAACCAAAGAGAGGTGTAGGTTTACGCAATATATGCCGAACAAACCGGATAAGTTTGGTATCAAATTCTGGCTAGCATCTGACGTCAGCACCAAATACATTATAAATGGATTTCCATATTTGGGAAAGGATGAAAACAGAGGAGAGCTTCATCTCCGCTTGGGGAATTCGTTAGCCAAACAAAAAAGTATTTCTACTAAGCTCAAAGCATAAATCTATAAGCATCGAAAAAAACGGTAAGCGTATACCTGAAACGATTAGATTCTACAATAATACTAAATACGGTGTAGATATGACGGATCAAATGGCAAGAAAATACTCCGTGAAATAGAAATCGCAAAGATGGCCTGCGCAGATTTTCTTCAATATTCTTGACCTGGCTGGAATCAACTCGTGGGTTTTATACAAAGAAACAACCGGCGAAAAAATTTCTAGACAATAATTTCTATTCCAATTAGTTGAAGAACTTGCCGAAGATTTTCAACATGAGCAACAGGAAGAAAAAGAAATTATACAGAAAACGTCAACAAATTCAAGTTCGGATTCTCATGTGCAAATGCGAAAAAGATGCCAAATAGGTTTTATAAATAAATAAATAAACAATTTTGAATCGTTATTTGAAAAAAATTGTTTTATTCATGTACCAAATTGTGCTAAATGATATATTTTTCGCTATACGTAGTAATATATATAACATTTTAAAGAGGGGTGATTTGACCCCGCTGTGGTAGGAATAGGTATACATGAAGTATCGGTAGGTTTAGTGTTAAAATTTAAGTTCAAATAAGCATTGTACAATGTATTATAACAGACATAATGGGGGTATTCACACTAGTCAACATTCATACAGTATTCAAGATCCATTACCACTCGTCTCACACGCTCTTACCCGAATACTATTTTTTTTAGGTGGAGGAATTTGGTGATAAGAGGGTGTGAGACGAGCGGTAATGGGCGTGAATACTGTATGAATGTTGACTAGTGTGAATACCCCCATTGGGCCAATTGGCCCCATTGGTTCGAAAATAATTTCATTTTTTCAGGAAAATAAACGATAATTTTGTTATAGAATATAAATATTTTATTTAATTATATATTGACCATTTTGGTCCAATACATTTTGCCATCTTTCTGGTAGTAGCATAATTCCATGCTCGTACAACTTCTGATTTTTGCTTGCAAAAAAACTGAACCAAGTGATTTTTGACATCCTCATTTGAACTAAATGTTTTACCGTCTAAAGAGTTCTGTAAAGACCAGAATAAGTAATAATCGGAGGGTGCCAGATCTGGCGAATATGGTGGGAGTGGTAGCACATCCAATTCAAGCTATAACAACTTCTGGCCAGTCATCAAACTTGTATGAGATCTGGCGTTATCATGGCGAAACACTACGCTTTTTCTGTTAATTAACACGTTGACGTAAACGCCGTTTATAGTCGTCCAATGCTCGTGTTTGTAGATGCAAATAACGGCAATGGATGTTCTTTATTCTTAGTATTATAAATAAATGATTAAAATGTATATCAGTGTTAAATCAATTTTCTTCTAAATTCTTCAATCTTTCTCCAAGTATGAATGATGAAATATTTCTCATTAAGTGATACAGTCATTTTATTTCAATTATTCCCAGAATTGGAAACTGATTGCGACAAGCGTGCTCGTAGAATTTAACGACGTGCATAGCCGTAAACATTTCATACATTTTGTCTCAGTCTCTTTTTAAGTGTAATTTTAGAAGCTTCAAAAATTTTGTTTGAAATTATTACTTTATAATTTTTATAAAATATTGCTATTCTGCTTTTTTCGTTACAAATGTTTTTCAAAATGGAATTTTGTATCTCTAAATGGGTTTTTGAATTGTTGTTATGCTATTATAAATTTTTATTCTTGATTTTTTTTATTTTGTATTAAAGAAAAATCTAGTTATATGTTCATAAAAATATATTTTTTCCTTTTTACTAAATTTTCTCAAAAAATATCGTTATAGTCTGTACAGCTACCAAATAGCTGTTACACAAATGAATTTTAACCCCAACACCACAATAGTTTAAATTGTTAATTAATCACTCATTGTTCACTTATTATTTATAATTATATAGTCTATAATTATATCGGCTAATACATTTCGATGTCGACGCCATCATCATCAGAGCCTTTCTGTTGAAATCTCGTCTAGTTTTGACTTTTTATATTTATACACTAATTTGTTTTTTTCATCCTTATTTAATCCATCTACAATTGGGGGTTGAATCTTTCTTTTCATTTCGTTATCTGGTCTGCAAGCATGAAGTGTTATTACTATTATTTATTGTCTTTTACAACATGTTCCTTTTCATAGATTTGTGGCCTTTTTTGGTGACCTAAATTAACTTATTTATTACTTGTGACAGTATTCGAAAATTTTTAACGATTTGTGAGGTCTTTTCTAGATGAATTGAATATCTGCATGCGTTAGTTTTGTGATTTAATTTTTAAAAAATGATTTAATTTTTTTTTTATAGCTGTCTTTTGTGTATCAGAGAAATCGAGCTATTAACAACAAATGACGGCTATAGACGTCCACCGTTTTTTAGGAAAATTTGTTAGAAAATATAATTTTATTCTATAAGTATAAAATCTTGATCGAACTCCTCCCTAAGAATCAACTAATTAACAAAAAAAATGTTTTTGTCGTCCATCACCGATTTCAAAGTAAGTGTCAACGTGTTAATTCCGGTCTCTTCTGTTTGATGGAATCACTCAGTTTGTCCAATTGGTGGCAGTACACTTCCGAATTAATTGTGGAATTGTCTAGTAGAAGCTAAAAAAACAATTCCCTTGAAATTCCACCAAACAGAGAGCATCATTTTTTTTTTTGATGAATATCGACTTTCGAAGTGTTTTGAGCCAACTCATCTCTTCTGGTCCATGATCACTTGCGTTTAGCATTGTTGTAAACAATCCATTTTTCATCACTAGTTATGATTCGTTTGAGAAATAGATCACTTTTTTCACGTTTGAGCAGAAAATCACAAATGTCAATGCGACGGTGCAAATCTCTTTCTCTGAGAACATGTAGAACCCAAATATCGAGCTTTGAAACAAAACCAAATCGTTTCATATGGTCATGAATGGTCGAATTCGATAAATTCAATCTCGAAGCAATTTTTCGTGTTTTTATTCGACCGGTTTGCTTTAACCAATACCTTTATTTTGTCTTCATCAGCTTCAACTGTCCTTCCAGAACATAATGCATCTTTAATATCGAAATTGTCATAACGAAATTTTAGAAATCAATTTTGGCACTGCGTTCTGTTAACACATCTTCTCCATACACTTCACATAACTTTTTTTTTGCTTGAACAGTATTCTTACCTTTTCGGTAATAAAAAAGCAAAATATGCCGAAAATGATCCTTTTTAGTTTCCATTTTTGATACGACATAAAAAAACTACACAGAATCAATTTTTTTTTTTAAAAAAATAAACTTTAAAATGTTAGCTGTCAAAATATATAATGACAATATGATTTCGAATGAAGTTGACTGGTTAAAAATACAACTAATGACACTCATGGGGAAAAACGAAATTACTTTCCGAACACCCAATAGCTTTTATCTAACGACATAAGTAATGCATAAAATAGTAAATCCTTAAAATAATCATTATTATTTTAATATTTTTCACATAGCTAAGAAAGTTAATCGATTTGGTAAGTAAAAATAAAAAGAAAATAATCAATTGAATTTATCTTCAACGAAATTTGTGTTACAGAAAAAATCATTATCATACATTGTTTATTAAAAAGTTATAAAAAAATCAACGATAAATATTCTGTTACTATTACAACTATTATTATTAGTATTGTTAGATTTAAATATTGACCCTTTACGGTCGATATCTTTTTAACAATACTTCTCGTTGGATCGAATATGTCGAACATATCTGGTGGCATTCGACCTAGTAAGAGTGTGATGTCACATGTGTGGTGACATTCGACCGCAAAGGGTTAATATCGAATCATCAACATAATCAATGACTTCTCCACCAGAAGTATTTAGAAACCCGTCATGTCGATTTGTTCTTAAGTTTTTATAGTAACCATATTTAATAGATGAATTTCAACAGGTTCATTATATCTCTCTTCTTTTCTCGTGCAAATAAAATGTTTTAAATAAAATGTGTCCAGCGTAAATAAAAAAGTAAACAAGTAGGTTTGGCGCTTAACGTATTAAATGTATTTCTTTAAAAAAAAATACTTTTTTATGACAGTATAACGATAAACAGTTTATCGTATAGTATATAGTGTTGTATTAAAAATTACATAACTAAATTAGTATAAACGTTTAAATTGCAATATTATAACGATTTACTAAAGAGTATTGAATTAACCATATTGACTTCTGGAATAAATTATTTATTATTCCATGGCCAAAAAAAATTTTCATCGTTTGATGATGTTAAACCTAAATATTAAGGAAATTTATTTCAAATATAAAAAGTTAAATATCGATCAAGTGCTTTAACACTAAAATTCAAAAATATTCAAAAAGTGGAACTAGTACTAGAACTACGGACAATTAAGATATAGCTACATCTATCGAAACCAGTCAAAATGACGGGTCTTTAAAAAATACGTAATAATTCAAACTTATATATTTATTGACTAATTATTGATCTCTTACAGAAAGGATTAAATTTTATACAGTATAATTTGAATAAAGAATAATAAAATACCTGTATATTCTCTGATAATAAAAAAGAATTAGTTCAATTTTAATTTCAAAGTAAAGTAATTCTTAGTATAAAGTAAATTATTAGTATTGGGTTGGCACAAAAGTCATTGCGTTTTTTATTATGATTTTCGAAGCAATTTTATTAATATAAATAGCAAACATTAATCAATTATATATTGGCCGTTTTGTTCGATGACCTTTTGCCATCTTTCAGTCAACTTCATAATTCCGCTTTCGTAGAAAGTTTGCTTTTTAGAGGAAAAAAACTGAACCAACTCATTTTTGACAGCCTCATTGGAATCGAATGTTTTTCCATTCAAATGGTTTTGAAGTGAACGGAATAAATGATAATCCGATGGTGCAAGGTCAGGGCTATACGGTGGATGAGGCATTACTTCCCAGCCTAACGCCAATAATTTTTGGCGAGTAACCAAAGATGTGTGTGGTCTGGCGTTGTCGTGATGGAAGATGACGCCTTTACGATTTGGCAATTCTGGCCGCTTTTTCCTAATTTCTTTGTCCAATTCCATTAGCTGGCGACAGTAGACATCCGAATTGATGGTTTGGTTCCTTGGTAGCAGACCAAAATAAACAATACCTTTGAAATCCCACCAAACACTCAGCAAAACCTTCTTTTGATGAATATCGGCTTTTGATGTCGATTGGGCAGGCTCATCTCGCTTGCTCCATGATCTTTTTCGCACGATGTTATCGTAAACAACCCATTTTTCATCGCCCGTTATGATTCGCTTTAAAAATGGATCGGTAACGTTACGTTTCAGCAATGAATCGCAGATGGAAATTCGTTTGGCGAGATGAATTTCTTTCAACTTGTGGGAAACCCAAATATCGAGTTTATCAACATAACCAAGTTGTTTTAAATGTCTTTCAACGCTTGTATGTGATATGTGAAGCTTCTCTGCGATCTCTCGTGTCGTACTACGCCAGTTATTTTCGATCATTGCCTTTATTTTGTCGTCGTCAACTTCAGTTGGGCGTCCAGACCGTGGTGCATCGTCGAGATTAAAATCTCCGGAACGAAAACGAACAAACCAATTCTGACATTGGCATTCTTTTAGTGAGTCTTCACCATAAACCGCACATATTTTTTTCTGAACTTGCACTGCGTTTTTACCTTTCCGGAAATAATAAAATAAAATGACCGTCTGGAATATCCTTTTCAAATCAGTGTAAAACACTAAATAAACAACTAAACTTAAAACTTTTTTTACTGAATAATCTATGAAATGTCAGCTGTCAAATACCATATACGGTCTGAAGTTTGCAATGGAGAAGAAATACTTAGAATGACTACAACCATCTAGCGGGAAAAAACGCAATGACTTTTGTGTCAACCCAATATATAAAAAGTGATTATTGGTCACAATTTTTACGCACATAATTTTTTTTCTGTGTACATATGCCGCATACATATTTTTTGCATATATAATATTACAAATAGTGATAGTTTTATTATTATTACAATGCCCTATTTTTGACACCATTTACGTGTATGAATTGTGCTCCTTGAAGCTGTTGGTACATTTTCTTCTTATGATTCCATTCATGATTTTTCATAATCAGTAGTAAGTTCATCGAATAGTCGAAACATAAAATATTTTTTCGATATCTTTTCATCTGTGGTTTCGTTATGTAATACCTAGGCATTTATTATAGCTAGATCTAAAATAGTGAAAAATATTAGAAGTGGCCATCTTCTAAAACCTAATTTGACATTACATTTTCATGCCATTTGGTCTGTCATGTCTACACCATATTTAATTTTATTATAAAATGAAACTGTTTCGGGTAAGCGATTGTTTTTTTTATCAATTTTGATGGATTTATATTTTAAACTCAGTAAAAGTACTTTCTTGTTTGGTTTGCTTTTATAAATTGTAAGAATACCTCATTTGATTTATAAACTAATATTGAAAAACGAGCCATATTATCTTTCTTTTGTTTGCAATTTTTTGGTATTTCCTTTTGTTCCATCGTATAGTTCCAATCAATGTGATCTCGATGTGAGCTCGATTGTTAAGGTTTTTCCTTTCATAATTAATAGTTCAACAAGTTTAAGTACGACAAATTCACTTAGAGATATTAATAACGGTCGTGACTCATCTTTTTTTCCTAGATAAGGAAACCCATTTATAATATATTTGTTTTGAACATCCAATGCTAGCCAAAATTTATTTCTGTATATTTTCAGTAAATCTATATCATACTGTTGAAATCGTAGCAAATTTATCCATTTGTAAATGTTTACTTCTATCAATTTTTTTATCGAAGTGAATAAATCATAAAATTTCCGTAAAATCCTATCTACTCATGGTCCTGGAAAAAAATTTGGTCCCCATTTTTTACTCCATAAATATGAAAGTTTCAAACTTTTTGCTTCGTATGCTCACGTGCATACAATATTGCGATGAAAGATTTTAATTTTGCTTTCCTTAAAATCCATTTTTCCACAAAACTCGAAAGGCTTTTTATGCAAGATCTTATATGTTCAATAATATGGTCGACAATTAGTAATGAAAATGTGCTACTTACGAGTTTTTCATAATATTCCTTTTTGCTTATCCTGTTAGATCAGATATGCCTTTGAAAATATTAGACGTATAAGAGAGATGCGAGGATAGCGAAATGTACGCAAATCTAATGTTTCAAAATTCTTGGAGACATACATAAGTGATGATAATAAGAAAATATTTTTCATTTTTATTATAAATAACAGAATCCTGTGTATATATTTATATATATATATATTTTTATTATAAATAACAGAATCCTTCCGCTGTTTTTTTTTTTTTTGTACATAGCTGCGAAATTCAAAAGACCATATTTGCCAACCTAATATATATATTTATATATATATATATATATATATATATATATACACTCGCTCGAAAAAGTCTGAGTACACCTATCAATACGGATATATTTCTTAATAGAACAATCTTATTAATATAAATTTGAAAACAAACATATTTTTTAATAATTCTATAAACTATTATTTATTTATACATGACAATTCAAAACATTTTAAATTTATAACAAATAAACTAAAAAATAAAACACAAAAATTCATACAAATTGAGCAGAAAATGTTTGCGTACAAAAAATGAAAATCGAAAATAATATAAAGTAAAATAAACTTTTCAAGTGAAATAATAACTGGTTGGATAGTCTCTTTTTTTAATAACCTCCAATAATCGTTTTGACATGAAATATAACATTTTTGTGGTTTCCTTAGCACTAATCTTATTCTACTCTTTTTCTATAACTTTCTTCAACATTTTCTTTGAAGTTATGTCATGTAGGCGAATTCTACGTTTAAGAAAATCCAAAATATGCTGTATAGGATTTAGGTCTATAGATTGGAGAGGTGCATGCAACTGTTTTGAAACGTTATATAATATCTATAGCTCAACAACTTCTACCATGTTCTTTGGATCATTGTCATGCAAAAAATTATAATCAGGATCTAGACTTAATTTTTCAACACTTTGCTTTATATTTTGTTGTAAAATATTTAAGTATGCATCTCTATCCATCGTGGTTACTAAAAACTCCATTTGTCCCACGCCCTTACTTGTTATACACCCCTATACCATTATTCTACCAGCGCCGAGTTTCACAGTAGGAACAAGATTTTTTTTTATTCAGTGATGTACATACAATTTTGAGTCATTTTATTCCAACAATGCAATATTTGCTCCCGGGTGAGAAAATCATGTTTTCCCAAAACTGGATTAGTGTATTAATGTGTTCATTTGCATATGCAATCTGTTTTTATCTATTGATACCTAAAATAAATGATTTCTTAGTCGCAACACGTTCATGATACCCACTCTTTTTATTATTTTTCGCACAATATCAGCACAGGTTTGTTTTTTAAATAGTACTTTAATATCTTTTGTTATTTGGGGTGCAGTTATTCGGTGATTTTCTTTCACTGAAGCCACAATCTTACGCCTTTATCTAAATGTTAACTTTGATGGCTGGCCAGAAAACGGTTTCAAATATGGATTTAAAATTGATTACTACCCTTTGAATGAAAGATTGTTGTCTTCCAACGCCCATTTCTATTTCACGAAAACTTTTCCTTCTTTTTCTAACTTTAAGATAATTTTACACTCACTAACAGAAATTTCCTTTTTTTGAATTCCATCTTATTTATTTTTTTTGCAAAAAACTTTACCATTAGTTACTAAAAATAATATTTTAGCATTTCAATTGCAATATACGAACTAGGACATAAAACTGTGATAATTTTAAAACAACAATAAGTGCAAATATTGCAAAAAAATCGATGATTTGCCGTTTAATAAAATGTGTACGTGGACTTTTTCTGCTCAATTTGTATGAACTGTTGTGTTATTAATTTTTTAGTTTATTTGTTATAAATTAAAAATGTTTTGATTTGTCATATATAAATAATTAGTAGTTTATAGAATTGATAAAAAATATATTTGTTTTCAAATTTACATTAATGAGTTTATTTTATTGTGAAATATATCGGTATTGATAGGTGTACTCAGACTTTTTCGAGCTAATGTGTATATATATATATATATATATATATATATATATATATATATATATATATATATATATCTCGACTGACATCTGTCATTTTGACTGGCATTGGTACATACAATTATGATACAAAATTATTTTAATTTTAAATAAAAAAGAAGAAAAATAAAATTCATAATAATCATTTATATATCATCACAAAAATCATAACATGATTCTAGGAAAAAAATATAATTGAAGTATAAATTTTCAAGAAAACTAGTAAAACCAGTCATTTTGACTGGTGTGATAGTTCTAGTGTTAATTACTTTTGCCTGTGCACCATCATCATCAGCCTTTTTCTATTCATTGTTGGATGAAGAACTTTTCCGAAATTTTCGATTTCAAAAATAGTGAAAAAACATTTTATTTATAAATAGTGAGAAACCAAACTTTTAGTTATCTCCACAATAACAATATAAAGAAGAAATTCTGAAAAAAAGTTTGGTAACAACATAAAAGTACAATAATTGACTCATCAAATTTTATTCTATAAATTAGTATTTAATATTCTTCTATTACTTCCTTTTTTCTAATTATATGTTTTGTTCATTTTATTTTTGTCTAACAAATCTATTATACTTTTAATACACCAATCTTACCGTAATAACATAACTATCAAAAAGTGACCAACGAGTAAAGTGAACAATACGTGATTATTGAAATTTTATAGCATTGGATTAAGTGATTTATCTGTTTCAAAATGGTTGTTATATTCTTTAAGAAAAGATTAATATTGCATTATTTTTATAATCTCATTTGTGCAATAAGATAGATAAAATGTTCAAACATAAATATTATGTCACATTTTTACCGTGAATTAAAAATAGAACATTAATTATCATTAATTGTAATTAAACGAGTATTTGTATATTTGATTTCTTTTAAGTTTATGTATATCGTTTCGAATATAAAAAAACACATTTTTATAGTACATGTAATAATCTATTACTGAGTCTTTTTTAGATAAGCTACTTGTTATCATTTTTGTAAATATAAAAACCTGATTTAATCTATGTTTAAAATATTTAGTAAACAAAATGTGTATGTGAACGTGTGTCCTTATGGATATATATATATATATATATATATATATATATATATATATATATATATATATATGTAATGTAATGTATGTATGTATTTAAGGACAAATTAAAAATTAAAGAAAGATTGTTTTAGAAAAAATATATTGTGTTATAAAAAAATGTACATTGACACAAATTTTATAAAATTGGAATTTGAAAATAATGAAATAGATACTTAAATGATCATTATAGAAAAGAGTGAACAAGAGATCATTATTAAACGTTTATTTAAAATTTTTGATTTTGCAGAGTCACTTTTCTGTATGAAAATATTTTTGTAAATTTTTTTTGAACTTTCTTTGAAATATAGGGTCATCCAAATGAGACACCTAGATTTGTGTTTTATTAAAAAGAAACTATACACATAGTTCTTTTTAATAAAACACAAATCTAGACGTCACATTTGGATGGCCCTATATATTTTCCAATGAAATATGTTTCTAGCGAGTTATATTTTCTAAAAAATGTATATCCTCCCTTATAGGGCTTTCATCTCTCTGAAAATACTAGCCCAGTATAGCTTTTTTGTCTCATTTCTGTGATGGTTATGTTTTTTTACGAGATGATATTGTCCGCCTCATAGCTAATCTCCAATTTAGGAGACTCTCCGATCGAGAATAAAAAGGTTTAAGGAGAGTCCTATGAATAAATACAATAGAGATATGAGAAAAAATATCGGTGTGAAATGAAAGAGAAAGACATGGGATCGTTATAAGTGAAACATTTTGTTTTCTTCCAGCAGTGGATAGAAAAAGGCTGATATGAAAACATAAAAGAAGGAAAGCATGTGTTAGGCTGGACTTGGTGACATATGTTTCTTTTATTTTTCGATTTTTTAAAAACATGAGTATAAATTGTAAAGGTGTTTTTTTGGTTAGATAGAACTTTCGATAGGGATAGCTGTCAAGTCAGTTATTAATTTGCGTGCTATAAGTGACATTTGGATTCAGTATACTTTAGCAAATTATTATGGAATATTTTACACTTGAGCAACATATCCAAATTGTAGAAATTTATTTCAAAAATCAGTGTTCTGTTCGCCAAACTTATACAGTACTTCGTGAATTTTATGATGCAAATAATCAGCTATAGGAGCAAGCTATTCGCAGAACTATCGATAGATTTCGCACAACTTATTCACTACGTGATGCAACAACACTAACAAGACGTATAATTGTGCATATGGAAGAAAATATTGCTACTATTAATGATAGTGTGAGTGAAGATCCGAATTTGTCGATTTGTCATCATTCAAAGCAACTTAGGCTTGGTCTGTCCACTATGTGAAAAAATTTGCATAAAGATCTTGGTCTACACCCTTACAAAATCCAACTGGTTTAAGAACTGAAGCCACATAATCATTGTTTTTGTCGAATGTTCAGTGTACGGGCTCACAATCAACTGTAAACTGACTCTCTGTTCTACCGCAAAATTTTGTTCAGTGACGAGGCTCATTTTTGGCTTAACGTGTGTGTTAATAAGTAAAATTGAGACTAATCCTGAAATGATTCACGAGAGTCCGTTACATCCAGAAAAATGTACCATATGGTAGAGATTGCATGCTGATGGCATCATCGGACTTTATTTCTTTCGAAATGAAGCTGGAGAACGCGTTACCGTCAATGGTGTACGTTACAGAACAATGATTATTTGTTTCCAAATTTGCATGACATCGATCTGAAAGAGATGTGGTTTCAGCAAGATGGTGCCACATGCCATAGTTCGACCGAAAGAATCAAGTTATTAAAACAAAAATTTAACTATAACATTATCTCCACAAATGGACCTGTGAATTGGTTTTCACGATCGTGTGATTTGACGCCTCTGGATTATTTTCTTTGAGGATATGTGAAGTCTCTAGTTTATGTTGATAAACCAACAACAATTGAGGCATTATAAGCCAACATAATTCGCGTTATTGCGGACATAAGGCCCCAAGTGACCCAAAATCAGACTGACAAAGTACTGTATATATAAATGGTAACCGTGGTGCACATATACCAGAAATTATTTTTTAATATTAATGCCATAAAATGATCTTTCGAATATTATCAAATAAATGGTCACCCAGTTAATTAGTATGTGTTTTATTTCAATTTAAAGTTTTATCACGTTTAAAAAAATATCCTTTACTTATATTATTTTTAAATATTTTTTTCTGTAAATAACAAAATGTTAATGAAACAGAATATAAAAATCTAAAAATATTTGCACATAGAAATACCGAATCCATTCGTAGGCGTCTAACTATTTTAAATCACAACTGTGTACATTTAAAAAAAAATCGGTGAACTTGTGAGAAAGTTAACCGCTACAGTATATAAAACATTTGTGTATGATTCCAGCACACTTCTATGCATAAAATGACCACGTATAAATACATAACGAGAAATGCATTCCGTGACACTCATTGAAATGCAGTGGAAAAAGAGAAACACGCGCTCTCACATATACATATGTGTGTATATATGTAAATGATTTGTTATATTCGACAAGTTGTTGGTAATTTGTTCGGCCGTCATTGGCTGGTAAGAATGCGTAAAACGATTCGTTAGTAAGTTCAGTCGCCATCTTGCCCTAATTATCGTCGTTCCTCGACACACGCGGCGTGATTTATAACTATCGCTATGAAAACTACATCCCACACGGACTCCTCACTAGGCGCCACGTGACGGTCTTGATTAAATTGCAACCAATCATCGGCTCAATGCATTATTTCCATATGAACACAAGAAGAGGGACCGGTGCTGCTGTATACAGATTTAATCGTTATTAATGCGTATCAATCAGCAGATCTCGCCAAATATTGCGTACATGTGGTAATACATTAACCCATTTCTTGTAACTGGCGTGTATCCATTCCTTTCGAACAACACTTATGGATTATATATTATCTAACATAATATTAGAAAAACTTATCAGCAGGTTCAAGAAAAAAGTCTGGATTATATTTTCTATCAATTTATTAATCTCCATCCAGTAATAAAATAAACTTAACTGTATTAATAAAATGGACGTGAAACAGAAATTTATATAAAATATAAATTGACAAAATCGTTAAACATTTTATAATTACTAAAAATTAATCTGAATAGCAAAAAGTAAATGATAAAACCGATTTAACTCATTTGTAGAAATTATGATACGTTTTATAAAATCCAGTAAGTTGTCTACATGAAGTCACTGCATCACATTAACGTTTGTCGTTTACGTTTACGCAAAATGAAAATGTCTTATGACGAAGAAACTTTCGCTCTATGTTGTACGACAACCCTTAAAACTACAAGAACTACTAATCACCCGTTCGGCCGTAAAATAGAACATTGTCACATTTCGTGAAACAACTTTCTGAATTTAGCAATTTTGTATCGTTGGAAAACACATTTACAAATGAATATATATATATACATATATATATATATATATATATATATATATACATACATGTGTGTGTATATATATATATATATATATATATATATATATATATATATATATATATATATATATATAACTTTCACCAACTCTGCTGATAGTTATATAGAGATTAAGAATGACTGTGATCTAAATTTTTGTTAATAAGAGTAATGTCTGAAAGTTTGTTTCGTTTTATTAGCAAATAACATTTTATTTAAGTTTTATTAAATGTGATTCGTTCATAAAACTTCATGTAATAAAACTAAATATTATTTTCCAAGACAATTATAAGCGTTCTTTGATAAAATGATATGATATTACTTTATGAATTTATATCCATTTTCAAATTAAATATTGTAAATTGTTTCATCTTTAAACATTTATTCACGTTCTCTGTTTTTCATATATATATATATATATATATATATATATATATATATATATATATATATATATATATAAATGCATTATCATCATCAGCCTCTTTCTGTTCTCTACTAGATAAAAGATCACAAAAATTTCCATTTCGATTGGCTCAATGCATTTTTCTTCCATTTCACTCTGACAAATTTTCTTAGATCTCAGTTTCATCTATTTATTATTTCCTTCTTAGACTTTTTTATATCTGAGTTACCAATCAATAATTTCCATTATCCATCGTTAGTCTTCTCTTTTTGCTATACTAAAGACCTATTTTCATTTTAAACTTTCCACTCTTTTTATTTTAATATCTGTAATTTTATTTGTATTTTGAGTTTATTCATTTTTCATTCTGTTTCTTTATGTTAATACTGACATCCATCTTTCTATGCTTATAGTAAATGTATAAATCATTTTTAAAAAAACTTATGTTCAAAAACTGGACAATAAATTTTGTCGAGTAAAATGTGGTCAGCTTTTTTCAACTCAAAAAGCTTACCATTTAATTAATTGATTTATAACTTACTTTTTAATTTTAGTCCAATTAAATGTTTTATAGTATATATACCTCTAGAGAATTTGATTTATATATGTGTATATATATATATATATATATATATATATATATATATATATATATATATATATATATATATTGGGTTGTCAGTAAGTCATGACGCATTTTGATTATGTTTTTCAAATGTCATTTTTTTATATAAAGTATAAAGTTTAATTAATAATGTATTTTCTATTTTATTTGATAACTTTTTGCCATCTCTCATTGAGCTGCATAATTCCACATTTGTAGAAAGGCCTGTCTTTATCAGCGAAAAACTCGACAAGGTTCTATTTTATAGCTTCATTGAAATTGAACGATTTATCACATAATGAGCTTTGCAAAGACCAAACCATATGGAAGTCTGACGGTGCAAAGTGGGGCAAGTATGCTGGATACACGTCCCATCCAAGCAATAGTTTTTGACGGGTGACCAAACTTATGTGTATCCTCGCGTTGTCATGTTGGAACACAACTCTTTTTCGATTAACGGTTTTGGGCGCTTCTGAATGCGTTTATACGCGCAATCAAATGAGCTTCTTTCAGTTTATGAGGAACCCAAATGTCGAGCTCGCTTATATATCGCTGCTTCTTCAAATGGTCGTGCACGCTGGAATGATGAATATTTAATTTTCTTTCTGCAATCTCACGTGTTGTATAACGCGAGTTTGACTCAATCACTGCCTTTATTTTATCGTCATCAACCTCGATTGACCTCTCTGAGCGAGGAGCGTCGTTAACATCAAAAATCACCAGTACGGAATTTCGCTAACCATCGTTGACACTGACGTTCTTGTAGAGCATGTTACCGTAAACTTTACGCAACTTCTCACAAACTCATCGTACGTTTTTCCCTTTACGGAAATAAAATAGTAAAATATGGCGAAAATGCGCAGTTTGATCTTCCATCTTCAATCTATTATAAAATCTATAAAACTCAACCAAATCGCTCAAATTTTTTATTTGAATGAAGGCAGAAGTGTCAGCTGTCAAACGACATAGCAATTGTATGGATGCGAATGACGCTTCTACTATAAAAAAAAACTAGCCAATTTATTGCAAAAATCTGACATAACTTTCTTCAACCTTATATATATATATATATATATATATATATATATATATATATATATATATATATGTGTGTGTGTGTGTGTGTGTCTACATATATACATGCATATATTTAACGTAATACGGATTTGTATTTTTCCCTCTTCTGTTACTTTTTAAACATGTGTAACAGAATGTCGAGGTAACTAAATAAAGCCTTTATTAAATATTTACAAAATAGAAGTGAACTGATTTTCCTTAACTTGTATACATGTATACATATACATCAAGCTGTGCATATATATATATATATATATATATATATATATATATATATATATATATATATATATATTTGAGTGTGTATGTATGTATGTGCATATACGTATAAAGTACGCATATGTATTGTATTTATGGATGCGTATATGTTTGTATGTATGTATAACACTCTTCTTGTTCATTTAACCTACATATATAAAAGATACAAACATATTGAAATAATCCTCTTAGAAGAAAGAAACCTCTCGTAAAGCGTTTAACTTGATCGTGTAGTCTCATTCGTTTCAATGCCTACCGACCTACCTATCATCCTGCCATCAGCCTATCTACCGACCGACCTACCTGCCTGCCTGCCTTTCTCCCTATCTACCTACCTACCACTACTGCTCCTCTACATCGAGTGTAATCGAAAATACTTACAGAACAAGTACGTATGAGATATCATTTCGGGAACGGCGGCAGCCATCTCACTTGTCTCACTGTTTGAACGAGCGGTATCAGTGACGTTGTCGGAAAACTGACTACCTCTTCTTCGTCGTGCACCGTTTCAGCGTTACTGGGCGGACAGACCCCGCGCACAATGGGTGTGAGTACACGGCAGTCCTTCACTTTTCTCTAGTCATTTACCGGAAGGTAAGGATAATCGCTCGCTTATCCAGTTACGATCCGGCATGTCGTGACATCAAAAGATCGCCTGAATAATTCTATGCCTTCAACAATTACTTTGAAGTTTGTTTTCCGACGACTGCCACGAATAAGAGATTGCTGTAAAAGTCTGCCGTGATATTATAGCTGCGTGAGAAGAGTACTTGAGGTTATGATAGTTCATTGGTGTTTCGTTTAATATCGTTAGTCACTTTTGTGTGTTTTATTATAGTGGAGATAATACGATATCATTTGTTCATGTGTTTATTAGATTATTTATATTTCTTTATTTATTATGTTTTGTTGTTTATTAATATTTCATAATAGGCTCGTTTAAAATTTTATATCTATTCGATTATACATCTTATTTTAATTTATAAAATAACTTAAATTTTATAAAACATTAAAATAAAAGAAGACATTTAACGATGACTAAAAATATTATATATATATATATATCTATTCATTACTAAATGAAAACCTCTTCCAAAAATTTTTCAATTCCACGATTCAACATCTTTGTTTCCATTCCACATCTATAAATTTAATCATATCTCTTGTATCTATCAGTAGTTCTCTTTTTCGTTATTTTTATAGTTATGAGTTTTTATTCAATTTTTTTTTGTCTATCGGTTCTCTTCTCGCTATACTACTATATGACCAACCTATTTTTATCTCAAACTGCTATCTTTTCACTAATATCTTGTCTCCTCTAAGTGTTATTCCTATATCTTTCATGCTTCTTTTTGTTGGTTTATAGATACTGAAATGTTATGGAAATGAATACCTATGTTTCATTATAAATGAGAAGAGATATTGGATCATTGCAAAAGTTCATACCCGATTTTAAAATAAAACTCAAAAGGATATTTTTTTAATTAAACGATTTTATTAATCAATTGAGTAATCTCCATCGCATTCTATATCTTTCTCCCAACGTTCTTCTAATGTTGTAAATTCAATTTTTATAGTAGTTGGTCGGTTTCGAGGTGAAAAACGAAGTTGGATGACTTCTGACTGCCTCCACGTTGTCAATTTTTTACCGTTTAAACTGTTCTACAGCGGTAGAAACAAGTGATAATCTGTCATGTCTGGAGAATACGGTGGATGCTGCATGAGTTCCCATTTGAACTACTTCAGTTTTTGCATAGTCAATTTAGTGACAAATTATGTTTTTTCGATTCGCCAAAATCGGACGTTTTTCTTTGATTGCTGCGTCCAGTTTAGTCAACTGTAAACAATATTTATCCGCATTTATAGCCTGACCAAGTGGGAGCAGTTCAATATAAATAATGCCTTTACAATGCCACCAAACGGATAGCATCACCTTCATCGGATGCAAGTCAGTCTTGGCCACTGGTTCTCTGCTTTCATTTGCTTCTTTTCAAGTCCGCTTGGATGTTATAGAGAATCCATTTTTTGTCGCCAGTTACTATAAAATCCAAAAAGCTCTCATTTAAGACGTCCAAGCAAAGAAACGACCGCAACGACGCGATTCAACTTATTCCTTTCGGTCAATGCATGTAGTATCCATATATCAAGCTTCAAAGTAAAATTAAGGTTCTGTAAACGACGAAATGAGGTGTACTTGCCAACGTTCATTTCTTTGACAATCTCTTCCATCGAAATGCGTGAATTATCTCAATTAAAATACGCACAATATCGTTATCGACCTTGGAAGCGCCCAGAGTGTGGTTGATTATCAAGGTTAAAATCACCCAGTCGAAACTTACCAAACCATTTTTCTACAGTCCGAAGGGCTGAGGCACGATCCAAATAAACCTCTTGAATGTTTTTCATAGCAGCGCCAACAGTTATTCATTTCCGATACTTGTATAACATGACTTGACGCAAATGTACGTTATCGATGTCCATTTTCAAAAATTTCTCATTCACATAAAACGAATCAAAACAAATGTGTTTGTCACTTTAATGACAGCTATGATTGCTACCATTCCAAAAAAATGCAGCATGTATACATAACAATCAACAGCGCCACCCTGCGGTTTTCTTAATGGTATCTATCGGAATCGAGCACAAACTTTTGCAACGATTTACGATAAAATGCGTCGAAATGAGTAATTATTAGTAATCTATTGTAACAAAGATGTATTTAAAAGATTTTTCTCTTTAATATTTATATTTGACAATTTACTAATTAAGAAATGTTGAATTAATTTCAAACAACACAAAATTTTGTAAATCGAATGATGAATTTATGTTCATTTTTTTATTAATTAATATTTTAATGATTTTTTCTCTCTGGTACAAAAAATCAAAACGAGAACATTTTATTTTCAAGCTATTTTTGATAAAAATGTTAAGAGAATTGTATTTTTAATGAAAATGTTAAATGATTATTCAATAAATATTATTATAAGTTTAAAACAATAAATATGTATATATATATATATATATATATATATATTACCGACTGGGTACTACAGTGATTTGCATCACCGCGTGTCATGCGGGAGATTGCGTTCAATTCCCAGTCGGAGAGTCCCTTACTTTCGAGGGTTAAGCATGAAGGCCGACAACCTCATCTTGTAAAAAAATAACTGTTGAAAAATAAGGGAGTAAACCCCGAATAAAAAATCTTCACCAATCCGCCTGGTCAGCGTGGTGAATATGACCAAATACCAGTGAATGGTAGCATTCATTGAGGCTTTCGTCCAGAATTGGATTGATATGGGCTTTATGATGTGATGACATATATATATATATATATATATATATATATATATATATATATATATATATATATATTATATGAATTAAAAATAATTAAAGAAAAAATATCTGAAGAATGATTGACATAAAATAAATTAATGAAGTATATTTTTAATTTTATGAGATTTTAAATACCTTTATTAATTAAATTCATTTTAAAGTTGAAATGATGTCTAAGGAACTGAAATTTTTATAGCAACACAGTATCCGAGTTTGATAATGTAAAAAAATATTTCTACTTGTACTGAAAATACTCATTCTTTTCAATTTTCAACACACTTAAAAATATTTAATGCACGTATATTTTCGTATTTTTTTTTTAAATATATATATATATATATATATATATATATATATATATATATATATATATATATGTACATCGTGTCTTAAAACGTATAATAATAATAACGTACGAGAAAAAAGATACCTTCTTTGTAACATGCGTCGTAAGCTCGCATTTACAAAAAAATGCTGTTATTAAAAGAAAATATCCTACCCTCTTTGACTGTGTATTAAAAGCCCCAATGTCTGTCACCGGTGTGTGGTAGCATGCCTTGATTTTCTCTACCTACTCACTCATCAAATATTTAATAAAAGACAAAGGTGAATAAGAACTAAGCTTAGATGAGGAGCTTTCTGCCACCCCATTGCGTTTTACACCGTGCTGAATTTACCTGCACGTGTTGTCTTTATTCTTTTAATATAGCTGTTCTTCATGTATATATTCTATTCTTAAAATTTACGTAAATGAAATGTTTCACATATCGTTTACAATTTTTCTTTGTTAATTTATTTATTTTCTAATTAGATATATATATATATATATATATATATATATATATATATATATATATACACACATACACCTATCCTCCGATTTACATTGAAGATCGGTTCCTCAGAAAACCGTGCAAATCGAAATCGTGGATTTTTATACGCAAAACCTTGTAAATCGAAAACAAACTAAAATGTGCATAACTCAGTCGTTTATTTTAACGTAAAATAAAAGTAAGATACCTTGAAAAACATAAAAATAACAGTCCATTCATAAAATAACAAATATATAATGGTATAAGTATGTAATTCATTTTATGAAAACAAAAAATATAAGATCCTTAAAAAAATTAATAAAAGTTTACTTATTGTCATCACTTTCATAGACTATTAATTTTTTCTATGAGACTTGGTAATGAAATCCGTAATTAATAATTGTGTATGGTTTTTGGGTAAATTTTTATAGACCTCCTCATATTGGTTAAGCATTTATTAATATATCGCTGGAATTGGAGAGCTCGTTCAACATTCGAGTCATTTTGTAGTAAATGATTATCCAATTTTCGCCCTAATTCAAATATGTATGCCAGTATTACCAAGCGAATGGAATTAAAAAACGACTGTAGAAATATGTATGCAGCCAAAATGTTAATTTTTATCAGTTTTTTTTTTAAATCCGTTATTTTGAAAACCGTGTAGAAGTGAAATCGTGTAAAAAAGTACCGTGTAAATCGAGGGTTAGGTGTTTATATACAGTGGGTTAAAGTGAAACTCATACAGAATTATGTTTCCAATAATTTTACACATATATTTTAATCCAATAACAATTTTCTTTATTTTTTTTATTTAATTTCTTTATTAAGGTTATTTTTATTAGATTTGAAAATTTCAATCGTAAATTAATACTTTTATTCCAGAAAAAGTAACAGATTCTGAAAAATGAACAAAAAATACATCAAAATGAAACTCATACAACGAATAAATTATTTATTAAATTAAAATTTACAATGGATTGAATTATTTTAGTACTTAGTAGAGTAGCCTTTATTAATTTTTATAGCCTTTAAACGATTCGGGATGGATTTAACTAATTTTTCACAATAAGCTAGATCAATTTTTCCCCATTCTTCTAATAACGCTTTTTTAAATCATTGTTATTAATAATAGTGTGTGTTCTAATGGGAACTTTTAAGTGATTCCATAGATTTTCAATCACACTTATATCAGGTGATTATGGTGGTGTTTTCAGTACTTTGGGGCAATTATGTAACAACCAACTACGTGTTTGTTATATAATTGCTTGGGGTCGTTGTCTTGATAAAAATTAAATGTTTGTAAAATCCCAGGTTTTTGAGCACTGGCTTTCAAATTTTTTCTTAATAGAACAATATAAACATTTTACTTCACAATGCCATCTATAAAATTAAATTTCCAACCCCTCTCGTAGACATACACTCCCATACCATAACATAACCGATCTTATGTTTGACTGTAGAATGTAAGTGTTTTAAAAACATTTTTGTATTTGGTTTCTGCCATACATTAATTCTCCTATTGGATCCAAATAAATTATATTTGCTTTCGTCCATAAATAAAATATCTTTCCAATAATCAAAACTCTTATTAACATGTTCCCAAACGAAGCTTAACCTTTTGTTGCGATTAGCTAGATTTATGAAAGTTTTCTTCCTGGAAATACGAGTATGAAACCAATTTTTATTTAGTATATTGCGAATTATTTGGGGGATTAATTTTTTATTTAGATACTTTTCTATTTCTAAAGTCAATTTGGGCGCACTGATTTTCGGATCTTCTTTAATTTTTCGTAGAATCCAACGCTCCTCATGGCCATTAAAAATCTTGCGGGGACTCTTTCTGACTTTATTGTCAGCACTTTAGCCGTTTTTAAATCCTTTTATTACAGATTGCACTATAGTGTGACTTCTATTAACTGTTTCCCCAATTTCCCGTAGAGATTTTTCATTTTTGTAATGAAAAATCATTAGCTTTCGCTCGTCCGTCGATGATTATCCCCTTTGTCTACTCAAAGTGAAAATCCAACTTATATTTTTTACAAAATGATTATAAACGACTTAACAATAGGTTCTTTATTATAACCAAAGTGATCAAACACTTATTTGAAGAGTATACTTTCTTAATACAGCAGTTTTCAAGCGAGAGTAATTAGTTGTATGAGTTTCATTTTGATGTATTTTTTGTTCATTTTCCAGAAATTGTTACTTTTTCTGGAATAGAAGTATTAATTTACGATTGAAATTTTCAAATATAATAAAAATAGTTGTAGAATTGAGTTTTTATGTATATATTGGATTACAGTACTAAATACATTTTGGTTTGGTTACATTTGATTACATGTTATATATAGATAAGTTTCTAGTTGTACACAAAATTCAACAATTCATGATGGTGGGCACCACTACACTTAGTTACGGTCGAACTTGCTATCACGAGAGTTTCTACGCGAGTATCTGCCTTACTTGCTTTTCATTGCCTATTTATTGCGGGTGAATCAAAGAAACGAATTGTATTCACAGCGAAACCGATAGATCGGCCTAGAAGTATAATTAAACGATAACAAGAAAACGTTGTTGGATTTGTGTGGGAACCGTCAAATATTTGTATAAAATTGAACACTTGCGAATAAAGTAACCGCTACAACCTTAATAAAGAAATTAAACAAAAAAATAAAGAAAATTGTTATTATATTAAAATATATGTGTAAAATTATTGGAAACATAACTCTGTATGAGTTTCACTTTGACCCACTGTATATATTATAAACATTTTATACTTCTAGTGATCGAACGTATTTCAGATCTATTCCACACTGATAAAATTTCTCCAATCTCTGAGTTTTCCAGTGTTGGATAATAATTGTATTGAACCAGGAAGCTTATGCAACATGTGTTATATTCATTATGAATCGATATAATAAGAAGAAAAATAGTAAAAGTATAGGGTCATCCAAATGTGACGCCTAGATTTGTGTTTTATTAAAAAGAAACATCTGTATAGGGTGATGTATAGGGAAACATGCATATAGTTTTTTTGGTTCTTTTTAATAAAACACAAATCTAGGCGTCATATTTGGATGGTCCTATATATAAAAAGTCCTATTATCCACAAAGCAACATTGTTTCTTATTGTTATTTAATCACGTACTCACACCTCTGAGCACATTATTCTAATAACTGCGCATTGACTCGATTTAAAAGTTCATCGTTTTATGTGCGAACATTAACAACACATAATGTATGAATAATGTAGAAGTTTTGCGATACGCATATTTTTATATAGTTAACGGCGAGCGAGCGACCCACATGTGGACGTTTCGCGTCGCTTTTTATATTCACGTCGAAGCGACAGATTATACGGAACGGCGACAGAAACGGATCATTTGGTTTTAAGATAGATTTTTAAGTTTCTCCTCGTGTCTTCGGAATGTGGTAATGTGGAGACCGACGATATCCATATAGATATTACTACTGTGTCGTTTCATGAGAAGTGCGCGATTACTTATCGATACACATTGACGTATCATATTAAACGTATGCATATATTCGGATACTTACAACTTTCTATGTGGTCTGATTTTGCATACAGACTCAAAAAGTATGTTCGATTGGCTGTCACTTTTATTTATGTCTTAGATTTTTCATGTTAATTAATCTAACATAAATGTCTAATTAGGCTTCTTGTAAAAAATAAAATTATTATTTTTAAACATGAAAGTACTCACTAACGTCATACACTTCATTAAATATACACTTTTTTTAGAAGATTAATTTCAATTTTAATAACGTTCTAATCATTTAACATTGACATTAACTTTTTCATTTAAAATTATTACAATTTATATCCATATAGTATTATTAGTAAATTTAACACATTGTTGGCCGGCAATTTTACGCTGAAGCTATGTCATGTCACCGGCTATTATTTCGTAATTCAATGTGGAACTGAAACAATATAAATAACCTTCAATAAACTTTATTTATACATAATGAATTGAAATGAAATTTTGTACATATCTTTTAGATAACTTTTAATATGTTTTTTTTAGCCGTATAGAAATCACCTACGTGTAATGGTACACAGCAGATTTTGCAAATATATCTTGTTTCGCTGCGCTTTCCTTTTGAAGAGCATACTCTACACGTTCTAGTTGGATTTATTTTTACACCGGTGACTATTTTTTCTAAAACGTGGTCTTTTAGTTGTCCCGACAGCCTGAAAGGTGGATCATTGTACGGAGCCTTTTTAGAAGTACGCGAAGAAGTGCCAGGTACAAAGCTGCATTCATTTAAATCTACAGTTATCCATTCCTTAGCTACTTCTAATAGAAATTTGTTGAATCTAAGTTTATTTTGTAAGTTAGAGTTACAGTAAATTTTAAATGCATTAAACAAAGTACAATTAATGAGAAAGAATGCAACTTTTTTAGACCACTTCACACTTTTTCTAAAGATGCTGCTGTTTGCCAAATACTCGTCTCCGCTTTAATTTTAATTTTTTTGCTGGTTTAATCTCAGATTCATAACTGTCTTCCGATAAACTATCACTTTCCGAATCACTACAATTTATTTCCAAATCACTCGGACAATCAGATAAGTCATCCGCGTATAATTCATTGAAAAATTCTTCGCTATCACGATCTGCCATGGTTGCAATTTTTACAGAACTAAAATTGTTATAAAAATCTGAATATCTAGAAAAATATTTTTTTTTATAATAAAAGGGACACGTCTAAACACGATGAACAAAGCTTTTGCAGTATTCTATATTGCCCTGGGTTTCATAAATTGAAATTGTTAATGCAAGTGCAATCACGAGTTAACTCGTGATCGGTCAACAACGTTTGGGCATGAAAACACGAGTTAACTCGTGACCGGTCAACAATGTGTTAAAATATATTATTTTGTATGTTTTTTGCACTTGTAACTATAACAAATTACATTTCAATAAGACTACAAATCGACTTGCAAGAGTTCCAATAAGCACCTAAATCTACTTAATGTATATAAATTATCAAATTTTATATCAACCCATTATTGGATGAAAACTTATAAAATGAGATATTTCCACATTTTCTCCTTCAATGCTAATCTTTCTCAACATTCGCTTCCTCTATACCTTCAGTCCGGAAAGTAATGGAACTTTTGAAATAAAATACATAAGAAGTTATTTATTTATCAATATTTATCTTGTCGCCTTCAAAGTACTTCTCATTGGAAGCAATACACACATGTTAACGCTTCTTCCAGTCCTCGAACGACCCCGCGAACGCAATTTGTGGTATAGCTTTCAGTTCACGTAGCGAATTTTCTTTTATGGCTTTAATCGACTCAAAGCGATGCTCTCGGAGCAGCAACTTGAGTTTTAGGAATAAAAAAAGTCGCACGAAGTTATACCAGGCGAATACGGAGCTTGCGGAATGATATTGGTTGAATTTTTAACCAAAAACTCACGAACAAATTCAGTGTTCTTGTCATCATGCGAGAAGCGACGCGTTTCATACCCAACGTTTCAGTTAAAATGACATGGCATTGTGTTTTTGAAATTCAAACCTCATATGCTAACTCTTTGACGGATATACGACGATTTTAACACAAATGCCTTGACTTTGGCGACGTGTTCGTCGGCAGTTGATATCGATGGACGTTCAAATTGTGGTGCATCATCGATGGCTTCACGGCTCTCTTTGAACGCTTTATGCCACTCAAAAACAATCCGCAGGGTATGCCTTTCTTAACTTTTCCAAAGTTTGTGTGAAGTTTATTTTGTTCGCAACACAAAATTTGATCCAAATTCTTTAATCAACTCATTTCGATATCGTAAAAATCGCCATTAACTACAATCACCGTCTAAAAACCATTATAAATTATTTACTAATGTATGTAGCATCATGAAATTTTACACAGATTGACCGATGTACTAACTTAAAAAAATACAACATGTCATTCCATAAACGTTAGTTTCCGAACTAAAAGTACTTCACAATTTCATCTTTTTATTTTTTCTGAAATCTCTTTCTTAATCTCTTTTTATATCTTGGTCTTCATTCCATAATGATCTTTGCCTACCTATTGTCTTCTTTTTTTAATTGTCCTACCCATTTGTATTTTAATAATTGTACTTGTTCTATCGATTACTTTTGTCTATTGTCGTTTTATTATATATATATATATATATATATATATATATATATATATATATATAATCATGTTCGGAAAAACAGCAGTACGATAATGTGTAGTTCAAAAAAAGCTTTTTATTGAATTTAACGAATTACAATTTTAGTGACATCTCTTGTATTCTTACTTTGGGTGATTATGAAAAAATCACAGTGGCAGTATTGAGTGTTTCCTGATTATTTGGGTAAATTTCACTACTTATTTATTTCATTTATTTGTCAACTGTACGCGAAAATATTAATGCGAAATATTTGTAGTCAAAAATTAAAGTTCTTGTGAATTTTTTTTTCTTAATTTAAATTAATAAAGTAAATTAATAGGGTATTGATTAATTAAAATCTGTTCTAGTATCATTATTAATATATTATAGAAAAAATGGACAAAGTAAAACATTGTAATGCAAAAAAATGAGCACTAATTTTAAAATTATGCAAATCTGGAAAAACAAATAAATTCAGAAAATAATGGGATGTTCCACAAAAATGATTAGAAATGCTAAAAATTGGTTTCAAAAGCCAAAAAGAGAGGAAAGAAGTCAAAATCTACGCTCTAAGATGACAGGAATATAATTTTAAAATTCAAAGAAAAATCCATTTAAAAGCTCTGAACAAATCAAACAAGATTTGAAGTTGCTAGTAAGTGCTTCAACAGTAAAAAAGGGCTTATTAAAGCAGGTTTGAATACAAGACGTTCGAGGAAAGTACCATTATTTAATAAGAAGCAACTAAAAAAACAGGATAAACTTCGCCAAAACGCATGGAGAATGGACGCCTGAAAAATGGCGTAATATCCTTTGGAATGATGAGTCCAAAATAGTTTTATTTAATCCTAGTAATGGACAATAAGACGTTCGAAGACTTTAGCGTACTGAATTTAAGCCAAGATACACCACAGGAACAATAAAACATGGCGGATGCAGTGTTATACTGTGGGCTTGTTTTTCTTGGTTTGGTGTAGACCTAATTTATTAAGAAAACATTTTTTTAGAAAAAAATGCATGCTAAATTATATGTAAATATATTAAACAACATAATGCTTCCATTTGCTGAGGGATAAATACCGTTGCACTGGGTACTTATGCAAAACAATAACCCAATGCACACAACAAATAAAACGAAAAAGTGGTTATCTAACCATAAGGCGAATGTTCTTTCCTGACCTGCTCAATCTCTAGACTTCAACTCGATTGTAAACTTATGGGTTGATATACAAGAATCCAGATCTTAAAATAGGCATGAATTGTGGTTGAAGGTAGAGTTGGCTTGGAAGACAGTTCCTGCAAACAGATGCAAACAATTAGTTGAGTCCATGCCACGAAGGTGTCAGGCTGTTTTAAAAAACAAAGGTCAATGAACAAAATACTAGATGCTGAAAATTATCAACATAGTGGAAAACATTAACTTGAAAGAAGAAAACTCTATATAGAATTAAATATTTTAAATTCTACTATTTTAACGAACAACGCAATATACTCGTATATACTTTTTTTAATTATCGAGTTTTTATCTTTTTATGATTTAGGATAATTATTATATTTTGTTTTGGATATAAAAATATTATAATAAATTTTAAAATGCATAGCTAAAATATTGTTTTACTTTTACTTATGTTATATAAAATTACCAATATAAAAAAGTAAAATCACACTGATATTTTCACGAACATCACTGTATATAATGTTTAAATTGTTTTCTATTTTAAATATATATGAATAAAATTACTTACTAATTCATTTTTTTCAAATCTAAAGATTTGGCTCTTTTTCATTTCTCTTCTTTTTTCATGTATCTTCTCTAATACCCATTTAAAATATAATTAATAATCTGCGAAAATATGTTCGATATTTCAGGCAAATGTCACCATTTATATTGTTAACGACTTCCTTGTGTCCACTAGAACGATCTTGGCAAAAAATTAACATCGAAACCAAAAATAAAATGTATTTAAAACTTAACGAACTTCAGTCTGTTACCAAATCGATGATATTCGTATGTTTTAAATATTTCTAGTGCAGTTATTTCAGATTGAAATATTTTATACTGGTATATTTTTCTCATGTTACTTCTTGGAAATATGTTAAAACAGTTTTCTTTATTGATTTCTGGAAAAGTATGCATATTTTCTGAAACTAAATAAAATTTTCCTTTTTAAAAATTTAAATGTTAAATATTTGTCAGTACTGAATGAACATAAATAAGACTTATTTTAATGTAAATTATTTTCTTTTTTATAAATAAAAATAATTGTATAGAAATTGTAACAATGATTTTTTTCAAATAATGAAAGTACAACTTGTAAAAATGAAATTTTATATAAGAAGAAAATAAATAGACGCGCCGGCTTCATAAATTCGAATTTCGAACCATAAAACACATATAGACGGAAAAAAATGAAAAGTAATAAGCGGTTCGTTTCAGATATACCGACCGGAGCCAATAACGAGAAAAATCAAAAGATATCGCTAATAAAGAAATGCCGCAAAACAAATATTGCTAAAACAAAAAAAAGAATCAGTTGTAAAAAGATATACAGTGGAGGCGGGATAATCAAGTCGATATCGCTTATTCCAGTTATGAAGAAGGAATAACGTCCGACGAATCTATATAAACCAGTAGTTGTCGTTTATGGGCGCTGTTTTCTTCCTCCTATTTTATTTCGTTTCGATTTCAGTCTTTTATTTAAATGAACTATCCAATATCTACGATTGGAAGATAACGCCGAGCCGCCGTCGTCCGTCGGTCCGTCCGACCGTCCGTGCGTTCCCCATCCGTTAACAGGAATATCCCGCCACAGTTAAAATACCACTATCGCATTTACATAATCGTATGTAGTTTTTCAAATACCTGAATCGTCTCTCCGTTTTCGAAATGACTATATACGTATAACGATATGTCTCCTTGTACAGTCCTCTCTCTGTCTCGACCGTGAGCTTTTTTATTCGTTCGTTCGCTCTCTTTCGACTGTACCGAAACGATACGGTAACTATTTTAAATGTAAAAGTTTGCGAGCTGGCGCCGTCCATCATATTTTATCGTGCAGTTGGTATTATAGTCAAATGACAGTTGGCTCAACTGTGTCGACTAACGTGGCGCCATTCATTGAACGCATTTCAAAGCTTTCACACGATTACCGCACTTTTTTCAAGTTGAGAGCTTTAGATATCGTCGTACGTAAAATATTGTGTGTGTATGTGTATCAAACGGATATAATTTATATGTGGAGTTTAGGTATCATATTCGTTTGAATTTATATGACTTTTATTTAAAACATATCAATAACTAAGTAATGAAAGGTTTATATTAAAGTAAATGATAGTTTTAATAGTTATTACTTATATCATTTACATCGATGTCTCTGCTATAATATCGGATTAGAAATGATATTACGTCGGTCGTAGGATTCAAGACGCCTCCTGTTTATATTTAGTACATTTTTCAACAATATTTTCGTATACATGTATTTTTATAGTTGTCAAGACGATTAATGAATCTTTATCGATTCGGTTAATGGAAATATCTTCAAAATATAAAAATATCAATTCATTAATATTGGAAAAACTTAAACAGAAATTGATTTCAATAATTATCTCTATCTAGAATTTTATTCTTTATGTAATTTTACTAGTTTTCAATGTCCATTATTATCGATCATTTCAGTCATCCTAGATCCTTCTAGAATTCCAATACTTTTATTTTTACTAAAAAGGAACTCCATTTGATTGAACTAATTTGGAGAAATTCTATAAAGCTATCAGTATTGAAGAATTAAAGACTGAGATAAAGGTAGAAGAATCAATTCGAGTTGATATTGTTTCTTAATCATCTTTTTCATAAAAATGTTCAATTATATTTTTTTCGTTAAAGCACAATTTATTGTAAATGCAATAATCGTTGTAGCACGACTTTATAAAATTTATGTTGTCTTATTTTTTTTAAATAGCCCTTTATATATATACATATATATATATATATATATATATATATATATATATATATATATAAATTGATATCTTTGAATAATTAGAATTCGAACTTAATAAATTTAATATAGATATTTTTGTATGACTTAAGTTTGCGTGAAAATTCATCAAAAACTAGAAACTGGCGAATTACACGAACGCACATCACACGCTGTATTATTCCAATTACATAAAACAATATTCCTCTCTTATGCTTTGATGTGGCAGAACACAAATCACACTACTGACTTCCAGAGGCGATAAAAAGAAGTGAAAACGCATAAGTACTGTCGTACGCCGTGCGCCGGGCCGAAAGTAAAACTCGAAACGATTCAATTTATTGTTATACGCATCATTATTCGTTCATGACTTCGAACGCGCCCCTCATAGTGCACCTAGCAACTGTTCGTCGCTCACCTCTCACCCCCGTCCGTTACTAAGACGTTACTGACTGACTGACTGAGGTGTGTGCGTGTAGTGAGGCAACGTAGAGACGCTGACTACGAGAAGACGAACGCGAAGAAAAAGAGGAAAACTTTTCATTCCGGGTCGAGGTCGTTATGCGACTTTTTTATGGGCCTAGCGATTTGAATCTTTTGAGATTTTTCGATTGGGCGCCGTTTCCTGATGGCATTCGTCGAGGCGCCGAAATTCCTGCGGCCCGGTGACGCCGATTCTGTGAGACGCGCGTTCACCACCGGGGGAATTTTGGAGAGTTCGCGCCGATATGCCGTGACGCCGTCTCTATCTGTCTGTCTGTCATTGGCACGTGTTAACGGTGATCGCTACGGCGTCTCTCTGACCACAGGTTGAAAGACGTTTTTATTTCGTCTATACGGAACATACATACACACATTCATATATGTATCAATTATATATATATATATATATATATATATATATATATATATATATATATATATTTACACACATACATACATACACACACACTTTTACTTCCATTTCTGATTAAAAGCAAGATAACAAAAAGTAAAATTGAAAGAAGAAGCAAAAGTTTTATTTTTACGTACATAAATCCCACTACTTACATGAATTACTTACATAAACTGTTTTATTACTGAAATCAACAACTTTAAGTTAAAAATGTTGTAAAAGGAATATGAATGTTATTTTCTGTCCAGGTATGTCTACATAGCTATAATATTTTTTTATATTTGGAAAAAAAATCTTTCAAAAAAACTTAAAGAATATAACAACGTTTTAAGATTCGATTTATACATATTTTGATTTTTAATTTTTATTGATAAGAATTTACGGAATTTTTATTTTGTTTTTCTTTTTTCCTCCTTTATATTATCTCGAACATCTAGTAAGTCTCTTTCATTGAGATTCGATTTAATTCTATGCATCTATGAATATCTAACATCGTTTCTAACAGGCTTTATTTCTTTATCTAACGATTTTTTCTATTATCATAAAGTAATAGCATTGCCACTCAGCTGCTACTGTGAGATACATGAGTAAGAAGAGGCAAGGGTAGATGATCTTTTGCTACCAGGGCATTTCCTAGAATTTATGAGCCTCAGCTACTAACATTAATAAGCACTTCTAAGACTATTATCTCCCTTTTGCCAGAATTATTTGTTATATTAAAATTTGGAATTTATATAAGATATCAGATATGATTTTCTTAAATTATAAAAATTTCTTAAAGTAGTAATCAAAATATATCCTGAGATACATTGTTAAAGTAAATGGGTCAATCGAGGAATCTGTAACTGTATTTTTGATATATTCGTGTTAAATGTGAGTTCAGTTTAAAATAACAATAGGAAACCAAACAACGTGCCAAATATTGTACCACTGTCATTATTTGTTATGAATTTGATTACGTTTCAACATTCCTGACTTATTAGCAAGTGCATTACGAATTGTATTCATTCTCTAAATAGATGTTTAATGTTGGAATTAATAATTAAACAACAATTCACAAAAACTCTCAAAACTATTGTCATTTTTTTGTAATTTTTCATTTTAACTTCTAATATGTAATCATTTTTGCTATGGAAATAAATAGATATTTCTTTGATTAAAGTCTTCTCATGCCAGATACTCTATAAACGTTTTAAACATACATATTTAAGTTATGAGTTTCTCTTTATTTTCTGAATTCTCCCATCCAAGATATTCTATCATTTCACTATGATCATCAATGGTAAAATGTTTTTATATAAAACCTCTTCAATATAATTGTATATTTATTTTTTAACCCAATACTGCTCTTAAAAAAAGAATCATTTTTTCCCTTTATTTCTCAATTATGTATAAAAATATTAATTTCGAGTAATTATTAAAATTGTTATTCATATTACATAGTTACTAAAACTATATTAAATATACACTTCTAAATACATAAAAGATAACATTTTTATGTTATTTTAAAAACACGAACAGCAGACGTTTAACTACTTTTTTTTTATTTTCAGAATTCAATTCGACATAACTTATCGTTACACAACCGGTTTATGCGTGTACAAAACGAAGGCACTGGTAAATCGTCCTGGTGGATGATCAATCCAGACGCGAAGCCAGGAAAATCAGTTCGTCGGCGAGCTGCGTCAATGGAAACTAGTAAATTCGAAAAACGGCGAGGTCGAGTTAAGAAGAAAGTCGAAGCATTACGTAACGGTGGTCTGACGGCCGGTGGTAATGTAGGTGTAGGACCAGACGCGACTCCTAGTCCTAGCTCTTCAGTATCTGAAGGACTCGACTTGTTCCCGGATTCACCTTTACACAGGTACGATTTAAAATATTTATGTTACTCGCCAGACATGGTTAATCGTTTTCAAAATATGTTTTTTTTTTTGTAACAATTTATTATTTTACACAGTGCTACTGGATTCCAACTAAGTCCTGACTTCAGACCTCGTGCATCGTCTGCAACATCGTCATGCGGTCGATTATCGCCCATACCAGCTGTTGTAGGCGTCGAACCAGACTGGAGTTCACCATCACCTTATACCGCGACTCCTGCCGCATACAGTCCTGAACAAATGGGTACAAACACTGGATCTGGAAACTTGAACACGGGTAGTTATTCGCCAGATCAGCTTGCCGGGAATTTAGAACAGGGGATGAAACTGCAAGCCGATGCGTATTTACACGGGTAAGTGTTAGCTACAATCGATTTGTAATGCCAGTTTAGGTGTGTGAATTGAACGAACGACAGTAGATTCGAATGAACTTTTACAAAAATTGTTTATAATATCCACGTGTGCAGATATGTGAATGGAGGGCAGGCGTCCCAGCAGCAGGCGCCACCGCCTCCGTATCCGACGGCCTACGAGCCAGCGTTTTCAGCGACCGGAGGCGCGCGCCGCGATCTCTCTAGTCTCGCAACGTACGGCCTATCCTCGCACTGCCCCCTGCACCGCCTTCAGTCGTGCGCGTGTATGCAGCAACAGGTATGTATGTCATTGACATGCGGTGTAACATTTCATTGCCGTTTATTACACATTTGTCGGATGCATTTTATGTACGAAAAGACCAACCGTCACACACGCACATGTAAAGTTTCCTTTTTTATATCAGAAGACGTAAAATACAGTAACCATAAAATAAAATGTTTATCTAAACATATTTCATATCTAAGTCTTCAAATGTTCACTCCTTATTGTATAGTCGACTCTAATTGATTAAGAAGATATTAGTTAAAATAGATTTGATTTCATTCAAAAACATTTTAATAAAGATGAAAGAAGCATATGTTTTTGACAATAGATATAATGTCTATTTATAATTATAAACTCTATGACAGGAGTTTCAATTCTGGAGTAAATTCTACTCCTTTACATTTTATCCTTCTTCATTCACCAGTTACGTTCCATTCATAAATTTTTTAAAACAATCTCTAAAATAATTCTCAAGTGTACGAACGTTCGATTGACAGTAGTTGTTCTTTACAGAGTATGTCACCATCACCCGGTATGTCTCCATCGTACACACAATCAGAACCGTCGCCAGATCCAATGTCCACCCAGTTTTTGATACAGAATTGCACAGCGAATGGACACACGCCTCGACCACCGTCGAGCAGTCCACCATTAACACCAACATCGAACCATACTTCAGTGATGGGTCACACTGCATCAACGATGATGGGGCAGTTAATGGGCGCATTGAACAATTCGACGTTGCTCGACGACCTCAATTTAAATATCGAAACGTTGCATGGCGGTTTCGATTGTAATGTGGACGAAGTAATTAAACACGAATTGAGTATGGAAGGGAGTCTCGATTTTAATTTTACTTCGGGAGCGACGCAACACCATGGCCATCATCAACATCAACATCACCAGACACAGGACGTGAGTGCGACGATGAGTACGCAACCACCGGCTGCAACACCTTCAGGTGCATATTCGACTAACGTTACTGCACCATCGTGGGTACACTAGCATTAATTTCACTTTTTATCCGCGCCTGCAAATGCCAATGTGATTGCTGCTTTCGAAGTAGGTGAGTACAATATTCATATCTTTTTTATATAATATTTTATTTTATTTTTTGTGTGTATAATATCATATCCTAATTGAAATATAAGATTTTCCAATAAGAATGTCAGAACTTTGACAGCTGGTGACAGCCATATTTAAATTTTTTTTTAAACTAATTTTGATATTTAAACTCAGTATAGTTTGGCAAATTATCATTAACCTTTTAACATTTCAACAATGCTTAAAAATTGTAAAAACTTATAAAAATCAATGTTCGGTTCGTAAAACTTATCCGTTAAACTTACGGTCAACAGAATCGTCCAAGTGAATGTGCTATTTATCGAATTGTTAAAAAAATTGAAAATAATTTTACTTTACATGGTACAGCAATGCCTGAAAGACTAAGAAATGCAAGAAGTTAGGAATATTGCTTCTATTAGTGAAAGTGTTAACGATAATCTAAATTTATCGATTCCACGTTTTTTCACGAGAATTAAATCTTTCCCAAACAATAATTTGCCGTGATTTATATAAATATTTGGATTTATACACTTACAAGCTTCAATTAACGCAAGAACTAAAGCCACGTGATTATTCAATGCGTCTTCGACTTTCTAATTGGACTCTGGCTAGAAGTTGATACAAATTTTTACAGAAAAAATTTGTTCAATAATGAAGCATATTTTTGGTTAAATTGCTTTGTAAATAAAGAAAATTGCAGAATTGGGAGTGAAATCAACCCACAAGTCATTGAACAAAGACGACTGTATTCACAAAAAGTAACTGTCTGGTATGCGGTACATACTAGTGATGTCATCGGACCATATTTTTTCAAAATGAAGTTGGAAATCACGTTACAATAAATGAAATACGTTACCGAAGATTATTGATTTTTTTTTCAAAAAATTATTGAAAATAATTTTTACGATATGTGGTTTTAACAGGACGACGGTGCTATGTGCTATACATCTACGAAAACAATAGACTTATTAAAATAAAAAAGTTTAATGAGTCCATTATTTCACGAAATGGACCCTTTAATTGGGTGCTAAGATCATGTGATCTAACTCCATTGGATTATTTTCTGCGAGGTTATGTGGAATCATTGGTTTATGCTGATAAACCACAAACAACAGAAGTATTAAAATTGAATGTGTAATTCATGAAATTGGACCACAATTATGTGAAAGTGTGACTAAAAACGGGACTAAACGAATAGACTATGTCAAGCTAAGTCGTGGTGGTAATATGAGTGAATTATGTTCTATTAATGCCATAGAATATGCTTAAAAATTAAAAAAAGTCAATACTTTTTTTTATTTCCATTTAAATTTCTGAAACGCTTATTGGAAAACCCTATATAACATTTTATTTCATTTTATGTGTATATAATATCATACTCAACAGTTAAATATCACTAGAGTTCATGAAATTTACATTTTTCCCTTGTCGATTTCTTCCACTTATGGTTCAAAGTATACAAAATTAACTGTATATTGTAAATCAGAGTAATCTAGTACTTGAATTAAATCTTTACTTAGATTTCGTATTCTTTAAAAAAGCAACATAACACTTCAGCATTCTTCACAAGATTTTTTTATCAGATAACTTTATTTTTTTATTAAATCTAGTTTATTGTATTTTTGTAAAATACAATTTTTGATACTAGTATATTAAAAATGCAATCATATATCTGAAAAAACAACGATGCCATTTTAATTTGACTATATTAATTTTAGAGCTTTTGTATGATTGATTATTAATAACTTTTTATTTTTATCTTTGAACATTAGAAATGTATTTTATTAAAATATTATTTTTGATAAATAAATATAAATAATATTTATATATACTGTTCTTATAATTTTATATATATTATATAAAAAGTTGATTTCGTACACGTGCCAGATAGTGTATGAAGAAATGTGATTGAATGTAATTACGTTAAAATATGTTTTTTTATTTCTCCCGGTTCGTATATTTACGACGATTGATGTTTGCGCCATATAACTCCTTGACGAACGCACAAGTTGGTAATTAAAATCCAACAATGAACCACATTTCGACATTCGAAGTTCAACATTTCATGTATGAAATCTGTTCTGTCGACGCCGACGTCGACAACTCCGGCACAGATCCAATAATATCATTTCTGTTATTAATTTACGCGGTGAGCGCGTTTCCATAGTTTTTGCATGTTATTTTAATGTCGTCACACACTTCGCCACTCAATTATTCTTCACCAAAGTTTCGTCGTTCACTCACTACGCGCGGCGCCGTCTTCATTCATTTAAATATCCCAAGGTACTTACTTGTCAGCCTAAAATTGTCAGCTCTTTAAATTTTATATTCAATTTTGCCTCACTTCAGGGTGTATAAATTTGATTACCGTTCATTTTCTCCAAGTTATGATGACGTTCTGTCATGTATAAACCTCACTTTGAGGTTACGCTTTTCAAAACGATATTTAACATTTTTCTTGCGAATTTTACAGTTTCGCAGACGAAATTTACATTTTTCGTCGCTATTTTATTATAGCAGACATTACGCAATAGAAATTATTTACACATTTTTTTCTTGCACTCCCTTCCTCTACACTCTTGAATTATTTATTAACATCCTTGACGTTCGACAATTGTTTATTTACTTTCAAATCTCTTTCTTGCGTTCTTAGTTTCTCAAATGAAGAGAAATGAATAATTATTTATAAGTATATATATATATATATATATATATATATATTATATAGTATATAAAATTCCTTAATATAAAAATTTTAATATATTTTATTATTCATTATTATTATTTTTTATAAAATAATGTTTAAATAAAATTTGTCGATTTGTAAAATTTAAATATTTTTTATTTACAATCTGCAACTAATCCACAAACATACCTGCATTATTTAAAAATATTATTTATTTTTATTTATATTTATATATACATATAAGTAAATGTAAAATCAATTAATGTATTATATTTATATATACATATAAATAAATGTCTATTAAAGAAAACAAACGATTATTTCCATGAAGAAAAAATAATAGAGATGATTAATAAATTAAACGAAATCATGAATTAAAAAAATATATATTATGATACGTTTCATTTGCTTGAAAATTATCAACTAGAAGCAAGAAATATAAAGATACTGATAAATAAATGTACTAAAAATATAAATTAATGATCCTGATATAAAGTAAGCTATAAAAAATATAAACGATATTTTAAATTCAATATTACTGAATGCATATGACAAATGGCTACAAAATTTTAAAAAAATATTAAACAACCGACTCTAAAATATAAACCAGCCAAAACGACCATCTATAAAATTAAATTTGTACGATTATATTATAATATTCCAATTTCACCAGTATTGAACAATCACCATAGGCTGTCTTTAACAATTTTTTTTACATAATTCTCGAACATAAAAAAAACCTTAACTAATTTTACTCGCCAAGTTCGTAATTATACATTGTGTTAGTACACTCATCCCCTATTAAACTTCATAACGTCGTCGAGTGTTCTCGTATAGTGTAGAGAACTTATAGGTAGTAGCATGAGTCGGTGGAGGTTGGAAATCTCAAGTAGTAAACATTCTCTTAGTCTCCACGTCAACTGTAATCTTGGCTTGATAACGTTTAATCACGATTTGCACAGTTGACCGCATTTAATATTTAGTGATCAATTAAACTATCACGTCAAATAAGCACGAGAAGTTGCTTTCTTTAACAAGTTTTGATTATATATCGTATATATATATATATATATATATATATATATATATATATGTGTGTGTGTGTGTGTGTGTGTGTGTGTGTGTGTGTGATTAGAACAAAGGTTCAAATATACAGTGTGTGTGGAAAATATTCTTAGAACTTGATTAATCTAATAAACGCTCTTATATATGACAAATATTCGCAAGAATGAAACATTAAAAAAATATTTTATTTTAATAAATGCCATTTAAAGTTTAATATAATGATTTGTCTATAAATGTATAAGTTCCTTTATATATAACGTGAATAAGAATATCAAATTATTAAAATTAAATACAAATCACTCGCTATTATATTTGAAACATTAAATACAGGTATACCTCGCATAGTACTGTTCTGATTAGAACGGTTTCAACTATAGTACGGTTTGAAATTTCCAAAAAAATTGTTACACGCATGCGCACATTATACTCATTGTTGCGCAGTTTTAGTTTTGTAATCGTTTTTCTTTTTCTATTAGTTTTCGATTCGTAACTGCAAAGTCGATATTTTGATAATTAAATTTTAATTGAAAATGAATTTAAAATGTATTTAAAATAAATATATAAACCCCTGATTTTGTTTTGTTGATACATATAAACATTTAAATATATTATCCTCGTTTTATTTACTGAAAAACTAGAAAAAAAATATTTGGAACCAATTAACGTTTTTTTGTATTTAGTTAATATTTCGATTAATCCGGTTTCAAATAGTCCGACAAATCAGTGGAACCGATTAGCCGTACTATACAAGTTATTCCTGTATATCGTCGATTTAGTAAAGATATTTTTTTAAGCGTGATAGAAATTTAAATTGAAATAAAACACATACTAATTGACCAGATAATCATTCATTTGGTATTATTCGAAAGATCACTTTATGGCATTAATATTAAAAAATATTTTTTGGCATATGTGCACCACAGCTACCTTTTACATACAGCACTCTGTCAGTCCAATTTCGGGTCACTTTTTTTAAATTGGAACCTTATGTCAGCAATAACACGAATTATGTTGGCTTCTAATGCCTCAATCGTTACTGGTTTATCAGAATAAACCAGAGATTTCACATATCCCCAAAGAAAATAATCCAGAGACGTCAAATCACACAATCGTGGATCCCAATTCACAGGTCCATTTCTGGAGATAACATTATAATCGAATTTTTGTTTCAATAACTTGATTGTTTCAATCGAAGTATAGCACGTGACACCATCCTTGAAACCGCATCTCTTCCAGATCGATGTCATGCAAATTTGGAAACAAATAATCATTTTTCATCATTCTGTAACGTACACAATTGACGGTAACGCACTTTCCTGCTTCATTTCGAAAAAAATAAAGTCCTATGATTCCATCAGCGTGCAATCCGCATCATACGGTGTATTTTTCTGGATCTAACGGACTCTTGCGAATCACTTTAGTATTAGTCTCACTTCAAATGATGCAATTTTGTTTATTAACGCATCCGTTAAACCAAAAAAGAGCCTCACCACTGAACAAAATTTTGTGCTCTATAAGTTTGGTAAACAGAACACTGATTTTTGAAATAAATTTGTACAATTTAGAAACGTTGGTCAAATGTAAAACGTTTCATAATAATTTGCCTAAGTATACTGAATCCATTTGTCACTTGTAGCGCGCAAACTGATAACTCGTTTGACAGCTATCCCTATCGAAAGTTTATCTAACCTTAAAAAAACTCCATATATATTTTTATTATATTTAATATCTTATCCATATAATAATTTGCATTTCTATCTTAAGAAGTAATTGTTTTAATTAATTCATTTTTACATAAATTATTTGGTTATTCAACATCATAAGGTTTTATAAAAGTGTTCAATAGTTATTTATTATGCAAATTCCCCACTATATTATGTTTTGATAATTTTTCCTTTTTATGGTGATGGCATGATCTTTGAAATGAGCATTAATAAAGTGTAGAATAAGTTGTAGTTATATATTTTTATAAACAAGAATCGACTAATGTTTCAGATTGGTCTGTTCTTTTTATAAAATTTGATTGATCTTTTTATATTGCTTTTTATTTTATTAAATACTTATAAATAAAATATTTATAAACAGGAGTAAATGAGATAGTTTTAAGTAAAATAAATCGCACATATTGTGAAAATGTTTCGTTGATTTCGTATAATTATATAACAATTCGTCGCTTGGAAAATATCAACGCGAATATCAACAGAATTTTTATATATCGTCGTCGTGAATTCTAGCGGGGGCATTATTCATAAAGCGGTGACATGTTTGCATTCTGACAAATTGTTTCTCAAACTTGATCCGAAGGTGGAAGCACTTTACATAAGAGACAGACATCAGCATTTGTCACAAGTTTTAAGAGTGCCCGTCGTCAGGTTTTCCCCTGGAAAACTGCTCGCGCGTTTCTCCCTCAACGATACGCAACCGTCTCGCTATTCTTCACGACACCGCGGATCGTTCTCATTCCAACAATAGGCGCCGCATCACCACCCCATTCCAAATTCCCAGCATGTCACTGCGATTAGTGCGATGTCTTGATTTATTAAGGGGTCGTGTTATTTTTTCGTCAAATGGAACTGTTCATTTATTCAAATTGTATGCTACATTACCACGAAAGTATATACTTTTTCTATTAAGGTCTTCGTCGACGTACTCGAAATTTTATAATTAAGACAAATACTTCAAATCAACAATTTTAATTAACATATTTGAATTATTAAATTTATATATATATATATTTATATATATATATATATATATATATATATGAGTGTGTGAAATTAATATAGTTTATATATTTATTTTTTTAACTTTTACTAGATTGATTTTCCATATATTTTTTAATAATTATTTTTATAAAAATGAATTTAAAAAATTTGTTTAATTTATATGTAGATGTATAACTATATATATATATATATATATATATGTATAACTATATATATATATATATATATATATATATATATATATATATATATATATATATTATATATAAACTTCATTTTAATGTCGATGTGAATAATAAAAAAAATGTAAAAAGATAAATTTCCGATTGGACCACATAGTGAACCTGAGACACCTTTCGTAGTGTACGTGTCTGTATGATAATAAACCGTTTTAAAAATAGCGTATACAGTGAACACACAATGAAATAGCGAACAGCGTGTACTTTTAAACGATTTTCGCAGCATTTATTGTTACATCAAATTCGTTTTTCATCTCGATGAAATGTAATTTCCATAAAGTTACACCTCCGTGTTCTTTGGTATGTCGACATCGTCTTCCAAAATTTATATGCCAGACGTCTCGGGTAATTAATAATCCGCGCAAAGAAAAAAAAGTGAAAAGTCGATCCTTCACTTTCCCTACGTTGTACATTAATCGTGTGACGTCAGAGGTGAATTAGGCAGGTTGCTTGTAGGTGACGATCGTTGATGGATGAAAGTACGAACGCTTGGATTGATTAAAAAACTGATGTTAATTTATGTTCCATTAATTTCCATGTAAAGTGAATATTTGGGCGAGAAAATATCAAATCGAGTAATTAAATTTATAAAAAATTATTTCACAATAGACTAACGTCTATATATATATAATCTACTTTTTTGTATACATATATATATATATATATATATATATATATATATATATATATATATATATATTTTAAATAGGGCATACGAAAAAATATTCTACAAAATCTAACTGAACATGTAATTCTTTAAGTATTCAAAGTAAAATATTAATAGTTTAATATATGTATTTTTTACAAAAAAATGAAATTACAATAAAAGTAACAAATATTTTTGTGCATCCATTCGGAAACCGTTAATGAAATAACTTCTATAATCTTATAAAAGTAAATATTTCAAATTGTAGAGGATACAATTGTATAAGTTTTTCTTAAAGAACAAAAATGTAATTCCTGTATAATAAAAAGTACAAATATCTTATAACGATCACAAGTCCGTCAGTCTATTTTTATATTATTTACATTCTTACAAGTATTGTATGTTGCTGAAATTGATTCTTAATCCATATTTCCTGTACTCTTCTATTAATTATCTCAATATGTATGTGACATTTACATATGCTTATTACCCGGTTGTTTACAAGAATTAATGTCTACAATGAATGTATTAGGAAAAAATAGATTTATTTTAATTACCTTTTTTCAAAAAAGAGTATGTGTAGATTAATATTTAAATATGAAATAATAAAATCGATAAATACAGTTTTTTTTTATCAACCATTGTTCAGTTTCTTATATTTCCTATTGAATAAATTAACTAAATACAAATGTAAACAACAGATGCAGATAACTGTTATTCAGTTCTAATTAATGAACGGGCTTGAATACATTCTATATATATATATATATATAATTAGGATCATC
>CP092096.1:6977500-7100000 GCA_029203775.1 Neoneuromus ignobilis | reverse complement strand
GTTTATTAGCACTAAACTTTATATTTTTACATACGTTAGTTTTCAAGAAAATTTCTGTAGTAATTTATATAATATTTTATGAGATTACTTAATTATATAAATTCAAAATGAATATACTTATAGAAAATATTTAATTTCATATACATATATGTGTGTGTGTATGTATTTTATTGAAACTTACACTTGTACATATAAACAATGTAATACTATATTCGAAATGGTTGAAATCTGCTGTTTTGTTGATTGGTCGAAAGTCATCGTTGCAATGAAGCTATATTGTCCATGAAATTGTATGGAAGCAGTTCGCTAAAAAAAGTTTGGGTAGTTGAGAACCACTTATTAAATTAGTAGAGATAGGAAACAACTCAGCTTTCAATATATTTGCGTCGTTGGGATTCTGTAAACAACCGTTTTATTGATATTCATATCAACATACAAACAGTCATAACTGTATATGTATTTGTATGTTACATTTATTTTTATTAATTAATGATTATATTGTCTTTTTCCAAATTGGTGATTTTCTTGAAATGCTTTTTTCAAGAAACTTACATTCGTATATAGTTTTATAACAATAACAGAAAGTTCTCAATGGAAAACATAAATTCTTGATTGGGAACATAGTAAAATAAAAAAGGTCCAAAAAAGAACCATGAATAAATATGATAGAGATATGAGAACATTTGTTGGTATTGAATGGAATACAAAAGTATCGAATCATTAAAAATTTTGTTGGAAATCTACATCCAATATTAGATATCAAATGGTTGAAAATGATAATATATAATTTTACAATTTAATTTTTAATACATGGTAATCCCTTTTATAAAAACACAGCTAATTTTTATTTAAAATTATTCCATACTGACTACATCAAAAATATTTAAAATATGTAAAGTACATTCAGGAACTTCTGTCTGTCTTCTAATCTATTCAGTATTAACTGTTTTAAATTATATAAAAAATTATTACAAATTCTAATCAAACGTTTTAAAACATACATCATATATATATATATATATATATATATATATATATATATATATATATATATATATATATATATGCCCTTATTTAACTAGTTATAGAATTTAATAATAAATGAAACGTCTCGTAATTTTTACAACATCTCAGCCGAAGTTTTGATAGCGTCTGACCGTTGTGTTATGTCTCCAGTTCCGTATCAATTCTGTCCCTCAGTGTAAGGGGATCGCACTAGCGAGCCTACATTGGCCTTCTTTCGAACTTATCGTTTCCCGTTCGCTAAATGGGGTTGCGATACGTCTATATCTGTCTAGACAGCACGAATCGTTCATAATTGTCACCAAGATCTATGACGGTGTCTACGAAATGCCTATTATACGAAAGATCCTGTATAGGATGTTAACACTTCGCTTATTTTCATATTAAAACAATTCGTAACGATCCTTCGTTTATATATATATATATATATATATATATATATATATATATATATAAAATAAGAACGTATGTACAGATTTTGTTTATAAAATCTATTAAGAGAATCTTTTTAAAATTTTACTTGCACACTTTTTTTTATTATATTTATATTTGGCACACGTTTGTAATTAAAACCCAAGAGAAGAATTTTTCTAAAATTTATTGTTATATCTAGAAAAAATTTTAATATCTCATTTTAGCACATTTGAGATATTTCTCTGTGTATATTTTTATATGTTAGATATTTTTCGTTTATATGTTGAATATTTAAAAAATGAATTATTTTTATAATAACATTTTCTAACTTATTATTAATATTTGGTATATTAGAATTTTTATAATTATTTTCTCTTGAATATTAAGGTAACATGGTATTCAAAATATTTCTTATATTAAGTTACTTGAAACTGGAACAGGAATGTAATTGTTTATATTAAAATTCAAAGTAAACGATGTAATGGTGAATATCTAAATTATATATATATATATATATATATATATATATATATATATATATATATATATATATATACATATGTGTGTTATTGTGTAAGAAAATCATTTTTGTCTTTTTAGAAAAATCTACCACGATTGATTAGATCACTGCAAATTCCATATTCTGTTAATAAATAAATTCGTTCGTTCGCGTATTGACTTTTTTCCGAACTTTTACCTCTTTATATTTTATTTTCTTTCATCTCTATCATTACAGTATCTTTTTATAGTAAAAGTAAGGTTACGTTGACTTTTTATTTCTTAACGACAATTTTATCGTGGTATCTTTAAGAGAAATGAAAAGAGTATAATAGAACACGGCGATGGCCTCATCAGCCCCACTACTTTTTTCCCGTGGATAGATGAGAAAAAAACTAAAAGTAGTGAAAAGTAGTATCGTATAGTTTAGTGGTCGACTAAAGAAGATGGAAGAAGCGGCTGTCGCCTGCCTCGACGTTCCGATGCTCCTGCCTGCTGACCGCGTGGCGCCGCGACGCGAGAGATGCCGGCGCCAGTGGGGGCGGCACGTGCCAGGCTCTGACTAAGGTCTTGTTACGACGTTTGAACTCTGATACACGGAATACTTTTTTGTAGAACACGATTCAGGTTTTTACGAATGTATTTGAATTGTTTTAACATAAACTAGACATTTGTATTCTGTATGGATTTTTTTTATATTTATTTTAACTTATACTTCATTTAAAATAAGTGACAACCTCCTTTATAAATATATAATACAAATACTTTTTTATTAAGATATTTAATATTTAACTTTTCAATACACACTATTATTAAACAAATATATTAGTTATATATTATCTTATCTACACATAAACTAGTCCTTTCGTTATCAATTTTATATATATATATATATATATATATATATATATATATATATATATATATACATACATACATGTCAATAGAATTTCATTCTTATTTTTTTGTAAAAAATATTTGTAGTAATTTATTTAATTTTAACAAAAATGGAACTTGTTTGTTCCACTTGTAATAAAATGAAGAAATATCTATTATTTTAATGTATTATATAAATTAATCATTTAAGGAGGTTAGTCTGTTAAAAAATATGATAAGATTAGTCTAAAATTTGAATATAATGATCATAATAATGATCAAATTCTTCAGGAATTTTTTTGAAATTTTTCTCCATCTCGTTTTAGAAAAATTAAAACATGAAAATTGCGTCTTATAACACGGGCTCTTATGGCGGTGTGGTATAAATTGAAACTTAAGTCATTGAAACTCCACTAAAAAATGCTAAAAAAAATTTAAAAGATGTTTTATTGTAAAGCTTATATTTTTAATAGTATTATCACTCGAGTAAAACAAATCTTCATAACGCCGTTTGCAAGTTTTTACTTGAAAAAGAATTGTAAATGAATGATTTTAAAGTTACAGCCAGTACGAACTTTACAGCCAGAACGAATCACGGCGCATCACTGTAGGCACGTGACACATATGATGCGCGTGTGAGTCGTGTTTATGTACCATGCATTCTATACATAATGTTGCCAGATTTCGTCAAGTGGTATACGGGGTTTAAAAAATGAATTTTTAGTATAAATGAATAAATTTCTGGATAATTTCCGGAATTAAGAGAAAATCGATAAAAAAACGTTCTTTCTATACATTTTAATTAATTATTGATGGACTTTTATTAACATAGAATTATTTATTTGCAGTTGGCAATCATCATTTTAGCCCATACAAAAGTGTAGACCACTACCCCTTACCCCGCGTCGCTGTAAGACTATGACCAACCTCCTTAAGCAAAATAAAAGCAGTATTTTTCGTTTATGAAATACGAAATTTATATATATATATATATATATATATATATATATGTGTGTGTGTGTGTGTGTGTGTGTGTGTGTACGCGCGCGCGCCTATTAATTTTCCGTGCTCAAATTTGACGAATCGTTTCCAGTGAACCGAACATCGACAATACGGCTCTTGTGTATCAGTGAAAGCACTACGCGATCACCGCAGGTTCCGGGCAACCGGCCAAACTGTTTCCAAAACGACGGTGAATGCACGCCAAGCAAAAAATTCACCATCTTTCCAGCCTCTTCTCTCTTTTCTTACCGATCACTACAATCCGTCTGTCGGTGTATAATAACTACAACAGCGGCGACATCGAGTATAAAAATACACTCGCGTTTTCCTCTCGTCAGTTTGATCAGTACATAAAAATACATCGTGTCCGAATTATGCACATCACAAATTGTATCCGTCCTATATATTAGTTAGACATTCATTTCATTCATTTTTATACACACTCATATATATATATATATATATATATATATATATATATATATATATATATATAAACAGAATAAAATTTGTGTTTATCCCGTCTCATGTGTCTACCTCATCTATCACCAAATATCTTTTTGAGCTTTTTTACATTTCTGGGTTCCCAATCAATAATTTGTGTTATCCATCTGTGATTTTTTTTCATTCTTTATGACCAACTTATTTTCATTTTAAACTTTTCGCTCTTGTTATGATGTCCACTCGTTTCTCTCATTGTTTCTACGTGTTATCCCAACAGATATATTTTCATGCTTTTCATGATTATATATATATATATATATATATATATATATAGTATTGTATTTACATATATATACACATAAAACAGAAATGCAATCAGTCTCGCTGCAGATGATCAGCACAATGAAATAAGCTGTAGCTTAAATGTAAGCTGCTGACATGAGCTTGAACGTGAACGTGCGTGACCTCGAAGCGCAACAAGAGATTAACACGACCATTGACAGGTGGCTCACCCTCTACGCATAATAAAAGTAGATGTAATCTTGTATCACAGGAAGTGTTTCGATTTGAGACACGTTTCAATTATTTCAGAAACTTATGCACCGTAAAGAGGGATCATAGATAAACATAAAGATTTTTTTCTATAGCGCCAATATCTTTCAGGTCGTGTTTAATACGAACTTTCAAATAAAATATATTGTTATATTTTTCATTATTCAGTCATGTTTATTTCTTTTAAATTATATATCATGTTTATAAATCTACATACGAAAATTTTTCTTTGTTTCAGATCGTGAAGCAACATGACGGCAGTTCTATCAGCGCAATTTCCGCATCAAATCCGTCAATTGCAGAAACCTTTACAATAGACTTAGATAACAATGTGTATAATGTTTTATATATATATATATATATATATATATATATATATATATATATATGTAAACAATCACATATAAGTATATATATTTTTTATTTTAAGATTTAAAAAGAAAAGTTCAAGACATAACGTTTTATAAAAACGTGTCACTGATCCTAGTGATTTGTTCTGGAAGATAATGTGACCTTATGTTTGATCTCGTGCTATTTCATTTTTCGCTCAGTGTCTTCAACAAGACAACACTTCTCAACAAAATTTTATATAATAATGATGTTTTGTTATGTGTCACTGATATACATATTAATAGATATATAAATATTTTTTTTTGTAATGTAAATGAACTGTTAGAGAAAATTATTTTAATCTATATTAATAATGTACATATATATATATATATATATATATATATATATATATATATATATATATATATATATATATATATATATATATATGTCATAAAGATAGTTTAAATGCATAGAGAAGTTATAAAATAAGTTAATATATCGACGGTACGATTCTTCTACTCAAGAAACAGTCTGAAAAGTTGCAGGTATTTGAATGGTATAAAATTTACTTACATACATTTATACATACATACATAATTATATATACATATAGATAATTCTGAAAAAAGTGTAGAATACAGTCAATTGATGAAAAATCGCACCGTTAATAATAAAATAAAAAAAAACACACACACACATAGTAACTTGGGTGTGCAGCAAAGAGAAACATGTTTTTTTGCAAATACGTTTATCTTCATTAAATGTAAATCATTTTTTTGCATAAATCAGTCTTTAAAATAATAGTAAAACACAAAACAACCAATTGAAAGTATCAATAATTTTATTTTTTTTAACTGACCAATACGTTTTTATCGAAAGATATAAACCGTTTTCTGCTTTTTTCTCGCTCTACAACGAAATAATATAATAATGAACCCAATTTTTTAATCCGTGATCGTGCATGCACTTGATTGAAGATTTGTACGTATATGTATTGATCTTTTTCTTTTGCCGTCGATCAAGTTCAATTCATTTAAGTCAGTACATGTAATTGAAAATAAGATGTGTATGTGTTACTTTGTCGCACTTGTGTGTCTTGTTCTTCTTAACACTAACCCGATACATTTTGTTATCGAAACAGTTTTATACATTTTAAAATTCTTTTTAAATACAGATGTATATATTTTTTATTTATTTCGTTTGAAATTTTTAAATACGAATTAAGTTAGATTCATCTAAAGTTGGAGTTCACTTATTGACTTATAACGTTTTAATAAAAATAAAAACTATCAACTAAAATAGAATCATTGCTATATTGAAACAAGAACTTATTATCAACAATGAGGTATTTGGATATATTTATAGTAAATACAAAAAAATCTAAAAAAAACGTTAAGACAATATCAGATCCACTTGTTAATGATTAGTAATCGTCGAGAGAGTAGTTTGATTGTAAATGTTTATTTAAATATTATGTTCAAGTAGACTAATAGTTACTTAAATACAGTATCTTACATTTATTGACTCGTTAAATAACTATTTACTGAATCAATATTTACGAAAACATTTTTAAAAAAATAAATTTTATATTTACGTTATTTGAAAATAAACATCTTTTGTGTACATTAAAATATCACTGTGCCAATATAAGATGAGATATTGATGATAAGAATTGTTTACTATAATTAGTGTTTAAATTCAGATCTTATTCGTAAACAGCATAAAAAAGTAAATTAGTAGTTTTAAATAAGAAAATAATTTATTGAATTGTAATATCGTAAAAACTCATTCATGGAAATTCAACGTTTTTTTTTAAAAAAAAGAAATATATATTAAAATTTCAAAGTCACTGCAATTGTCTACAATTATGGTCGTCATAAATATATATCATCAAATAAATTTCAAATTCAAATAAGTTTAAAATTACTGTTCAAAATATTTGTTGATAGTTTAAAAATATAATTTTATATATATATTAATACGCATATAGTGAACTCTTACTACCAATACATGTTCATTTTTAATTAATATTTACAGTAATTGTTAATTTTTATTATTATAATTGATTTATATTATCTTGTCAGTAATTGTATAATTTTTATAAGCATTAATTTAAATATGCAAATAACGAGAAGCAAATACTGTTTTTAAATGTTATTTATATATATATATATATATATATATATATATATATATATATATATATATATATATATACATGATGTGAATGTATATTTGTGTGTGTGTAAAAGTGTGTGTAAATCTACGTTTATATACTAGTGACACATCAGTCACAAATAGAATCGTTCATATTCACAAATGCCATAGTAACATTACGTCGACTGGAAACACTTAAATGATATTTTCAAATACTTGATAGGCAAAATTATCGTAAATATAAATACAATATGTAGCTTTGATTATATTATAAATAATTTTTGTCGTTTATTTTTGGTCTGGGTTATACTCTTTTTTTTGGTTCTCGTTTGGCAGCTGAAGATAAATTGATTTGTGTTCAGATTAGAATTAATTACAAAATGAGTAAATGGATACGATATTTTTATTTAAACTAATAACAAAACATTACCGATCTTATCCTCTATCGTATATGAATTTTTTAACGAAGGTAGAAACTAGTAGCTTCCCAGATCGTTGTAATACGTTTAATTAAATTTAATTTTAATCTAAATTAAATAACGTACCTTACAAGCAATTAAATAAAGATCAAATATCATTTATATTTTATGAAATTTGCAAAATGTGATTTTGTTTAAATAAATACTCGAATTTTCATCTCCAAGTTAATAACTGATAGTAATAAATTGGATAAGATTAATGTATTTTTCCAACGTCAAAATACCTTTTATTCTAAATTCAAACCTGTATTCGAAAATTTGAATACTGATTCCAGATTGTATGATCTTATTCAAATATATTTATTTATAGTGTATAATATAAACATTATCAGGAAACTACAACTATTTTAATTCCAAATAAAATCGTACTGAAAATCCGATTTATTTAAATAGCAATACGTTATTTGGTATTTTAATAGAATACAGAGAATAATAAAATTTTATTCAGAATAATAAAAAAGAAAAGTATATTACAAGCAAATATCTTTATCAAATGAAATGAATTGTATGGGTCGTTTATTTTCTATTAAATAAAAAAAAAGGTTTCGTTAAACGTTATTTTGCTAATAAAGCGATATTTTCGTTATATAGAATATCAATCTGTAACATACTAATTTTATATGAAATAAACCCATTTTTGATTTTTATGTTTGGAAAAATTTATGAATATTTTTTCTAATAAAAATAATTAATCGAAGCTATATGAGTCTGAGTTTCTCTATATTAATATTTAAATCAAACACTCCAATTTTAAAATTGTTTAAACAATTATTTTACATCGATATAAAATATTAAATGATTGATCTTAATTTAATTGCCTTGTAATATTATTTTTTAATCTGTGTTGAGATTTTTCAAATAGTTTGTTTATATTATTTCAATTCTCTTTGTATATTTCCAGTAATAATTTATATTATTTACAGTTGTACAAAGAATATGTATATTGAAATTAATTAAACGGGAATGTAAATATAATTTATTGAACTGGTCGTTAATTTAAAAAAAGGATATAAAAATGAATCTACAAGCATTTATAGAAAATTATAAATATTCTTTTTTTTTAAATATGAATAGAGGATAAGAAGATTCAAACTGTTTAATATTATACAGATATTCGAGTGGACTTTCTGTGTTCATTGATAATAATAAAAAATTGTTTATTTATAAATGAAAGCTAACGTGTCGTTTCGGATTGTATTTCGAAAAAAAAGAAATGTTAAATGCAAAAAGAACTCATTTTGTATTAACTTATAATAAGTGTGAAGAATTAGTGAAACAACAAAAAATATACACGTAAAATTAAAAAAATTAGTTATTTAATTATGGAACAATTGTAAATTAGAATTATCAATTAATTATTATTAGTAGTTTATATATTATATGTATATGTTAATTTTAATTGTGCACAAGGTAAGTTAAAGTAAATATTGTTGAATATATGTAAAAAGAGATGATTAATATATCAAAAACAAATAAAAATAAACGAAAAAAACATGGACGTGTACGACGTGCCATCATAGATTTACTGTATATAAAACAAAATGTAGGTTAGAAAAATGAGGGTTATGTAACGATTAAAAAAAATTACTGTTAACATAACCTGTCTCAGCTAAGTGTGTTCGATAATTGCGATATATGTACCTATAGGTGGCTGCAATGGTGATTAGATGTAAAAAACTGATTAGGAAGATCTTGTAGTTTGTTGTGTGAAAAAATAATAAATAAACGTAAATTGAATTTTAATTAATTTTCGCTATGCCATTAATTAATTATATATACATATATATATTTTTGTGGTATTAAAACGAATTTCTAAAATAATAGAGAAAACAATTCAAGTGAACGCAACAATCAGCGAATTTATCACTGAATCGATCAACAAGTTTGCTCGAAATTCAGTCGATGTTGTTTTAAAAAAATGATTTTATTCTTTATCTGTTTTAATGTGATGTGAAATATTTTGTATACAACAACGAGTGTTTTTTCTGATTTTGGTTAATCGATTAAGAAATACAATCAATTCAATCGGATGCCATGACTTCGATTCATGTTTTGGAGAATTCTGAAATGGAATTAATTAACGTATTTTTTTATTATTTATTCGATTTGTAAATATTAAAATCTGTACCAAATGTTACACTTTAACTATTTTAGTTCATATTACGTTTTGATTACAAAATTTATTTTATAAAAAATGCAGCAATTCAATAATATAGATAAATATATATTTTAATATCCAGTTTAATTAAATACACACAGTACTTAATTCATTTTTAATATTGATATAATTTCATTTAACGTTTATTTAAAAATTCAATTGATTTTCTTAACGAAAAGATCGTCTTCTCAGATTTTTTAATTCATATTAATTATTATTCAGTTTTTAAAAACAATTATTCCATTTCTTTAATTTTTTGAACTGAAATAGTAAAGTGATTTTTGTACATATGTACATATATATATATATATATATATATATATATATATATATATATATATACGAGTCTGATTGAAATAATTAAATTTGCGATTTTTTATTATTTCATGTGTTGTGTTTTTTGTTTTAATATAAATTTATAGGTAATAATAGTAAATTGTAAAAAATCAAAATTCACAGTTTTTCGCTATTGTTTATGTCGTTAATTTTCAAACAGTAATTTTAAAAAAGGAAAATAAATGCTAGTCTTAAATAGAAAGACGTATATATTTTTTAATTAATTAATCAAACATAATTTCTTTTATAACTAAACCCGAAAGTGGCATTTCTAGGAGAATAAATACACAAACGCATCAATTTTTCAAAATACTTTTGAACTGAATTGTTCTGCCATAATTCCAAGTATTCAGAAACACTGATTAATTTCGAATAATCGATCCGTAATTAATTTATTTTATTTTTTAGAAGATGAAAACAAATTTGAATTGAAAATAAAATAACGTTGTAGATTTATTAAGACAGTTTTTAATTATTATTGTTATTATGAATGTGTTCAAAGTGAAAAATGAAAATTATGAATCGGATATCACTAGAAACTTGACGACTGTTGTGTTTTCGGAATATGAACTCGTACGTTTGCCGGTCATATAATTATAATTGTAAAATATGTCGAATGTCGTCGGTTTCGTACAAATTATGTAGTATGTAAACTATTTTATACGAACTGGCGAACAGACTTGTTCATATTTTTCTTCTTCATTGTTTTCGATATAGTATCGACTGGAACGATATTCTAATATAAAACGAAGTATTCTTTTCTAAAATAGATAATTATTCTATTCTAAAACGATATTATTAACAAATGCGAATTAGTCGTATTAGAAAGTAATGAACGAAATTATTTCAACTATGGAAATTTATTATTGAATATTCGTTCTGATGTATATATATATATATATATATATATATATATATATATATATATATATATATATATATATATCCACGTGGGAAAGAGAGAGACAATATTTGTTGTTCTTTTTTCTAGACATAAACCGTCGTCATTAATGATTTTTGTTCTTTATTTATGAGGATTAGAGCAGGCAAGAGAGTGTCCTGATGGATGTCAGTGTTTCTGACATACTGGTCGCAAATTCCTTTATATATCTATATACATGTACACGTACATATATAGAATATATATTTGTTGTTCCTTCTGTGTACTTACACGCACATCCGCACACAATGTTTGCCGTAATTGTGACTTAGCGGCCGCTATTCGTCAGGTGCCTCTTGATTTAGTTCATAGTATGTAATTATAGTTATATATAACTATATAAATTGAAATATATTATTATTAATATTCATTATTTCTTGTTTAACAAAAATAATAAAATGGAAAAAAATATACTCGTTTTATTTACACCTCGTCGTTTTATTTACATGTTTTCGTTTCTATTTCAATACAGGTACTCCGCCCTCGAAACATAATCAGAGCTAAACATAAACATAAGTACGATACACAGAGCTGCTGTAATTCCAATACACAAAACGTGAAATTAAATAAACTTTTAAAATTTTATTGAAATGTTCACAAGTTAAGTTTATTACAATTTCAAAGTAAAAAGAGAGAACAACGCATCGACTCGTGTATCCCGTACATTCGAGAAACGCAAATATTTTTCTATTCTTTTTATGTCTGGTTACTTAAAACCGATTTCTCATTAAAACTTTTCAAACTATCTTCACAAGAATGTTCGAAAAAGTGTATTATACAAATCTGTGACATCTAAATATCGCACTGGATCTAACAATTCAATCGAAGACGAATAAAGTGTCAGATTAAAATTTAATTAAAAGTACTGCAGGTAAAATGTAAAACTTTAGAAATCTATGCTGGATGGAGAGCAATTGTAGATAATTGGATAGGAACGAGATATATCTATTCGATAGTATCAGATTTTGTAGTTGGCTCTTTGTTACGAGGTACGTGGACTGGATGCAAAACCGATACCTTGTAGATGGGGGTTGATGATATTTTAAAAGAAATGTCACACCATGTGAAGATCTCAGTAATTTTGTCTTTATTTTATTGAAATTGTAAATTGTGTATATATGTATATACAAGTATGTCATCATATCAATTTAATCAGCTTTTTACTGAGCGAAAGCCTATTTTTGGTTTCAATTAGAATCTTTTTCATTACAATATTATTAATTAAAAAAATTAAGTACCTTCTGGTTGCAAATTATTATTATAATTTCTTCATATAACCTAAATATTTTGAATGCAATTTCTATTAGTTTTAATTTATTGTCAGCCTTAATGTATCGCACATCTTTCGTGACTCAAATACATTTAATTAATTATATATATATATATATATATATATATATATATATATATATATATATATATATATATATATATATATATATATATATATATGTATATATATTTGCATGTGAGTATATTGAATCAACAACATGTTTATTTTAATAATTATTAAATTATGAAGCAAATTATAAATATATTTACAAACATGTGAACCGTGACCTATATATATATATATATATATATATATATATATATATATATATATATATATATATATATATATATATATATAAACAAATGTATTTGTATATAAACGTGCGTACTTCTTTGTCGTTTATATTTTTACTATCATTATTTAAATAGTTAACAATCAGAAACTATTGAACAATAAACATTAGATAAATATCATCTAACGTCATTTCTTTAAAAATCTCTTCTTTTCATATAAATATTTATGAATATATTGCTGTTTGTTAATGTTGAGTAACCTTGCTGTGAATCATATGTTTTCAGATTCTTGTAAAATGGAAAATCACTGCAACGTTTCCATTTGAATACAACAAAAATGTAATTGTTGATTAGATGTGTCGTCCTTCTAATTATTTTACAAATTTTTCCGAATATTAAAAACCTATCATGTGTTCACTATTTTGTGCATGGAAATAAAAAACGACGACCTTAATGGAAATGTTTGTATTCTTTTTCTTAAAAATATCGACTAAAAATAATTAGAATCTCAAGAATGATTGAAATACGTATAATTAAGTAATTCGTCTATGTGTTTAATATTTTATAGATAGGTAAATGTTTTTGTATGTTTTATAAAAATATTTCATCGATAGGTATTGATAAAATATTTAAAAGTTAATTTTAATACCGAGTAATTTTCATAATTATTTGAAAATTTGCAAAGAAAATATATTAATATATTCATAATTAATAAGATAATAATTCGTAATATCGAAGCGATATGGTTAGCATTCCATTACATTTTTTTTATAAAAAAAACATCACGTTCATTAGGAACAGGAAATAATTAAATATTTCATTTTGAGAAATAATTTGAAAATAATGGAAAGTTATAATATACATTTTCCTTTCGAAACTGTTAGCTTGTATTAAGAAAATTTGATTTACGTTGACCGACGATATTTTTTTAATATTTCAACATTTTTCCGTGAATTAATTAAATGGAAAGGTGCGACGTTTTAAGTTACTGCCGACGAACGAAAAAAAAGAAAGAATTAAATATTTTATGCCGTGTCTTCCCACCCTCGAGCTTCGGAAAAATGAACGAACTTTTTCCGACATTTTTCTCGCAGTATTAATGTTGAAATATTAAAGTTTGACTTGCGTAACTCTCAAATGAAATTGAGTCTGTCTTCTTTTCAACACTTCAACGAATGAATGGGGGTTTGTTGACCGCCTGTTACATCTCTTCGTCTACTTTCTTAGAAACTTTAAAATCAGCAGTTTTCAAATAAACTTTGAGGTGAGCGGTGTTCGAACATACATATGTATGAGGAAATTTAAATACTTTTCTTATTGAAAATGTATTAAAAAAAATTTTCAAACTTGCTACTCGAATGATTCGAAAGTTGTATGTTAAAAAGTAAGCACGATTTCATTTATTCTAATTATTTATTTAACTGTTTATTAAATCATAATTTGTATACGTTTTTTAAAATAATTTTCATACAACAAACTTGATATATTTAACATTTTTTTTACTAACATCCATTTATATATATATATATATATATATATATATATATATATATATATATATATATATATATAATCTATATTTTAAAAAAATAATATTTTTTTTAATATACGATTTACAAGTGAAATATGTTCCCCAATAATGAAAAGATCTTTGTAGATAAAAGAAAGAAATAATCTCTACATTAAGGAAAGTAATTATTTCATTTTAAACAACATAAAAGTATTATCTATAGAGAGATAATGATCAATAATGGAACAATTGTACTCTGTAATTATTTTTCATTGAAAGATTTCTCATAATCTAAAAGATCCTCCAAAAGTGATGATAACAAAATTAAGATATTAATTCAGAATAATATACGCTACACTATTAAATTCATTTACTAAATATCTCCTTGTAGGTTTAAGAGATTACCAAGATTAGATTATCAACAAACGCTCTATCTTCCAAAAAATCATTCATTGAAAATGTGGAAAAACTCAAATATGTATTTTTCTATAATATTCAAAGTATTATGTATGTACTGATAATATCGATCATTCTAAATATTGTATTTTTTTTAAATGCCAGGCAATAGTTTAATGTTGAAATTTGACTGAGACACTTTATTTTCTTTATTCATTAGGTTTGCAACTGGAGATTACCTTCTATGACTCCAAAATGGTTTAAATAGGAAAGATTGCAAAATAAAACAACTAGATAAATTCTTCATATATTTTTTATGTAAGAAATTGCACACAAATTGGTTTACAAATATTATATATGATGCATATATCATCATCTTCAGCCTCTTTCTATTCACTATTAGATGAAAATCTCTATAAAAACTTTCCACTTTAAACGATTCAAAATTTTTCTCTTTCATTTTACTCCCACGAATTTTCTTATATCTCTACCCCATCTATAGCTCTCTTCTCAGGTCTTTTTATATCTTGTATTCACAATCATTAATTTCCATTATTCAACGATGGTCTTCTTTTCTTGCTATATAATTGATCCATTTCCATTCTAAACTCATTTTTACTACAATTACTGTCACTTTTATTTTATTTTTGATTCACTCATTGCACACACATACACACACACACACACACACACACACACACACATATATATATATATATATATATATATATATATATATATATATATATTATCATCATCTTATTTATATCAGCTTATATTAATCCACTATTGAGTAAAAACCTCATTACATTTTATCATTCTATTTTACTGGTATATACTCAGGAGGGTGATAAGGATATAAATATATATGATAGTTTAAGAGAAGTCCCATAGATAAATAGTATAGAAACCTGAAAACCTTGTCAATGAGGTATGAAAAAGCATTAAATTTTTTAAAATGAAATATTTTAGGAAAGGTTTTTATCTAGAGGTGGAGAAAAAAAGCTACTGCTACAGATACTCTTGTTGCTAATTTTATATATATATATATATATATATATATATATATATATATATATATATATATATATATATATATATATATATATATAACAACTTATTGAGATAACATATACAAAAAACTTTTTTTATAAATTCCATTAATTTCCTATTTATACTAGTTTCTGAATACAGTTATATAGTGTCATCCAAATGTGACGTCTAGATTTGTGTTTTATTAAAAAGAAACATGTGTATAAGGTGGTGTATACGAAAACATGTATATAGTTTCTTTTTAATAAAAGAAAAGTCTAGGCGTCACATTTGGATGATCCTATATTTGAGACAACTGAGAGAAACCCATTTGAAGAACTAATATTTATGTACCATTTTTTATAATTTCATAATTAAGTAAGAATGGATATTTTTTCAAAATAAAAAATTAAATTTAAATTTACTTTATAACTTTATTTTTTATAGTAGTTATTCTAGTTAAATTAACTTTTTAAATTTTCAAACTAATAATTTAAAACATACAGACAAATTTATTGTATTATTAGTATTACCAATTTTTTAAGTAGTTATTCTAGTTAAATTAATTTTTAAATTTTCAAACTAATCTATCAATTCGATATTTTTAATCATTAGAAATATTTGGATATAAATACAAGAATATTTAATTGTATTATTATTATATAAAATATTTTAATATCTACACTTTATATAAATGTACTATTCATTATTGTACCTTTTAAAATGGCAGTTAGTAATGGTATGTATACTATATTTTAATACTTTTTTTTTAAAAAAAATAATCAATTAATTAAGTTTTTTTATTATATCAAATAAATGTTATTTAAATCATATTCAATTACATTTAATATCTTCAATCTTGAAATTCTTGTTCCTTTCTTAGTACATGAACAAACACATTCAGTTAAATAGAAATTATTTTAATATGTAAGTAAGCATTGATCAGTATATAGTAAGCATATTTTAAAATTCAGTATTTTATTTTGAACTATTATTCTGATAAAAATAAATTTGTCTGTATGTTTTAAATTATTAGTATTACTTTTAAATTTATTGTTTAAAATTTCAGTACGTATCTAAGTAAATAATGTAATCTTAACATTAGAAGCAAAGGAACACGTTTATATTATTTAAAATCTTTACTCTATATACGTATTTTAAAAATTATGTATGTTTTTTAGCATAATTTTGGCTATCTATCTCAATCAAAAAATAAAATTTACTTTTAATTACAAGGTACTCTATAGATTATTCTGTTGCCCATATCGTTATTTATTTTTAACAATTTCATGTGTATAACTTAATTAATATCCTTTATAATTAAATATTTACTAACTACACTATTTCTATAGTCATTTTTTGAATATATACTAATTTTTATTATTATAACAGGTTTTGTACAATTTTCTTTAAATATACAAGTTTAAATACATTGACGGAAAGTATTTTATCCTAATTTATCAACATTTTGCATTAATCATAGTTGCTACATTATTTTGAAAATAATTTTATCATATTGATAAATATTTATAGATTATTACATATGTTTATTTTTTTAAAAAAAAAAAATACTAAAAAATATATTAGCCTTTATTTATGGTACATTGTACTGTCAGAAAATATACAAAACTTGAATTTATGCAACAGCACTATCGATAGAAATGTTTTATAAATTGTCCTATCTTTTAAATAACAATTAGAATTTTCTTTTTAACCCCTTGCTATACGATTTAAGTTCCGATGGCACGTGCCATAATCAACAGCAAGATCGGTCACACGTCCAGTCATTTCACAGTTCAGCTAAGCATTTGAAGTTGTGCCAATCACACACGTCTTATGACTATATAAATATTAATTATTAATTATATTAAAATATATGTATAATTTATAATTATATAAATGTATATATATAAAATTTATAAGTGTTGTTTATGTTTGGTCCAATCAACATACCACGGCTCTCACACGTGATATTAATTTTTGGCCCGATTTCCTTACCACGAGTGTCACACGATATTGTAGACAAAAGGATTAAAAGTTAACAAAAACAGTGACAAGTTCCATTCATTCTGTGTTTTATTTACATGGCTTTTTAGTACATGTTTCTCGGATAACAATTAAATGTTACTGTATAGTACACATTCTTCGAAAAATATTGATCTGTTAATCGTATATGTTATTAATACTACCATTGATTGAATTTTAATATTGAATCATTGTGATATATTTTTAGTGTTTTCTATTCTTAGCTAAATTTTAATTACATATTTCCTTTAGATAAATGAAAATTTATTTTCATTAAACTTGTATTTTTATCTATATAAAATTCTTTCTACCCCATTATATGGTTTCGAACTTTTATATTCATTATAACTTTCATATGGTGTTGCTTCCAAGAACATATCAATTTTTTATTGTGTAAAACTGTCAGTTGACAAACTTAAGTAAAAGTCTGTATGTAAAATATTCATATAAGGTTTTTAATATAATAAGTTATCCAGTTTATTTTTATTATAAAATCAAATATTAGAATAATATTAGGTAGTGTCATAATTAATATAATGCTACTTATAATCATTAAAATCATCTATTGATAACACACAGAGTTGTAGAATTAATCATAATAGTTATATTTTTAAATTATAAATGTGTGTATTCAAACCCATTCTTGCTCTATTATTGTTATTCATAGTTTATATCCTGTTATGCTTCCTTTAGTTGTCTAAAATCTCAATTATTTGGTAAACAAGATTTATATTTTATTCTTGAAGATAAGGATCAATATGGATTATTTTGGATAGGTAAGATACATTGATAAAATATTTAAATAGAATCTCTTAACTTAAATATACTTCATCTATTTTTATTGTTGTTTACTTCTTTGATGAACAATCCATTTCTGTTAATTATTTGGTACAGATAAATGCTGTTAATATTTTTTTTGATTTTTATTAGTGTTATTTAGATTTTCTTTAAGGATATATATAAATATATATATTATATTATATATATATATATATATATATATATATATATATATATATATATATATAAATATATATATATATATATTAAAACAATATTTCTGTTCTATAATTTATATTGAATGTATTATATATTGAACTTGAATAGAATTTATACTCAGCAATAATAAAAATTACTTTAATAAATATCAGTTATTTTTGTAATAGTATTTCTTGGTTGTTTTACAAGTAGATTTAAAATCATATTCTGTTCGATAGCATATTAGTAGTATTTTATACTTAGCAGTAGATTGATAACGTGTTCAAATTTAAGCACTCATAGGGTTATAATAATTTTCTCCCTCCTCTTAATACATTAACTATTTCTCTCACTATTTTAAATAAGTCTTTTTTCACTCAGTGGTCTCTCAGATAGTATTGTCTATAATTGTTTACAGAATTCAATTTATTTGTAATTAGGATTATTATTACATTTAAAAGACATACAATTTATGCCTTTGTTATCAATATATTAATATGACATATTGCTATTGTTAAATACTATGTCTTATTATTTTTTTATGTAAGCAAATATTTAATATTTATTTTTTAATGAATTATTTCAGTTACTATGAAGAATTTTGAAAAACGAGACCTAAATTGTTGTTTTGGTTGTAATGAAGGTTTATATGCTTTGATAGCATATGTTAGAAATATAAAAATAGAAACCTTCAGAATCATTTAATTAAAATCAAAGGACGCAAAACTCTATTTTAATGTGAAGAGACGTTGCTGAGAATTAGCAGTTGAACCTGATGAACATAAAATAATGTTCAAATTGAAAGGAAACCTGATTGCTAAGAAAAGTTTCGACCATTTAGTATTGGTGAGCGAATGAAATACATTTTATTCTCTATTTATATTTGGCATGAAGGAAACATAATTTTTAGTAATTTACTTGTTAAATATAATAAATTATATTATGTTTCTTTTCTGAAGATTTTTGTCAATATTATACTCGAAATATTCTAAAGAAATATTTACTGTAAATAAGATTTTATTAAAGTATGTTTTGAAAATAACTTTGGAATAACCGATTTATTTATACAAATAAATTTCACGTAAAACCTGATATTATTCCTATTATACGTTAACTGTTTGAGTTTATTGATTGCTTTAAAAATATTCTCTAATTATTAACGGGCTAATGAGTTATTGTTCTATATAACTGGTGAAATATTTCAACAAAGATATTTTTTGCTGCATTTAACAGCACGTTACAATATATGTATTTTGATGAATTCAGTATATTTCCAAATTAGATACTATATTGAAGGACATTCATGTTTCAATAACATTTATGTTTAATAATATATTTTGTATTAATAGATATCATGTAATGATGTTTGAAAAAAAAGTTTAATTTCGTATTATTATTATAATTGTCTTGCATTTAATAATACGAATACGAATGATGAGTAAATAATCTAATAACTGCATTACATATTTAAAATATTTTGTTAAACATTTATACAAGAAAAAAATAAATATTTTTTCATAGTTATTAATGAAAAATAGTAAATTTCTAAAAATCGTTCTTCTACTGAATATATATTACAATCTGTTTAGATTATTTGCAATCTGCCAAATAATTATATTGAAATAAAATCACTTATTGCTTCTTGTTTAAATGAATTATATTGATTATAAAATAAATTTGAATCACTTATTGTAATACAGCTTTTTTTTTATAATTATATATTAACCCTTTATAATTATTTTGTTTTGCATTTTTCTGTCTGCTTAATTGTCAAAAGATGAGTTTACTCACATAAACAGATCAAATGTTTCAGCCTATATAATTATATAATTATAAATTATATAATTTAAAAAACAAGTGAGCAATAAGTGATTATATATATTTTTAAATTATAAATATATATTTTATAAATATATATTTTGTAGAAAATATCAAGCTATTGTTATAAAATAAAACTAATAAATTCTATGTGCTTCTTGATCTTTATTTCATTCAGGGAAAAATTATGTGCATATTGATAGTATTCAATCATTTGGCTGTATTATAAAATTATTTATCAAATTTGAATAAAATTTTGTAATACAGCGCTTTGACGATGATGGTATAGCTATTAAAAAGCGTTTCAATGAATAATCCATTTGAAGCAACGACCTTCCGGTCAGTTGTTTAGAGTTTTTACCTCATTTGAGGCAGTTACTCTAGCTGCTCGAATAACCTGGTTGTTTCTTGGTTTGATGTTAATCTCTTTGTGGAGCATTTCCCAGGTCCCATGAAGTGGGCCTGTTGCACGATGTTTGGCCAAAGGAGCTCCAAGTTACCCTCGGGGGTAACTTCATACTGGCCATTCAATGAATAAGTGATTATTGAACGTTTTTATAAACTTTTGTGTTGGGCTGAGTGTGATCCATTTGTGTTAATGTTGCCATAATATTGAAACACAGTGATTGTGTTCATGGTTTAGCTATTTTGCATTTTCTCGAAGAAAGAAATCTATCGAGTAAAATTTATCAAGTTCTGTTATTCGTAATTGGTTTCGTCTTACAGGATTCTGTACGAATTGCAATACGATTTCGCATTACTGAATTATCGATAAAATGTGTTCGAAACGTGTAAAACGAACTGTTGCGCGCGTCTTCATTTCCTTGACGTCACATTATTGATGTCATGTTTCGTCGTCACGGCGCAACATTCGCGAATTTCGCTAAATTGCAGGCAAGTTGCCAGCTACCCTCGCACTTCTAACGCAGTCGGGTGATGCGTGTAGTCGATATACAAGGCGACGTAGTAACAATACATTAAAATCGAACCGGGTCGAGAAACTGGAAAAACGGATTTTCACCGACTTCCACAATCCATTTGATACTTTTAACATTATCTTAATCGATTGACGCGCTTCAAACACACATCAATTATGATTTAATTCGTGTTGTTTTTATCCCGTGGATAGAATGAGTAAGTCGTTTTATTATAGGTGTTTAATCGTTGCATGATTTGCAAGGACATGTCTTTCAAGGTTGTTGAAGGATCCAGGAATGCGCCATAGCTTAATTCAATTAATAATGCTTGATATTATTTGCTATGTTTCAAATATCTCGATGAACTTGTACGGCTATTTGTTGATATTATATCTAAACATAGCCATATATATATATATATATATATATATATATATATATATATATATATATATATATATATATATATATATATAATTCCATATATGTTCGATGTTTAAAATAGCTAATTTTTGTATAATTTGTATACATTATTTTGATGTTAATAAAATGTAATGAATTTGTATTACAGTAACATAATTTCGTTTAGTTGATAATTCTCTGTGTTTTTCCTTTATTAAAAATGAACTTTTCTCTCAGATGCAACTGGTTTTCGTGACAGATACTGATTATTCTTTTTCAGTCTTTATACTTTGGTGTCAAGACAGTTTTCAGTAACATCAGTTTAATGTAATGTGGTGTTTTATATTTTTTACATTTTTACACATAAATGCAAACATATTATATATATATATATATATATATATATATATATATATATATATATATATATATATATATATATATATATATATATATATATATATATATATATATATATATATATTTAATAATATCATAAAATAAATAATAGTTGCGTGTATAATATCGCTTATAAATTTAATACATTATCTAAAAATTTATTTAATATTTACATGAAAAATGTATAATAAATCAAAGAATGTTTGCTTCAGAATAAATATTATATTTTTAATTTTAAGTGTGAATTTTTTTTTTTTGTATTTTAATTATCGGAATTTCTACTTCCTGTTAAAAATTAGATAAAATATATACAATTTTCAGTCTTTATTAAGTAGATTTATCTTTTTAAATTTGTATTATATATATAATGAATTCATTTTTATTTAAATAAAAAATGCTATTTCAAAGCGCTACGCCGGAAAATGCTATTTAGTTTCCGTGGTAACGGTAGATGAAAATCGTATATTCTTGTTACCTAGTAACGCAGAATCTCTATGTGAAATTAACGTTGCGACTAGAGTAAAGAAAAAACCAAAAATGATATTTACATGTTCACACACATACATACACACACACACACACACACACACACACATATATATATATATATATATATATATATAAGTGTGTGTGTGTAAATGTATTTATTAAACATATTTATACATTTGATTTTTTGAAAATAAATTACTACCATCTTTGTATAATAAAAATTAAAATATTTTATAGGCATTGTATTTTCGTAATGTTTTTTAAAAAAAATTCTTTCTTAACTTAAAACTAAATATGTTCCAACGATAAAAATCAAAACTATATTTGAGTTATTTTAAAATATTTTAATATTTGAAATGTATAAAGTAAATTTTATTACAATTTCTATAATACGTTTTGATGACAATTTCTTTATATTTAGAGGAAAAAAAATACTTCAATCTACTTGTTTATTATTTTCAAGTATATCATCTTTTATTAAAAAAAAGATTTAAAGTGCCTTCTTTATATCTAATGTATTCTCGAGTTAATAACGAATATTTATATTATTTTCGAAAATTTCATTTTAATATAAATTTTTAAATTAGACGCTTAAAACTTTCCAGCACAAACTTATACGAATATTTAATATTATTTTCACGATCGAAATTTAAAAACACTACCTGTATATAATGTCACCTCTTTCTAAAACTTTGAATTTCCCTACGGGCTTTAACCGTCTCCGACCTATAGAAACGTTCATAACTTTAATCCGTTTTTATAAGAAAGGAAAACCTTCGCACATGTGTATGTTGTTTTTACACGTATATTTGGCAATATCCAAATAAAACTGCGGTACGATTGTATCTTCCGATATCGTGAAATATAACTTCGAGTCCTATGTTACTTCCAAACAGTGCAATCAATTCAGTAACACGAGAGATACTAGTTATGCTAATATTTCTGTTTAAATTTGCAAAGCCTATTGACATTTTTGTAAATTTATTTAAAATTCTTTTTCGACAAAAAAGTATTCTCTTTCATATGATTATATATATATATATATATATATATATATATATATATATATATAAACACACATACATACATATATATATATATATATATATATATATATATATATATATATATACAGGGTTTTCTAATAAGGATGTTAAAAATTTGACAGCTGGTGACATCCACGTTTGAATTTTTTTTAAATTCATTTTGACATTTCAACTCAGTATAGTTTCGCAAATTATTATGGAATGTTTAACACTTCAATAACGCTTTGAAACTATAAAAACTTCAATAGACTTGTTGATACAAAAGGTTAACGAGTCCATTATTTCACGAAATGTGGCCATCGATTGGCCTCCAAGATCATTTGGTCTAACTCCATTGGATTATTTTCTGCGGGGTTATATGAAATCATTGGTTTATACTGATAAACCACAAACTACAGAAGCATTAAAAATAAACATTGAACGTGTGATATATGAAATTGGACCACAATTATATAAAAAAGTGACTAAAAATTAAATTAAACGAATGCACTATGTCAAGCGAAGTCGTGGTGGTCATATGAGTGAAATTGTGTTCTATCATTAATGCCATAGAATATGCTTAAAAATAATAAAAAAATAATAACTAATTAATCAAATACTTGTTGTTTTATTTACATTTAAACTTCTGAAGCGCTTATTGGAAAACCCTATATATATATATTCATAATAGTCTTTCTATCTACCGCTGAATGAAGGTCTCTTCCAATACATATACAATTATTGACAATATTTATATCGTTACTAAAATTTAAACTAGAGTTAAATATTTTTTGTATAATAAACTGTTGAAAAATTATTAATATAAAATTGATATAATTCACGAACTAAATATAATTAGTGTTAAGTAAATATTTTTCTTTTTCTTCATTACACACTACTGAAGAGTGGTTAATATAAAATTAATATAATTAAATTTTACAAAGTAGATCTTAAATTCTGTTTTTAAATAATCATTAATTTTAACATTATATATATATATTTCCAATATTTTAAAAATGTTTGTAAACATTTATAAATAACTTGTAATTTTATTACTAATTTTCTAGTATTATAAATATTTCACATAACAGACTATATCAATTCTGAATTGAATTATCTTCGAGTTGATTAATAAATACTATTAATATACATATAAATCGTCTGTAACCATAATACTATTGACAATTTTAACTAATACAATGTATAAATGATGTACGAAGACAAAGAAAAGTAATACCCGTACAGGTGGTAACTAAATCTTTCTTGTGTGCGGTTATAAGCGGCTTACGTCTTGACAATTACTCGTTTGGAGAGAAAATGGGTAGCCAAGCATTTATTAAACCGAAACGTATCCCGAATAATGCGTTTAGTTAGAGTGTTTGTTGGATGTGGATTTTCTTTTTATTTGTTATACATAAAATAACATTTCAGATAATGTGAACTATTTCTTTTACCTTACTTCTATTTCGAAACTTTATCCAGTCTTATCTTTTGTTTACGTTATACAAATCTATTAAGAAAATACGAAAATTTATTTTCGCAAAGCACTTAGTAGTTTTTTAAGATTACTGAATATAAATTCGTGATATTCAAAATAATTTATTAAAGATTTCTCAACAAATACTTCCTGTCTGTTTGTTACAACTGCATTTGATGATATTATCTTTAGAGATTCTTGAGATACGTTTGTATGTTTCTTATTTTAAATACAAAATACAAGTCAGCATAATGATTTTGCTACAACAGGTAAGATATGTAAAGTTATGGAATGTGTAATGAAACAGTCTTGCAAATCAAATGTGTTTTGAAAAAATCAACACGGATTAAATCTCAGTTTTTATATAAATCTTAGATAACAAATCTAGTCTAAAACTTTCCATATGTTCCTATGAAAATACTATTTTTAGAATATTTCTAATACTTTTAATAAGCTCCTTGAATCTAATTATAATTAAATTGAATCCTCTCAGTTTTGATGAATTCAAACATACATATAAAATAGAAATCAAAGAATAAAAACAAATTATTTGCTGATAAATTTATAATAATTTCAAGGATTTTCCAGAATAGTACAATCGATATTTTCTTCATTCTATTTATTAGTAATGTTTTATATAGAATTGATTCAATTTGTTATCTCTATTATATAAGAGACATTGTATCAAAGTCCAATATTCGTCATTTATAAGTAGACATTAGTAAATTGTTAGAAATATAATTCTGAGAAAAATACTATTGTGGTATTTACTAATAGGAAAATTATTACCTAAATATATTAATATATCAATAGAATTGCAATTATCTTGTTACCATCATCGTTGCTTTATTTTTTGTTTAAAAGGCAAATTAACATCTTTGAAATTTTACATTACTTAAAATTATTTCAACTGAGGACTTGTGGCATATATCATCGTCTATCGTTCGAGAAATTATGTTCGATTCCCGGTCAAAAAAGTTTTGTTTGGGGATAGACATATGGCTAGCAATTTCATCTCATAAAAAACATCCCTTATAGATCTCTGATAAGAAAAGTCCTACTAAACTATAATTGTCAGATAGACTAAGGTCCTATAATGACCCTAATTTCCAAGCAATGTATGTTTGTATTATTTAAAAATATAATTGTACTCAATACGAATATTCTTATTATTTAAATCGATTTACAAAAATGGTTATAGGTAATTTAAAAGATAATGTAGAAAAATATTTGTAATAAATTTTACAATATATTTTATGTTTGAACTATATTTTAATTATCATTTGAGCAATGGTAATCTAGCCTTATTTTTTTGATTATTGAATTTTTCTTATTTCTGTTTTATTTTATTTTGTAACATTTTGAATAAATTTTATCTTTAATTGTTTCTGAAATGAATATAAAGTTAACATAAATACTATATAGTCTTATGCTAACTTTATATTGATTGTAGAAGAACCACTGGACAAATAAGCTACTTATTCAAATTTTTTTAGATTTTATACAAGTGTTAATTAATCACTTTCAAATATAAATTTCAATGACTATATCAGTATATTCTATAATATTAGAATATTTAAATCATACATTCATCCACTTATTTCTAACTATATTTGTTTAACACGTCTATAAGTATTGAGTTATTTCTTTTACTTTCTTTTTTCTTTTGTTAATACCACTACTTATTAATAAAGTAAATAATGAATAATTATTGATTATCTTTATTAAGTCATGTGATTTTGAAATGAATGATTCATTTATATGATATAGTAGATTAGTCATAGTGTCAAATTAGTAGTGATATTTTTTAAAAAATATTTTTAATATATAGGAGTTTCCAATAAGCGCTTCAGAGTTTTAAATAGAAATAAAACAAAAAGTATTTAATTATTTATTTTTAAGCATATTCTATGACATTAATGATGGAACACAATTTCATTCATATGACCACGTTTGACATAGTGCATTCGTTTAGTCTAATTTTCAGTCACTCTTTCACATAATTGTGATCCAATTTCATGAATTACATATTCAATGTTTATTTTTAATGTTTTTGTTGTTTGTGGTTTATCAGCATAAACCAATGATTTCATATAACCTTACAAAAAATGATCCAATGGAGTTAGATCACATGGTCTTAATGGTCAATTGATTAGTCCATTTTGTAAAATATTTGGTTCATTAAACTTTAGGTTTAATAAGTCTATTGAAGTTTTTACAATTTCTAAACGTTGTTGAAGTGTTGAACGTTCCACAATAATTTGTCAAACTATACTTAGCTGAAATGTCAAAATAAGCTTAAAAAAAATTTAAACATGGCTGTCATCAGCTGTCAAAGTTCTGATATTTTTATTGGAAAACCCTATATAAAAAAACTAACAAAAGTTTTTTTTTCAATTAATTTGAGTTATAAAGTATCAGATTATATTATCAAGTTATAATAAAGTATTGAAGTAATTTATGAAAATTAATTAAGTTGTTTCAAATAATTCTTGAATTCACAACCTATTTAAAAATAACATTTTAATGTTTATATATATATATATATATATATATATATATATATATATATATATATTTCTTTAAACTCAATTTCTATCACACACGTTTAATAAAAGTCCAGCGATACGCAACTTCTCAGAACAGAAAAAGTTACAACTTTCACCCCTTTTTTCTCATTTCCTCATACTTTCTTTGTAAGTCATTTGCATTTGAGAGGGTGGCGAGAGAAAATTGTTTCTAGAGACGTCTGATCTGGATGCTCGTCACGAACTTTTTTATGCCACGAACAACGTGCTTCTTGATTCTATTATAAGGTTCCTTTGATGCGTCGACATTCATTTTAAGTCGAAAAAATTTGACCTATTACTTTTTGTTGTCAATGATTTTATATTTATAGTACACGATAAATAACTAATGCTGAGTTTGTATTTCACTCTCAATAAAGGTTTATATTTATTTTTTTTTGTAAAGGAAGATACCTGTTAAAATTATTCTTTTTATTTCGTTTTTTATTTTGATGCTGGGTTTTGAACTTAAAAAAAATGAACCCATATACGAGGGATGTTTGATAAGTCAGTGTAAAAATAAAAACTGCTTCATTTTTTTGAATAAATCGTTTTTATTTTTCAACATAGTCTCCTTTTAGGCTTATACACTTCATCCAACGCTGCTCTAGTTTGTTGATCCCTTCCGAATAATAGGATTTGTCCAAGTCTGTAAAATAGTCATTCGTTCCTCTAATCACCTCCTCGTTCGAATAAAATCTTTTTCCCGCGAGCCATTTCTTCATATTAGGGAACAAATAATAGTCCGATGGAGCCAAGTCTGGAGAATAGGGGGGATGTGAAACGATTTGGAACCCTATTTCCATTAGTTTTGCGGCCACAACTGCTGAGGTGTGAGCTGGTGCGTTGTCGTGATGAAAGAGGACTTTTTTGTGAGCTAATCGGGGACGTTTTTCTTGCAACTCGGTTTTCAAACGATCCAATAACAATGAATAATATGCACCTGTAATGGTTTTACCCTTTTCCAAATAGTCGATAAAGATTATTCCTTGCGAATCCCAAAAGACAGTCGCCATAACCTTCCCGGCCGAAGGAATTGTCTTCGCCTTTTTCGGAGCAGATTCCCCCTCGATAACCCATTGTTTAGACTGCTCTTTGGTCTCAGGAGTGTAGTGATGTATCCATGTTTCATCTACAGTGATGAAACGACGCTTAAAGTCCTGCGAATTTCACTGAAACAGCTGCAAACCGTTCTTGCAACACTTCACACGACCTCGTTTTTGGTCGATCGCGGCACCCACCTGGCGGATAGCTTTTTCATGTCCAAATGTTGGTGCAAAATATTATGTACCCGTTCACGCGAGATGCCTACAACACTAGTAATCTCACGCACTTTCACTCTTCTGTCATCCATCACCATATCATGGATTTGATCAATGATTTCTGGAGTGGTGACCTCAGCAGGGCGTCCAGAACGTTCAGCGTCTCTTGTGCTCATATGGCCACTCCGAAAATTTTGAATCCACTTATAAACCGCACTAATCGAAGGTGCAGAGTCACCATAATGTTTACAAGCTTCTGTTTAGTCTCCTGAGGCGTTTTGCCTTTAATGAAGTAGTGTTTAATCAACACGCGAAATTCTTTTTCGTCCATTATTTGACAATCACTCGATTTCCTTGATTCCAACGATTGTCAAACACAAAGGAATAGACCGATATGGCTGAAACTTGATGTATGTTCTTCCAAGAGGTGCTACTAATTAAAAATAACTTCGATATGCACCAGTGGTGCCATCTTTCGGAAATTACACGGACTTATCAAACGGTCCTCGTATATATATTTATATATATATATATATATATATATATATATATATATATATCATTTATAATTGAGTGAAAGATAAAAAAATAAAAATAAAATTTTTCTCTGGTATTTGAATGAATTTTATTAATAGTTTGATATATTTTAAAAGAAATTTGTACATATATACTAAAATTAACCAAATGTATGGAATTAGTAATAACAAAATTATGTTCATGCTATATTTTTAACAAATCGATTTTATATGTTCTTAAAAAAAACTTTTCTCATATCAATCAAAAATATTTTTTAAAGAAAAAATATGTATTTAAAAAATTGATAAATTGCACTCAGTATTTTTATTATTTGAATTTTTATAAAGAAATTATTTTTTTATATACATATATATATATATATATATATATATAAAATAAATCTACTATATATATATATATATATATATATATATATATATATATATATATATATATATATATATATATAGTTACATAGTAGATTTATTTTATATAGAAAAAAAGAGTTCGGTAATCCGATAAGATCTCTAGCATGTCTTCTTCATTGATAAGAGTCTGTACGCATTTCTTGGTTGGAAATAACTATCTGATCGGTTCATAATTGTTAGACAGAGCTTTTATGTCAAGTTGACATGATGTTACTGAAGCGTTAAGCCCCATCAAGTTACGCGCGCGTTAACAATTTATTGGAAGGAAAAAAGATCAGGCATCATCGAGCTTTTCATCACTAACTATACAAAGTCGTGTGCGCGTTAAGGACTGTCGGATTGCGCGATCGACAAAGAACAAGTTACTTCATTTATCTCACTATTTTATTATCAAAAAGTTTCCTTGATGTTTTTATTGTTCGAATGTCGATGGTTTCTATTTGATACGTTTCATATTAGTACCTATTTTTAATTATCTTTTACAAGTATATAAATTGTTCTTAGATTGAAAAATTAATTATTAAATTTTATCAGTTTTATATAAAAATTAGGAAACGAATAAATCTCTTGTTTGTGAAAGAATATAACTTGAGAAATAAGTATTTATATAATTTTAATAACAATTTTTTTACTTTTAATTAACTTTTAATAATTAATTTATAATAATCAGATGTGTTTTGTGAAACTGTTTTCACATTCAAAATATTTATTTTATTATTTTATTAGACAGTAAAGTGTTTAATAAAATATACAACATTCGTAATAAACGTGTATTGATTTTTAATGGAAGTGGACTGTATTTTTGAGAAAATACAAATTTGAAAAATATGTAGATAAATATTAGTTGATTACAATGATTGAAAAATAGTCACCATTACCATCATCTCTAGCCTCTTTTTATCCATTACTGGATGAAAGTCTTTTTGAAAAGTTCTTAGTTCCATTAATCAATGCCTTTTTCTTCCATTCTACACTGATTAATTGTCTTATATATATATACCAAGAAAATTTGTCCAATACTTGAAAAAAAATAAAACTGTACAATATCTTTGTTGATAAATCAACTTGTCATAAATACATAATTAAAATTTTCCATTTATTTACAGACTCGTTATATTCAAAACACCGCACGCTTTCCATAATTGAGGGAAACAAGTGTTGAGTGTTGTCATCTATGCACAGAGCAGTATATCTTGGTCATTTAAGTCGAGAAAGAGCAGAGCGATGGGCAAGGGAGATAAACGTGGAATAGCACAAAAATCTGATGGTGAGTGTAATTTATTTTTATAACTTACTTAATAACATAAACATTCTTGTATATGTTAACTATATAAGAACTGAAATGAGATTACATGAGTATCGTATTAAAAAAATTCAATTTTTTTTACATCAAGTTTGTATTCTGTTTGTGTAGTTATATTTTTTTATGTATATAGTAATAGTATTTTTGTTATTTGATTAATGCCATTTTTTTAAACAACATACATTTATGAATTTTCAAAAATTTAAGAACTATTTATTAATATAATAAAATCAAAACTTTTTTAATTTAAATTTAATCTGTAATTGAAATTAATTTCAATTTAGTTTATTGTATTTAATTTCATAATCTAAACTTGTTAATAATATAAAAATGTTTCCCTTTTATTATTAAATACATTAAATATTACATATATTTATTTATGCAAGAAATTTAATATTTTTTTAGGAAGTCAATTTTTATGAGCTTTTTTATTTATAGTTCATTAAAAAATCTTTATATTCATATATATATATATATATATATATATATATATATATATATATATATATATATATATATATCATATGTATGATTAAGTTTGAAACGATATCTTCTTATTTTGATTTATAAACGCAATAAAAGAATATTCACTTCATTTTAAACTAACTACATAAAATCCAGTAAAACGGTCACTCTCTGATGTGCGAAATTTCACGCACTGTCGAGTTTTTCAGTTGACCGATCAGAGTAAATAAAAGCTTTCAACGTCATTTTTTTTGTACTTTTTTCATTGTCGCCGAGATTCGTGCTTGAGAACTATTGTATATCATTCGATCGTTTCAAAACTGCTTTGACGTTTTTTCCCCTATGCAGTAATATCAACTATGAACACAAAAAGGAATATTCTGATAACAGTAATTGACACATATTTATCTTTTGAAACTGTTAGAATGTGAATAGTAAACATGATTATCAGTGTAAAAAGCGAAGCTGTTCAGTTACGTTGAATAATAATGAAAGCTTTTTTCAGTAAGGTAGAATGAACGAATTTAATTTTAAAATTAGTTTAGATATATATTATGTTATTGCTGGTATTCAATAATAAGGTTTATTTTTGATTTTCATAATAATATTAAATTGTTTAAAATAAATGGAAAAGATAACGTTGTAGTATAAAATCTGAATTAGGACTCTAGTGCCGAAGATAGCAATTGTACCAATGTTTTATTTTTTTTCTTTGAAATAATTACAAATATATTTTCAGTAATAGTCGTATAACGTATCATAATGTTTCTCTTGAATATTATATATCTTCCATTTCTTAATATCAGTGTGTTGTTTGGTTCCTTAAACGACACAATCATTATCGATTGCCAAACATTAAGTACAGAGTTAAAGATTATTATTCAGTAAGTTTAATTATTGGAATTCATTGGAATTTTATCAGTAAACAGAATTTTGTCCATTTTAAACGCCATTTATGTTTCACTATAACTAACTATATTTTAATAAATATTATATATTAGGTTGGCAAATATCTCCCTTCCGCCTTCTGGTCTTTTGAATTTCGCAGCTATGTACAAAAAAAAAAAAAAAGCGGAAGGGAGATACTTGCCAACCTAATATATATATATATATATATATATATATATATATATATATATATATATATATATATATATATATATATATATATATATATATATATATATATATATATACCGACTGGGTAGCACAGTGGTTTGGATCACCGCGTGTCATGCGGGAGATTGCGTTCGAATCCCAGTCGGAGAATCGCTCATTTTCGAGGGTTGAGTATGAAGGCCGACAACCTCATCTTGTAAAAAATAACTGTCGAGAAGGGAGTAAACCCCGAATAAAAAACTCTTCACCAATCCGCCTGGTCAGTGTGGTGAATATGATCAAATACCAGTGAATGGTAGCATTCATCGAGGCTCTCGTCCAGTAGTGGATTGATATGGGCTTTATGATGTGATGATATAAATATATTTATATATATATGTATATACACTGACGTGCAAAAGTATTTGCCGTATGGGTAACATAAGCAATTTATTGATATAATTCAATAAAATTGTTAAATTGAAAAAAAATTATTTCATTAATAATAAATATAATATTCATTAGAAAAAAATACAAAAAAAACAATAATTAATTCTATTATATAGTAGAAATTGTTAAAATAAATACAGTAGGTTACATTTTTGCTGAGCAAAAGTATTCACCATTTATTGGTAATGGCATACAATATCAAAGTTTTTGTTGAATAAATGTGACAGCATTGCAGTATAACTAAATATTAATATTTTCCTAGGATTCCCCATTCAGTTTACGTTGACAGTTTTCATCATTTAGTGAGTTTTACGAAGATATTTCAAAAATGGGACGCAAACAAAAAGAATCTTGTATATCCAAGAGAGAAATAACTATAAATTTGCAACAAAAAAAGAAATCATATGAGGAGATTTTGTAAATAGTGTCCAAGAGTCGTACTATTGTCCATGATATCATAAAACGCTTTAATGATACCGGAAGCTTAGAAAATTGCTAAAGAATTGGTCAACCATCCAAACTTACACTAAATGAACAACGTAATATAATTATTATTATTAAGAAAGAGTCTAAAACAAGCTCGTTCTGTGTCGCAGGACAGTTAGAAAAATATATTGGAAAAAAACTATATTCTTGTACAGTACGGATAATTTTTAAAAAGGCTGGTTACAACGACCGCGTCTGCAGAAAAAATCAGCTATATGTAAAGTGAACCAAACAAAAAGGTTTCAATTTGCAAATAATTATAAAAATAAATGTAATGAGGAGTTTTGGAACAAGGTTGAAAGTAAATTGTTTATTTATCGTTCTGATGCCCAAATTTTGGTATGGAGAAAGAAAAATACAGAACTGCAAGAGAATCATATACACGAAATTTTTAAACATGGTGGTGGTAAAAATTGTTAAATATGGTAGGGTTTCATGGCCGCTTCTGAAGTTGGTAACCTAGTTTTTATCGACGAAACCTTTAATAAGTTCTAATATTCGAATATTTTAAAACAAAATTTAAAAGAAAATGCTAGAAAATTGTGTGTGAATAATGAATATTACTTCCAACATAACAACCCAAAGCATACTGTTCATATAGTGAAGCTTTGGGTTCTCTACAATACTCTCCATACACTGAAAACACCGCTACAATCTCCCAATCTAAATCCCATAGAATATTTTTGGGATTTATTAGAGAGAAATTCGACAGCACCATATTACCTCCTAGAAACAATTTAAAACCCTACTTCAAAAGAAGTGGGCAAATGTAACATCGGAAGCAACAAAAAAATTAATTTAATCAATGCCAAATCGTTTAAATGAAGTAGTAAAAAGAAAAGGGAAAGAAACGAGATATTAAACTCTTTTTTTAAAAAAATTGTTGATATTTCTTCTGCATAATATTAAAAGTGGTGAATACTTTTGCTCAGCAAGAATGTAACCTAGTGTATTTATTTTAACAATTTCTACTGTATAATAGAATTAATTAGAGTTTTTTGTATTTTTTTCTAATAAATATTATATTTATTATTAATTAATTTTTTTTTAATTCAACGACTTTATTGAATTATATCAATAAATTTCCTATGTTACCCATACGGCGAATACTTATGAACGTCAGTATATATATAGATATATATATATATATATATATATATATATATATATATAGAGAGAGAGAGAGAGAGAGAGAGAGAGAGAAAGAGACGCGCATAAGTCAGGGCACACATGGGTACCATAAGCAATTTATTGATATAATTCAATGAAGTCGTTAAATTAAAAAAAATATTAAATTAAAAATAAATATAATGAATAAATTTAATGAATATTATATTTATTTTTAATTAAATATTTTTTTTTAATTTAACGACTTCATTGAATTATATCAATAAATTGTTTATGGTACCCATGTGGGCCCTGACTTATGCGCAATTGTATATATATATATATATATATATATATATATATATATATATAAATATATATATATATCACTAACTTACCAGTGCATGAATTCTGATTTGCTTGATATAATATATACACATAAGTTATTGTGAAAATGAAAATAAATATAAATCAATAGTGAAAAATGTTATATACTCACCGCTTATATATATATATATATATATATATATATATATATATATATATATATATATATATACATGAAAATAATATTAATAAAATACGTTAGTACTTTTTATTTTATTGTGTGTTATTGTAAATAAAGTTTTATAATTGTTTTCAAAATTTTACAAAATTTGTTACAAATTATAAATTAACTTATTATAATAATTGATAAAAATAACTTGAGTAAAAATCATATATATATATTATATATATATATATATATATATATATATATATATATATATATATATATATATATGCATATGTATATACAAACATCAAAAGTAATTTCAGAAAATAAATAAACTAACAACAAATTTAAATGTCTGCATTTCTATTCGAGTCAGCAACTAATAATTTAATATGAAATTGAATTGTAATTTGTACAACATTGACGAAATTATTACTCTACGAAAAAAGAAAATGTTCGAACAATATAATACAATTTTAATTGAATAGATAATTTTGATCTTTAACAATTTGTTGAAATTTTAAAATATTTTTATATAAATACATAAATGACATTTTCGAAGAACGCAATGACGAACCTCTATTAAATTTTAAGAATCAGTTTATAATTATTCACTAAATAATTAACTGTTCTAACCTTTTGCTTGCATACATTTCATTGCTATTAGAATTTTTATAAGATTAATTGAATTGTTATGTAGTAATGTTTGCTTTTTTAAAAAATATATTTAAACTTTAGTTTCTAAATTAGTTAAATAAATAAATAAATATTACCTGCTTCTCAGAAATTCATTAACGATCGTTAAAAAACTTCGTACAGAAAAAATAATCATCAAAATATTAAACTTACAAATACACTTCAAATATCATTTTATGTTTGTAAATTTAGGTTCGCCAGTATAGAAAATAGTGATATATTATTTCTTTTTTCAATTTAAAAATTAAACATCACAATTATTATTGTTTCTTTATAAATAGACAAAAAATATCAGTTAAAATTTATATAAAATGTAATATCAAACTTATTATATACAAAATATATTTTAAGATAAAAATTAACCAAAGATAAAAGTGGCATGGATTTGTCTATTATATTATTTTATTGATATAAGATTCAATTTCATTTAACATATGATAAATAGTTATTAAAATAAAAGAAACAATAAATCGATTGGTCTTTAAGAAAATATCTCTTATTGATTGTATTTTACAAATGTAATTACATATACTCAAATATTGAAATATATTTAAAAAATGTTTATGTGAACAAAACGAGCATAAAAAAATATATTATTTCGATATGCTTACGGATATTTTGTCGTTGCTAATACTTAGTATATGTATATATGATTATGGTATTGAATTACAGATTAGTTTTTTAGTGAATTAACTTCAGTACTTTATATTCTATATAGACTTGGTTAGAATTTTTTGAAAAATAAATTTCATTTAAATAAAAAGTAGATGATTTGCAGTTAACCGTTATGTTACTATCTGGAATTTTCCACATTAATTGCTACCCGGGGTACACGTGTACCCTATTACAAAATGCCATTATTACGGCCCTGAATTTGTATATCTAGCGGCGTCTATTGTATAAATATGGTGGATGTAGTAATTAGAGGGGTTCATCAGTTAAATGTCATTTGAATTAATATTTTTTTAATAAAAAAAATTTATAAATATCTAAATCTTTTCCAAATTTCCCAAATAATGGGGATCTGACTGGGCAAAATGATCCTTCCAATAGAAATTTATTGACTTCAACACAAAGGCGAAAATGGGTACATGTGTACCTGGGTTGTAACATAACGGTTAATATGAATTACATATTTTTTGGGATATTTTATAAATTTTAATTGCGTATTGTAATTTACTATTGATCTAAATTTTTATTATTATTGATTTGGAACTGTGATTAATTCACTTTTATACAAACTAATCAATTATCTCAAAATTACAATATTCTATAAAAATGTTTAATGGTCACTTTTTGTTCATTTAGTTGATAATTCAGAGTTTCTTCAATAAACTGATAAACTCTTTCTTTTTAATTGATATTTCGATCGGAGATGAGTTTCCATTCTTTAAAAAATGCGAATTACCAAATAAATTGAACAATACTCATAAAACAATTTTATAAAATCTTATAGTATTGTAGTGCTATTCACGTGAGTTAAAATTTATCTTGTCATTTTTTATTTTGACTGGAAATAAAAAAATACTCAACAAAAAATCAATTCACATTGACAATTATTTGAGTTGCTTTCTCGATAAACTTACATTAATTATTTTTTCTGTTCATTCCTGGACACTACTGTTTGATTGAGTTCAGATATATTATTTCATTTGTTATAATTAAATTACTGAAGGAACATAAGGATTTGTATCAGTATGTAAATACGTATTTATAAATAATATCAGTTCAGAAATGAAATAAAACACAATGCTTTATTTCTGCGATTAAACACTGAAAAATCACTATTTGCGTAAAACTTTTCTGTCGTAAAATGTTTTGTGTTCAGTAAAAGAACAAATAAAAAAACAATATTATAAAAAAATATATTTATAAAAAAATCTTTGTCAAATGTCATTCTCTGTGATATTAAGGTTCGTTGTAAATATTGTTTCGATATATAGTAATTAGGTTCGTCTTGAAAATTCATATTAGTTACTGATAGACTGGCTACAATGGAACCCTGGCACCGATACTTCACTGTCGTTCGCGCCCTTGTCTACGATTTCTTCCCTAAAAGAGACGATTATAATTCAATCTAATAGAAGAGAGCATACTATCTGAATTTAATAATTTAGTTTTCAATAAATAAATAAATATAAATAGGTTAATTTCTGTCGTAAAATTGCATCGTTTGTCTTAAAGCTGCTAGCGCGAATTCCCTACTGCACGGACTTATGTCCCAAAATGCGCCCCTACACCCGAGATTTTCAAAACACGCATAACTAATCGTGTCGGTTGATCCTGTGCAGCACGAAACGATTGCCCAGACACACCGTGTCGGATCGTTTCTCATCGACGGAGGTCTGGTAGTAGTCGTTGTTGTTGTTGGTCTTACCGTGGTCGAGAAGCGTGAGTTGGTGTTTGGCCGTTGATTTCGATTAGTCTGCTGTGACTGTCTTGTAGGATCGAAGAACGAGATTGAATCGTCATTTCCAATATCGATTTGTGGTCGTAATCCCTGACTCGGCCTCTCTGGTCTCGATAATGACTGCTGTGGTGGGTTATAATCGACAAAGTTTGCATCTTTATTCGAATTGTGGAATAATGAAGGTACCGGTCTTCTTGTTCGTACTTGTTGCGTTTCGGGTCGTCTTGTAGTAGTGGTTTCTACTGCTCCCCAATTTGGAAGTGTACTAGGTCCAAAACGGTCTTCAGTTATTAATGTATTAGGAGTCACTGGAGCATTAGTAGTTTGCGTATTGGTTGGAAATTGAGTACCCGTTGGATATTGACCTTGTGGATAAAATTGTGGAGGGAACTGAGGATAAAATTGTGGGATATACGGAATGTATGGAACTTGATTTTGATAAGGAAAAGGTACTAACAATGAAGGTCCGTTCACGCACCAATTCGATGTACCGACTACATAGATAATTGGAGTATTACCATTATGATGTCTCAATTGTGATAAAATATCTGTAGGATTGAATCCTTGTACTTGTCTAGGTACACGTGGCGACATTTCTTTCGTATCACGTTTATTTCGAATCAGTGTTTGGATCATTGAATTACTCGAATAATGAACAACAGGGTTTTGCTTAGTCGCTTTTTCCACTTTATTCTTTTTTTCGTGTTTGTGTTTAGTATGCTTTTCGTGATCAATGAATCCTTTTTCACATCCTACTTGTAGTTCAGGAACAGTATCTACTTGCGTATCAAACTCTAATTTGTCTTTAACGTGATATGGTATAGAATCACTTTTCTCTGATGAGATCGTTTTGTCGACGTTTCGTTCATGATTCGTTGAAGAACGCTCTACACTTTGCGGTTTTGTTTCACTGTTTGTTATTTGCTCTCCGGTCTTATAGTAATGTGAGATAAGAGGAGATTCTTCAGATAATTTCGATTGTTGTTCTAATGTGATTGATGATACAACACACACAATAACTACTAATACACACGAAAGCATCTTCATTGTTGATATAGATGTTGTGTCCTGTAACAAACAAAAATATTACAAATGCATATCTTAATTCTCTAAGAATTATTAATTCAACTAATTTTCTTAATTATTTTTTATATACTTATAATTAACAATGATGAATATTTTTTTAAATAGATTCATTAGAACAAACTTAATGTTAAGTCTTAGAAAAATATTCATTTTTAGTTTTGTAAAATTAGTTTTATAAAATTAATTTACATAGCCATTAACAAGAATATTATTTAACATAATTGTGAGAACTGCATTAATGTACGATAATATGTCTTTTGTACTTGTTTATGGCGAGTGGTCAATGAAAGTTTAACTAATTTTTTTTTACCTTGACCTATTGTTTTTACTCTACTATAACAACATAACTTGTGCAACAGGTCATCACATTTATTTGCTACGAGTGACGTTGTGTTTTCTACATTGTATAAGATTAATAAAGGAAAACAGTTCTGTTTTAGAAGTATATACATGAAGATACGCACAGATACTTTATAAATTTTCTCTCTCTCTCATATATATATACACAAAAGTATCTACATCTTCAAATCATACTTATGTAATTTAATAATATAAGGACAAAATGATATTTTAAAAATTTAAACTCATAAATGAATTTCAAGATAGATTACAAAAAAAGGAATCGATTAAGTTGATTAATTTTAATAAATTAAACTGAAATAGGCTAGTTCACACTAGTATTCATGCCTATAGTATTCACGACATATTACTGCTCATCTCACACCCTCTTACCATCAAACTCACCCACCTAAAAAAATTAGTTTTCTAAAAAGAGGATGTGAGACGAGTGGTAATACGTCGTGAATACTGTATGCGTGTATACAAATGTGAATTAGCATAATAAGATCATTTAAATTAGCTTAAATTATTTCTTTATAAGTATAAATTGGAATTGATAAGAACTTGTAATAAAACAAAGCTACTTTCTGTTTAATTTTTGATTTGAAAAGATTTAAAAATGATTCATATTTAAATCAATGTTTTATATAGAAACATTCAAGATAAATACGATATTGTAATTCATTTAATGTATTTTTTATGTCTTCGTATCAAATTCGTTTGAAGCAAAAATGAAGAAAAATCTTAATTTCATTTTATTTAAAATGAAATAAGAAAGTTGTTATATTATGAAAATAATAAAAGTTGTGGAAATAATACAGTTATATCAAATTCCATAAGACATATTTTAAAACATTATCTCGGTTCTCTAACATTCTAAAACGTTTATAAAATTTATTTGAATCGTCCAAATAGAAAAAAATATAGTAATTTATTTAGTAATGTTTTTTATGATAATGAAACATTTGAAATCATCTCCTATACTGATTTTTTTGTATTGTTGATTGTGATTCATTCTACATACTGGTTTTTTAATTATATATAATCGTCTACAACATATAATATTAATATCACTTCATTATTCTTCATATATATTAAGATAGATTTATTGGAGAATATTTTAATTATAGAACACACTCGAGAAATCAACCTTGAAAAAGAGCTAGATATCAATATTATTTTACACTATGTGCGTGTTGTATGAATTGATTTTAATATTTACTATAGTATCGATACTTAACATTTATTATTTGTAAATCGAAAATATAATGATCATTTGTATAGTATTTTAAAAATTGTTGCATTCATACACACACGCACATAGATACGCATGTGTGTGAAAAATCATAGAAATTCCGAACATTTCACGAATTATGATTACATAAAATATTTTTTTAATAAAGTGATGATGCTCTTGCGGTTTTTAATATCAAATTTATAGACGATTCAGTTATTTACTTTACCGCTTACGTAAAAGCGGCTTTGTTTCTAAAAACAAGTCACACAACCATCGTTGAGAAGTTTGAAAAGTTTGTCGAGTTTCAAAACTTAAAGAGATGTTATGTGCTGTAGTATGCATTCCTTCCACCAGTACATATAAAAAAAACTTTTACAAATGTTTTTCTTGATTAAATTATTTCATATTTTTATGAATATTTTTCTTCATTACTTAATATTACTCTTATAAAAAAAATTTTTCGATATTTTTTTATTTATAATTTTTTAAAAAAAAAATCTAAGAATTTTTTCAAATATTATTGGTGATATTGAAGTTGTAATAAATCATGCCCACGAGCTTGAAAAAACGTTTATCATTTATATATATATATATATATATATATATATATATATATATATAGAGAGAGAGAGAGAGAGAGAGAGAGAATGTTTTTTTAACGTGATAGAAATTTAAATTGATTTCAATGTAAATTTCTACCACGTTTAAAAACACCTATATAATGGATCAATTTCATCTGACAAAATAAATCATAAATTGTGAAATAATTTCAAGAATATAAAATTATTTTTAGAAATAATGTTAGAAATGTTGTATAAAGTTTCATGTTTTAAATATTCATTCCGAAATTATTTAATTTTTATTAACATATTTCCAGTATATTTCGTATGTTCACTTTTTTTATTGCATGTTACATACTTATGTTGTTTGTAATAACAGTTTGTTCTACAATTGACTTATAATTAATCTAGAATTCTAAATTCCAATTTGTTCTATTAAAAATGTAGGTTGATTATAACTTTTAATTACTGTAGCTAATCGTCGTATTCTTTTGAATAGATACTTTACTGTAATTATTGTTTTTGAAATAGACTATGTATAGAAACTTAAAAAGATTCGATTTCATTATTTTTTATAAGCTATTTAGTGTTCCATAAAAAATAAATAATAATTGATAATTATCCATTTTGCTTATCTAATTATCTTTTGTATATTTTGATATTCGTAGGAACAAATTATATATTTCGAATTGAAAACAATCAAAAGTAATTACATAAAAAGATAAAATGAATAAAAGATTTTATTGATATATTAATTTGAACTTTTTTTAATGACTCCTTAACATTATTGCAACATTTATTAAAGTACAAAATAGTTATTAGTAGAGTTATCATTGAAATAATCAATAATTATAAATACGCTGAAATCCAAATTATATCCTTTATCTGTGAGTAGAGATGTAGTATATCAACTTTTAAAATAACAACATTTCAGTTTTATACAAATGAATTTACACGTTTAAATATCACAGGATTTTATAAAAATGTTCAATGATATTAAATGTTTAATATCAAATGGTCAATGTTCAATAGTAATAAACCAGTAAGTGATTATTTTTTTATAAACTGTCTTGGTATTGAAATGAATGATTCATTTGTGTGAATCAGTAGAGACTCGAATCAGTAACAACAATAGTTCAAGTTTTTATCGATTCTGTAAGGTATTAAGCAAGGATTGATATGAATTATTGATACATGAAAATAAAAATATAGAATTATATAGAAAATTAATATGAATCGTTTCGAACAATTATAATAAATGATTTATAAGAATCGCTGCAATAATATATGAGTTTCATATTTAAATGTGAAGGTATTTGTATTCTATTAATAGTCTGAAGTTGATTGTTCATACTGTATGTACATATTTAAATTGTAGTATAAGAATAAAACAACAATATTTCTGTTTATTTATTTTTACACATTCTATAGAAATTACTATTGAAAGAAATCGAAAAATTGTAATAATATTGATTGTTTAGAAAAAATATGTAAACAAATTTTATAGTACAATTCTATATACGAGAGTAGTTTGATAATTATGGTAAAAAAGTAAGAAAAACTAAATTGAAAAAAATTATATATATATATATATATATATCTTATGAAGATAATATATTTTTTAATACAAAAATGCTGAATTATCACGACAGTAATATAAGAACATATGTATGTACTGATCTTTTTCTAACCATATATTCATACTTATTTATTAAAGAATGTAAATTATTCAATGAAAAAGTGTTTAAATAAACTTTATTGTATTTGTATACATTTTTATTTATTTGTTATTTTTAATAGACTTTGAAATGCCTATCTATTTTTTATATAAATCAGATTTTTGTAGATATATTTTTTATTTATAATTGTTTCATTTACTTGTAATATATATATATATATATATATATATATATATATATATATATATATATATTATTCTGATTTGTTTTACTGATAACCTTTATGTATAAAAAACCTTGTAATATAAATCGATTATAAACAATAGAATGAAAATCCGGATGATTGAAGGTTGACTTTCTTTAAAAAGACATCTCTAACGATATACTTTTTTTGGATCTACAAGTGTATTTGATTAATAAACATACTAATTTAAAATTTAAAATTTTGTCACCTACGATATTGATTTTAAATTCAAATATTTTTTTATAAGAACAACAAAATATCTTTTTTATTTAGTTATTAATCATTCGTTTTATTAGCATTTAGTGCAGTAATATTGATTTGCAGTTTTAAAACATTCCAATAAATAATGCTGTTAAGGTAAATTATTATGCTCGGTTTTTAATTAAATGTGTGAATAACAATTTCAGCTACGAACAATTGTAGACGAAATTGATGAAATCGACATAAGTAAATATAGAGTGAGTTAATCAATTGTTCAAATATTGGAAATCATATTAACATTAATATCTATTCGTTGTACAAATTGTCTAACTTTGGCAAGACAAATATAAATCTGTGTTATCAATCGTTGCACTAGTTTAAAATTAGTTTGAATATTATTAGGAACTAAAGTCAACGAGTGTAGTAATGCAATTAAAAAATTAATAAGTATTTTTGTTTATTAAAACGTGAATATCTTAGCAGTATAACTAAAAGGTTATATAAATAAATATTTAGTTTATTTAAATAAAAATGCCTATGGACACTAATTGATTAGGTAATTTCTGTACAGAATTTTTTATATTTGTTTATATATATATATATATATATATATGGAAATAAATTTTAAATTTATATTGAATACAAATGTAATTTTAATAAATTACCGTTAATATTGAAACATAAAAACGAGAATTATAGATAAACACCGGTCCACTAATCAAGCACAGTTATTTTCGTTCGTCGAAAATGTTATTTTTCAAATTCACACAACACTACCACATGCACATTACTCAACACCGCGCGGAATCTCTCATCGAAGGCAATCTACCAACAGTGACTATCGCTCGATTCGGAACGATACTGTATGCAAAACTTACTTTAAACATATTATATACTGCGTACATGTGGGTGAAGAAACGCGTGTGTGTGCGTCATTGATCTTGAGAGACTCACGGGTTCGCCGGTGACGTCATCTTTTCTACTAATAATACTACATTTTAGAGGTGTGCATTCGAATTAATTTTTTTAGGAAACAATAAATAACAACAGTGGTTGTATGCAAGCATGGTTAATAAATTGGACATGTTTATGGTTGATTTGTGGTCGTTATTATTAAGAATAAAATACTTTCAGAAGCATTCCGTATATTTTTACCACAAAGAAAAATGTGGATGAATTTAGATCTTATTTTGGTAAAACAAGTAATAGTTATTTTTATACATATCATCACTAGCCTCAAGACTATAAGATTTTTAAAAGTCTTCAATATTCATTTAAATACTAATAATAGTTATATATTTAAATGAATATTAAAAATAAAGATAATTGTTTTATTGAAACTAAACAAATATTAAATCATATTTCATAAAATCCAAACAATTACAACATCAAGAATGATTTGAAAGTTCTGAAAAGGTATATAAACTTTATTTATTTTAAATTTGCTATTTGAACATTATCAATGATAAATATATAATATTAATATTTATCTATATATGTTTTTTATAATAATACATAAAGTAAACGTATCTATCTTAGTTATCGTATTTGTATACGTAATATGTAAATACTGTAGATACTAAATTATATATTTTAATTTCTTATCTTCGTAAAAAGTCTAATAAGATAAAATAACACGTATGTTCATCATTTCAGTTTCATTATACACAGAGTAATACAAATTTAGTAAGAAAAATTTTTGTTATTTACCAAAAACAATTAATATTAAAATATTATTTATTTTAAAATCTGTTGTCGTTTGAATCACGTCTAGTTTTAAGTATTATAGTTCAGATCAAAAATGAACGTGACTTAAAAAACAACAAAAATATAGTAAATTGTTTCTAAACAATAATATAAACCGCAGTAAAAAAAAATATAAAATACCCAAACGAAACCACAAATTTCATTTAAAAAATCATATTAACTAATTTAGGATACGCAAGTGTTGTGATATATTTTTTCATCTTTAATAAAAAAAATCATACATTTTCACAATTCGTATTGTTCAATCATTGTGCATTGACATATTTTTTTATAATTTTTAAAAATTTATATGCATGCAATTATATATATTAAAGGAACGTATTTTGTAATTTAAATAGAAAATTGAGTAGTTCTATTTTACACATTTTATAATTAACTACTATTCGTATACCTTTTTACTGTAACATATCAGGAATGATTTCAACATAAAAAATTAATAAAGTAGGTTAATCGTTTGAAATATATATTTAATTTTATAAAATCAGAATTCGTGATAAAGTTACTAAAACGTTATAAAATCAGAAAATAAACACACGTGACGAAAAAATCTAACGAAATATTATTATACAAATATATCTTGTTAAACATCACATTACCACAAACATAAATATTTTTTTAAATATTTATTTAATTATAAATAACCTTATATGCAATTTTATTCATAATATAAAAAATAATTTAATCATTTATTTACTATATTTAATTTGGTTTGTTTATATCTAATGTTTTTATTATTTTTTTAAATGTTATCAACAGTATTGTTGAATTTAAAAATTAACAAGTTTTTTTTTAAATAAACTATTTCGTATCGTTTCTGTATTCAGTAAAATTTTAAACATGAATAATATTAATAATAATTGTTTTCAATAATGAGCTGAATCGTTGAATAACGTCTGTAATTCGTTAATCACTCGAGGGGGTTGTTTATCTAAAATCCTTGATTTAATATAAATTAATTACTTATCTCAATAATTCAAGATATATATATATATATATATATAATGTATTGGTGGTTATATCCAAATATAAATTACTAATTTCCAATTAATAATAGGTAAAATAAATAAATGATTACAAAATAAAATGAAATGAAGTAAAATTGAAAATGACATATTATTTTCAGAACTGACATCAGTCTAGTTCACAAATTGTTTAAAAAAACCACGTTACAAATGAAAAAGGATCAGAATTTTATTGGTTTATCTATGGTATTTTTACTAAAAATAATATGAAGTGCGTACGTCACAATCAATTTTTATTGCTGTGAATAATATTTTACTGAAGTGAATCATTGTAATTCGTACTAATATAAAAAGAGGAGTAATATCCGTACTGTCATTTAATGACAATTACCTTACTCTTTAAAGAGATTTATAGAGCCAATCATTTAATTATTAATAATTCCAAGAACTGATTACATTATTTTATTGTACAGCTATTAATAATTCATTACTGAACAGACATTTTTCACATTAGTTAAAAATAGACCATGTATTACAATCCTTTTTTCATTAAAATTCACAAGTCTTTTTCTCACCTAATTAAGATTTTTCTTAGTATCATTTCAATATTTATAAATAAACAGAATATTTATTCCAATATTATTTTTAATTTTCTGATAAAGGAATATTGTCCATTGTTCAGGATGTTGATTATTTTTTTTATATAAATAATTTTGTAACAAAATAATTTTTCAAAAAAATAAATCTCTACTTACATATTAACAAAAATGAACACAATATCACGATATAGAACAACAAAGTCGAACTAAATGAAACAATTAAATGTATTTATCTTTTATATAAAATTCTCAATCCATTCTGACATTTAAGAAAATGTCGAAACCGACAGTGGCGTAAGACAATAACATTTTATGTGTAGTAAATTAAAATTCAAAGATAATTTTCTAGTTTTCGCTAATTGACTTTTGTGATCTATGTTCATTTATCTGTTACAAGTAACTTCGTGTTAGAGTAATTTTAATTAATAAAAAGAATTAAAGAAAATGTGTTATTGTAATTTCAATTATAATAAAACCTCTAATACGATAAACTATTCTGTTTCGTTTTCGTTTTTTTACAATAGTTGTCACTTTGAATAGTTGTGTGAATGTAATAACATATTTTGGAAATACCTTATGAATTTTTCTTAAACACATAACAATTTACGGAAATTCCGTCTAAAATATCATTTTTATTCAATAGATACAAAGTACATTTTTTTCAAGTTCAAATTATATTTATATTTCTCTAAAGATATTTTATTTTTACTTTGTATGTTAATTTGTCTACTTCTTGAATTATATATTGTTATTTAAATTTAAAGACGTACGTTTGATTCTAAATTTTATGAGTATAAATTTAAATAATGTTATTTTAGAATATTTGAAATTACTATATATATATATATATATATATATATATATATATATACATTCTGTCCAAAAAGTAACGTAACTTTTTCATTTCAACTGCGTGCGTTTATGAAATGTCATGTATTTTTTTAAGTTGGTACATCTGTCAGACACATCTGAGTCAAAGTTTATAACGCTACACTCATTAGTAAATAATTTCCAATGGTTTTTGTTAGACGGTAATTGTTGTTCACGGTGATTTTTTGATGTCAAAATCAGTTGATCAAAGAATTTTCATGAAATTTTGAGTTGGAAATCAAATAAATTTCACGAAAATATTAAGAAAGGCATACCCTGAGGAATGTCTATCATGTCTATCGCGAAAAAGAGTTTTTAAGTGCCATAAGGCGTTCAAAGAGGGCCATCAAGCCGTCGATGATGAACCATAATCTGGACGTCCATCGATATCAACTGGCGATGAACACGTCGCAAAGTCAAGGCATTGGTGTTCAAAAATCGTCGTATGTCCGTCAGAGAGTTAACAGTTAAGGTGGTAATCTCAAAAACACAATGTCATGTCATTTTAGCTAAAATGTTGGGTATGAAACATGTCGCTTGTCGTATGGTGAAAAAAAAACATTGATTTTTTTTGTTTTTGGCCAAAAACTTGATCAATATCGGTCCGCAAGTTCCGTATTCGTCTTCCGTGAAACTTTTTTCTATTTTCAAAATTCAAGTTGCTGTTCCAAGAGCATCGTTTTGAGTCAATTAAAGCCATAAAAGCAATTTTGCTGCGTGAACTAGAGGCTATACTTCAAAGCGTGTTCACGGGGGCGTTCAAGGACTGGAAGAAGAGTTGGTATATGTGTATTGCTTCCAATGGGGAGTATTTTGAAGGTGACAAAATAAATATTAATGAAGTATATATATATATATATATATATATATACACACAGTAATACCTCGTATAGTGCAGCTTCTATTAGTACGGTTTCACTATAGTCCGATTTGAAATTAAAAAAAAATTATGCTCATGCGTACATTATACGCATCGCTTGCTCAGTTCTAGTTTTGTGGTCTTTTTTCTTTTTCTATTAGTTTTCGATTCGTAACTCTAGAGTAAAGTCGATTTTTTGATAAATAAATTTTTAATTATCAAAAAATCGACTTGAAAATGAATTTAAAATTTATTTAAAATGAATGTATAAACCCCTGATTTTGTTTTGTTGATACTTACAAACATTTGAATATATTATCCTCGTTTTATTTACTAAAAAACAGGAAAAAAATTGTTTGGAACCAATTAATGTTTTTTGTATTTAGTTAATGTTTTGATTAGTCCGGTTTCAAATAGTCCGGCTAATCAGTGGAACCGATTAGCCGCACTATGCGAGGTATTGCTGTATACAATATATATATATATATATATATATATATATATATATATATATATATATATATATATATATATATTAGGTAAAGCGGAAAGAAATGTCGTTTTTTTTACAATGTGAAAAAAATTATTTACAAAAAAAATACAGAATATTTATTCCGATAGATAATTTCCATGGTTATTTATAATATCTTGCCACAATTTAGGCAATTTTTTGATGCCTCTTTTATAAAATTCTGGCTGCTTTGACTTGAAAAAGGCATCCAAGTGTTTTCGAACATCATTATCCGAATTAATTTTTTTATCTCGAAGCGAATGCTCCATACTTCGGAATAAATGATAATCAGAAGGCGCAATATCGGGAGAGTAAGGTGGATGAGGCAGCAGCTCTAAATCCAGTTCCTTAATTTTTTCCTGGATAATTCTCGCTGCATGCGGCCTCGCATTGTCGTGCTGCAAGATGCGCCGTTGATTATTCACTAGAACGGATCGTTTTTTTTAGTAATTCCGCCTTTAATCTTTCTAATTGCGTACAGTATACCTCGGCTGTGATAGACTGACCAGGTTTTAATAATTCATAATGAATCACACCCGAAATATCCCACCAGATACATAAAATAACCTTTTTTAATATCAAAGATGTTCGAGGTGTTAAAACCGGTGTTTGACCTGGATAAAACCATTGTTTTTTATGTGAATTGCTATAAAGGATCCATTTTTCATCTCCAGTAACAATTCTTTTCAGAAACGGATCAGTTTCATACCTGATCAGCAGCAAAGAACAAATGGTTACTCGCTAATCTAAAGCCGACGGTGATAGATCGATAACCCAAACCCCCTGTCTGTGTTTTTGCCGAACTTTTTTAAATTACTTTTTATAGTCGACCAGGGGCAGGCAATATCCTGCGACAATTCCTTAAAGGTTTGCGCGGATCTGATTCCATCAATGATTTTAAAACGTCGTCATCGATTTTTTGTGGTCTTCCCAATTTTGGCTTATCCTTAAGATTTCTGTCGTTGTTTTTAAATTGTTTGACCAGCGTTGGCATTCACGGATATTCAAGAGTTCGACTTAAGTTTCATTATCATTTTCTGTAGCTTCTTTGAGTTTTCATCCTTTATCAAACAAAAATAACAAAATACACCGCAACTGCATCTCTGAGATCTCTGGCCCTGACATTTTTACTATCAGTAAAAATTTAAAAAATGAAATGAAAACAGTAACAGTATGAACAGAGCTTCAAAATAATACCAATATTGATATATTTACTCGACGGCAGCCACACGATAAATTGGTTTCAAAACGATACAAAAAAAACGACATTTCTTTCCGCTTTACCTAATATATCAATATAATAAACAGATATTGATAGTTATCAGATGATGATAAGTTTGAAATTTTTAGAATATTTAAACAAACGCGGTATTACTTTTTTAAAAAATAATCAATATTTTGGTATCATGTTCCTTGTGTAATCTCCAAAAATAACATTTATGAAAATATAGCTAGTCATTATTTTTTATATGATCAATTTAATGTTCATTAATTATCTCTGTCATCTGTTTTAACTGAAAGATATTTATGAACAGCAATTAAAATTTTCATGAAATTTTAATACATTCATTTATACATACATACATACATACATACATACATATATATATATATATATATATATATATATATATATATATAACCATAAATTTGTCTTATTTAAAATACATCAATAGCAAACGAACACCATGTAGTTTTAATAACTGTGAATCGTTGTTTCGCGTTAATTAAAATCATTTGAAAAGAATGACTCGTTTATCGATTCGCTTAGAGATTTCCTTTTGAGACTGCTAATTTATTTTCCCTGCTGCGATAGCGAACGAATTAACGAGTGAACACAAATAAAATTGTGTACATAACAGAACGCCGGTTTGGTGCAGATGAGTTTTTTTTTGTGATGACACTGATGGAAAAAATTGTACAAAACCATACAGGAAATATGACTGTTAACCGATTGTGGATAAACCTTATTGATGAGAAGAAATCATAATATTTTCTGAATAAATGTTGTTTGAAATATATATATATATATATATATATATATATATATATATATATATATATATACATATTTATTTTATAAAATAATTTAAAAAATGTTTTAATTATTTTTTTCTAAAAAATAATTAATTTTTTAATCTTATATAAATTAAAGATGGAAGATTAATGCTATTTTTTAACGTTTATTCTGTTGTGAAAACCTTATGTTATATAAATCTTAGAATTTTGAATTAAATAAAAAATTAAATGTTTCCCACATAAAAAATATTGAAGCTATTAACTATAAAATATAACTTTTATTTTTATATACAGTAATCAAAAATTCCATTGGTACCTAACGAAATAAAATTAATATTCTTTGAAAAAAATTATAAGAAAATGGTTTTTACCAAAAGTTTCTTCATCAGTACTCGTAAATAAAGTAATAAGTAACTAATACATAAGTAACAAATTTTCTATTAAAATTAAACAATTTTTACTTAAGTTATAAATAAACGAAATACATTCATATTAACAAATCATTCATACTGTTAAATATTTTAACATCTTTTTATAAAAATTCATGGATTTATATTTAGTTGGTCCTCCCTTTTCCTTAATAACGGTTTGTAAACGTTTTTTCCTGCTCCTAATTAAATTTGATGTCATATTGTCATTCAGTTCTTTCCAAACTTTAAAAATTTTGGGTTTTCATTTTTTTTATTATTCACTTTCACTTTTGGCAGTATTTTATCAATTTCGGTTAAAAGATTCTCAATGAGGATGATATATAGGATGATTAGGATGGTATAATGGATATGGTGTTTTATACAACAGCCAAGTTTTAACAATATGAGCTATGTGTTTGGGGTCGTTATGCTACTGAAAATAGAAATTCTTCTTTAACCACAATTTAATTACACTTTCTTCTAATTTTAGGGGTAGAATATCGAGATATTCAAATTTATTCATTATTTCATCTATTAATACAAGATTTCCGATCCCGCTATACGCCATGCAACTATACACCACCACACTACCATTCTAGTATTTGACGGTAGGTTTTAAATTTTTGATATGGAGCACCGTACTCTTTTTTCTTCAAACAAGAGAGCAACCATCACCACCAAATACATTAAACTTGCTCTTATCTCAGAAAATATTTTTTTCCAAAACGGGATATCTTCATTTATGCATTTCTAAGCAAAGTTTAAACGTTTTGCACGGTTTAGTTTATTTATATACGGCTTTCTACGTGCTACATGGGAATTATACCCATATGTTTTTAAGATTTTATGGCAAGTCTTAGCACAAATACTTTTTTTAAAATATTTATTGAACACTGTTGTAATATTTTCGACACCATTATGAGGACTTTTTTAATTTCACGAGCTAGAAAATGTGCTTGTCACTCCGATATTACTCTTGGACGTCCTGTGTGATGCCTGTTGGTATTAAGAAAACCATCTCTTTGAACTTTTTTTATAATATATTAAACAGTAAATTTGCTCCTTTTTATTATTTTTCAAATTTTCAAATAAGATTTACCTTTATTATTTTTGAAATTTTATATGTGACAAAAATATTGACGAGTGTTCATTATCAGTTTATTTTAATTGTTTGTACCAAATCGTGCCGCAAACAGATGGGTTATGTTAAAAAACAATACAATAGATACAATATGTTATTGGTCTGCCGATAATTACATTTTTAATCTTTTAAATCGTTATAAATACATTGCAAAAAAAAATTTTTGGTATCGCTGTGTCGGTTTTTCTTTGAACGCGAACGGGTTAACGCTTGTATCACAACTTTTGTATCGCATTTTGAAAAAAACGCCATTTCTGTACCAATTTTCTGTGTTAACTGTTAGATATATGTTAAAATTAATATATGGTACACTGTACAATTCTATAAAAGTAAGGAAATCTTCGATATGAGCTTGGTAAATTACCGAAAATATAATAGGAATAATTTGTTGGACTCTAATTTATGTGTATTTAAAGTAAAAAATATATATTTTAAACAACATTTAGTCTATTTAATTGAAATTTTGTTATGTATACATATTTGTTGTATAAAATTAATACGTTTATAGACAAAAAGAAATTTCATTAGTGATATTTCCAATATATTTATTTTAAAAACAAACATTTTTTGCTTAGAGTACGAATAGTTTATTTGGTCACTGTAAATGAGTCATTCTTCGACAACGTAAGTTTGTAAAAAACCTTCAGTAATTATTTATTTTATCACTAATGCATGTTTTAATGGAAATTCCATTATTTTTTATGATTAAATTGTATGTTTTTCACATTAAAATAAGATTTGGCAGGTAATCAATAATTATATAAACAGTATATTTCAATTTAACTAATTCTTCGTTTTAAATCTTATCGTATATATATATATATATATATATATATATATATATATATATATATATATATATATATGTATACACAATACATTAATTAATTATTTCATACATTTTGGATTGATCATTAATTTATATGGCATTGTAAAAATAATACGTAGAAATATATTTAGTATCGATACTTGCCTCCACCAAGAAGTGATATTAATTTGTTGTTATAATATCACTAATTACAGTCATTGTTTACGCAGGTATATATAATCTTAGTCAAACGTGACGTTAAATACATTATTAAGCTAATCGTTAATACTATTAATGTCATGTCATTATATTAAATTTCTATTTAAGTTTTAAATATTGTTTTAACGTGTATTTTTTATTTAAACAAGAACTGTTGATTGGTTCTATAACAATAAAGTATTTTCTATATTAAATTTATCTGAGTTGAAAAGTAGATTCTATTTTATTTTTTAAAATGTTGCAATTGGTTTTTGTCATGGAAATGTTTCAACTAATCTCTATGACAAAATATTGATATTTACTAAAGTTTATGATGTTTTAATCTAACGACGTATTTTAATTTTTTATTTATTTAATAAAAATGTTATGAAAATATCAACAGTATATGGTTGTTTAAAATTTAATTTTGTAAACAAATTATGTTTAATACATTAATGCCTGATCACGTTTAAACATGTTTCGTGTTGAACTTCTGTAAGTCCGATCACGCGTTAACGTGTGTTGTATGAACTTTTGACGCCAAAAAAATGTATATACAAGCTATATTTTTTTCTAATTCCATCAAATATGGTGGTGTATATATTCAAAATATTGGTAAATTATAAAAATTATGAAAAATATTTCAGATATTTTAAATAAAGTAATCTCTATCCCTAGTAAAGTTCTGTTTTTTTGGAATAAAATCGAAATTGATTGTCTTAATTTTTTTCCTAACAACTTTTGTATATAGAATATATGCTTTACGTAATTTATCATATTTTTATCCCTTCTAAATGCTTTTTTACGCTAAAAATTGTTTTTTTTTTGTAATAAACTATGTTTATTATAAAGTATCTCTTTTTTGTACTTTATCACACTGGTACACTCATTATAGATTGAAAACTACTATTATATTTACATATATCTATGTATTGAACCCTTTTATAGGTAGATATGAAATTTCATTTCAAAATGTTCATTGGTTTAAAAATTACATCGATTTTATGAAGAAGTTATTTTTGTGCATTTTTTGCGAAATTCGCCGGACTCTAGCGCGAAATACTGCTAACCGTAATGTGTTAAAGTATACATGATAACATGTTAACAAAAATTTAAGAAATGAGTGTAATTTAAATTTGATGTATGAATATATAACTTTTTACCCACAAGATACGCAAATTATACATATAGGATTTTTGTTAAATTCTCAGAGAGAACCGGGAATCATATTTTGTAAATTAAAAAATGTAACAAAGCTTTCACATTAAAACCGATTTTAAAAACTAGTCATGATATCAAGTAAGTGAAATAATTATTGACCAAGATAAAACTTTTAAATTAAGAAATGTAACAAGTCAACAAGTATTATTGTTCGAGATGCATAATTATATATGATAATAAAAGTATAATGGAAATAAGACGATTCTTTACTTTGATAAAGAAAAATTTCCAAATGAAAATTATGAATAAATAGAAATGTAGATATATATTTAAAAAAGAATTTTGTAAAAATCTATATATAGAGTGTCCTGTTTTATAGAAATGAAAGCTAGAATCTCCTTAAATAAAATCAAAAACGACTGAAGATTTTGGAAATAAGATAAATAATTGAATTCGACAAATAATGGAATTCATGAATTATGAAGAGAAAAGATAAAACTGATTGCTGCGACAAGGAAATTGCCTGTAGAAATGAATGAATGAAATACTCGTACATAAATTTAGAGTAGAGAATCAATTATTTATTTAATATCTCTAAATTATTAGAATATCCTTATGTATATATATATATATATATATATATATATATATATATATATATATATATATATATAACAACAATAACACAAGTAATCAAGATTATAGATAAGTTTTTATAAAAATTATATTATTAGTAATGACTGAAAATATTTTTTTTTATTAAGTAATTCATTACTGATTGACCTAAATACCATAACATTACAAATATACACGTACCTACATGAAAGAAATTCTATAATTAGAGCACTATTGTATGTAGATGATACAGTTACATCATTGATGACAAATTCACAGAGATGATTGTATTTATTCAAACAATAACGTCGATTTGAGGTGTAAAAATTAATTATCAAACATATTAAACATAATTATAAATATAAAAATAAACATTACTATATTTAATAATTATTTATATTGCATATATCATCAACAGCAGCAGCTTATTTCTATTCATTGATAAATAAAGACTCTCCTAAATCTTTACACTCTCAGTTATTTCAAATCTGTCTCTTCTATTCTACAGCAAAAAATTTTGTCATATTCATGAGTCTATTTTTGAATTTTTTATATTTTCATTTTAATAATTTCTGCTATCCAAAAGAAGTCTTATCTTCTTGCTATAAGACCAGCTAATTGCCATTTTAAACTTTCAATCCTTAACTTCTTTCAAATTCACTTATTTCTTTTCTTATCTCTACATGTTATTTCTAACATACATCTTTCTGTGCTTTTATGTGTTGTTTGAAATGGATGAATTACTCTAACATTTAAGACCGATATGCCACTACCATAAGTGAGAACAGGAAGAATACTTTTATCATAAACTTTTTTCTTCAAACTCGGAGGAATATTTGAATTATATATATATATATATATATATATATATATATATATATATATATATATATATATTGGAAGTAAAAATTAATTCTGTCTGTTTTTTAGCTCAAAAATGCATTTATTTCAAAAGATAATAAATTAACAAATTAATCAAAATATTGTCCATCACTGCTTACAACTTTTCCCCACCTCTCAGGCAATTTCCGAATCCCGTCTCGGAAAAACTTCTTGTCTTTTGAGGCGATCCAATTTTGAAGCCAATTTTCGATTTCTTCGAAAGAAGTGAAGCGGTGACCTGCCAAATCGTGTTGCATCCATCGAAACAGCCAGTAGTCAGAAGGAGCAATGTCCGGAGAATACGGCGGGTTCGGTAATATATCCCATTTGATCATTTCTAAATATTTTTTGACAACTTTTGCGACATGAGATCGAGCGTTGTCATTTATTATGTTTTCACGATTATGATTTGAGCGTTGTCATTTATTTTAACAACTTTATTATGTCTGTCCTTATATTCCGTTGCCGCAAAAGAATAACTTTATGTCCCGTCGGTTCAAACGGCCGTTCTTCTCGTAATGCACGGTTCAAACGAAGTAATTGCAGTCTATACCGATCACCCGTAATGGAATCACCAGGTTTTAGCAGCTCGTAGTACACAACACCCCCTTGGTCCCACCAGATACACAGCATAACTTTCGAACCATGAATGTTCGGCTTTGGTGTTGATGTTGAGGTCGATGGCAACGATTGGCCGGGCAAAGCGTAGTATTTTTTTTCTTGGGGTTATTGTAGAAGAACCACTTTTCGTCACCAGTCACTACCCGGTGTAAAAAACCCTTTCTTTTTTGCCTTTGAAGCAACTGCTCACAAGAAAATAATCGCCTTTTCAGATCTCTTGGTTTCAATTCATAAGGAACCCAATTGCCTTGCTTTTGAATCAGGCCCATAGATTTTAAACGTACAGACACTGCTTGTTGGGTCACCCCCAACGTAAGTGCAAACTCGTCTTGCGTTTGACTCGGATCTTTATCGAGTAATGCCTGTAATTCATCGTCTACGAATTTTTTTGGCTGTCCCGAGCGAGTTCTACCTTCAACGCTGAAATCACCACTTTTGAAGCGCCGAAACCATTCTCTACATGACTTGTCAGTTGGAGCATTGTCACCGTAAACTTCCACAAGCATATGATGAGTTTCAGCTCCACTTTTTTTCCAATTAAAACAAAAAATTAAAACTTCCCGCAAATGCTGTTTAATTATCAAAAAATCTGACATTTTCAACAGCGTAACAAAAAACATTTTGTATGAAATTCAAAACAATACAAATTGGATGTTATCGGGAGATTTCCAATCTGTCTAAAATCACGGCAATTAGCTGTTACTATTTAAAAATTTAATGTTTTTAGAGCCATCTTTTGAAAACGGACCGAATTAATTTGTACTCTCAATATATATATATATATATATATATATATATATATATATATATATATATATATATATATATTGTATATATAGGGTCATCCAAATGTGACGCCTAGACAATACAAAAGAAACTGTACACATGTTTCCCTGTACACCATCTTATAACACATGTTTTTTTTAATAAAACACAAATATAGACGTTACATTTGGATGGCCCTATATATGAATACATTGAACCAATAATATTCATTTACAGTTATAGATTCATAGCACCAATATAATATTTTCAAATTTAAATGACAATACATTGTTTCTTAGAATACTTATCGATCTACTTTTTCAAAAGCTTTTCAATATTTTGACATATCATTTAACATAAATTCTTGTTACGATAATATAAACAAACCGATAATAGTTTGTTGTAAATAATATCTCAGAGTCGAGTAAAAATTCTTTAAACAGCTTACAATAACAATCGAATCATATTTACGTATATCATTGCAATAGCAAATTCTTAAGATATGAGCATTGGTGGGAAGAAAATAAACGTTCGTTCAAATGAAACAGATGCTAGTAAAATATTGACTGAAAAGGCGCCGACTGTGAAAACAAACAAGTTGCTTTCTATCCATCGCGTGCAGTAAGTGAGAATCTGTTCGAGTTTCTGCAAACACGACTCGCTGTCAGGATTGTCTAATGTCTTTCTCACGAAATTCATATTTGATACAAAATCAATACGTCACGTGTATACTTAAATTACATTCAAAGGGTGCAACAGGTCCTATTTCGCATTATGTATATATATATATATATATATATATATATATATATATATATATATATATACTCGTATATATATACACAGTCCCGAACAAAACTATTGGCACAATTAAGTAGTTAGAATATTATAACGTCTTTCTATATTAAGAAAATTAATAATGTTTTTTTTATAAATTATAGGATAATACATTATTTGTTTACATTATAATATTGCAAAAATCTTACCCCTAAAAGCAATAATAATGGCTGTATAAATAAAAATCCATTGCGTTACAAATAATTAAACGGACAAATGTATTGGCACACGTGTACAGTTGCTCATAAACTACCCGTTAACGAGTTTATCTCTAATGTACATTGATATTAGGTGGTTTCTCGAAGTTTATTTAATATTTATTATTTTATTTCGATAAATAACGTATTGAAAATAGTGTTATTCTTATTTGAAATTCGACCAAAATATCTAAAGGTGAAGAAGCTACAATTGAAGAGAGATAAATAATATTAAAATTAGTTAAACAAAAAAATCTTATTCAGAATTAGCAAAACTTATTAATAGAAGTCATTTCACCGTTAGAAGTGTTGTTAAGCGATTTTATAATCAAGAAAATCTACAAAGTAACAGAAGACGTGGTCGGCCATCGAAGGTGTTTGATAGAGAACAACGTAAAATCATCGATATCGTAACATCTAATTCCAAAATTATATCCTCCGAAATAGTAGCATATCTATTAGACCATTATAAAAAGAAGTACATCCAACATTAATACGCAAAGTTTTTAGAAATGATGATTATAGATGTAGATTCGTAAGAAAAAACCGTACATTGGTAAGGAAAGTAGAAAAAAAACGATTATTATTTGCAAAAGAATACATTCATAAGGATAATGAGTTTTGGGACAAAATATTATTTCCTGATGAAAGAAAATTTAATATTCTTCCACTGGTACAAGTCCAACATCGAGTTAAAGGAAAAGAATTTACATGTAAGAATTAAACATGGGGTGGTCGAATCATGGTATGGGGATGTATGTCAGTTTCTGGTGTAGAAAATTAGGTGTTTATAAATATAATTATGGGTAAACACGTTTACTTAAACATTTTAAAGGAAAATCTATATAAAAGCGTCCAAAAATTAGACCTAGGTAAAGTCGTCCGGGAAGCTACACCCCACACCAAGATGATTACTAAAAGATCCAAGAAAATAAAATACCCACACCAAACAACATATCACCGACCGCCAACCAACCTTCCACCCATTCCGCCTTCCTCACGACATAATATACTGAAGGCGGCGACCCGGCCTGCAAGAGCAAGACCGCCACCAGAGCCGGAACCACCACCAGAGCCGGAACCACCACCTACACCACCAGCTGCACACATCAGGATCATCGAAGTTAACCAAGTACTATACTCCATCTTCACGAGGAATATTCTATGACCAAGTGTTGTGAAGTGTAATACAGTGTAGCTATTAGTGCAACCTCTCGGATACAACTAGTGATGATGACATTCCACAAGTGTTGTTCAAACAAAACTCTGAACTATGCTTCAACATCCCCGATGTTAAACCACAGACAACAAACTTGCTCCCGAGCAAGCACCCTAGTCTAGTTTTTCCTTAGCCTATAAGTTAGATAAGATTAGTTAAGTTAGTTAAGTTAACTAAGTTAGTTAAGTTAGATTAGTTAGCGTAAGTTAGACTAAGTTAAAAATTATAAAATTTATATAAACCAGGTTTTTTTGTAAATTTTTCCTTGACTACCACAGACATTTTTTCAAAACACATACGATAATCATAAATCCATCTAGTAATTAGTAAATTAGCTTAAGCTAGGACACTATAAATTGTAAAACAAACAACCGTACCAATGTACATGTATTCAACTACCGATAATAAAATTTTTCTGATTCTGATTCTGACCTAGGTAAAAAAAATATTTTCAACTGGACAATGATCCAAAACATACGACATATCGTTCATTAATGGATCATTTTTAATACTCCTCACACCTTTCCAATACCATCTCAGTCTGTTGCTTTAAATCCTATCGAGAATCTTTGGTTACATCTAAAAAAACAATTAAGAAGACATCATATATCTAGCAAAACACGCATAAAGGAAATCATATTAGAAGAATGAGAAAAATGGACTCTACTTTAACTCAAAATTTTAGTGCATTTGATCCCTAAAAGACTAATAACCGCGATTAAATGCAAAGGACAATCAACAAAATACTAACATATTTTTTTAAATTCGGTATTTTTTGTGTGCCAATACTTTTGTTCAGCAATAAATTAAATATAGAACTTATTTTTAGTTATTTTTTGAGTGGTATTACATTTTTTTTGAATATTACTTATGTACTATATTCTATAATAATAAAAGTATGTTACTTTAAAAGCATCTACATTTTTTTCTAAATACACTAGAATTTTAGAAACTTTATGATTGTAATAGCGCTGTGTCAATAGTTTTGTTCACCGCTGTATGTATATATATATATGTATATATATATATATATATATATATATATATATATATATATATATATATATATATTGGATGAGCCTTTATATATTGGAAGGAAATATATAAAGGCTCATCAGCGCAAATTAAAATACACGACCTATCAGACAAAATAAAAATAGAGAAAGGAGTCAAACAAGGAGACAGTTTATCACCAAAAATATTTAATGCAATTTTAGAACAGATCATAAGAGACGCAAATTTTGAAAATAAAGAAATCAAAGTAAACGGAGTATATCTATCACATCTAAGATTTGCAGATGATATACTACTTATAAGTGAAAAACCGGAAGAATTACAAACATTACTCGAAACCCTCTTAGAAAAAAACCGAAAAGTAGGGTTAAAAATAAATAGGAGAAAAATGAAGGTCATGTTCAATAATTTCGCTGAAAGAAGTAAAATACAATTAGAGAATCAGTACCTGGAACAAGTGGACGAAATAAAATACCTAGAGAAAACTATAAGATACGATGGTGATTAATGGCCAGAAATCAAAACGAGAATCAAAGCTACATGGGCAACATTTGGGAGACTAAATAGTATAATGAAAAGCAATATACCAATCATTTTAAAAAGTAAGGCATATAACCAATGTGTACTACCGGCCTGTACGTATGGAGCAGAAACTTGGACTCTAAACACAAGAATGAAACAGAAACTGCTAACTGCCCAGAGAAGTATGGAAAAAATAATGTTAAGAATTACTAAACTGGACCGAAAAATAAGTAAATGGATAAGGGAACAAACAAAAGTAATGGATATAATAGAGCAAGTTAAATCGTTGAAATGGACATGGACAGGACATATAGCGAGAAGAGAAGACAACAGATGGACGAAGATTGTTATGGAAAGGAGACTAAGAGATAAAAGGAGACCCAAAGGAAGACCACATCAAAGATGGAGAGATGAAATTGTGAAGTATTGTGGAGGCCAAGGTTGGATGAGATTGGCCAGCGACAGGAAAGAATGGAAGAGGCTCGGAAAACTCTTCTTTTTTAATTATGACATTCGACGAGGCTTTCGCCCAGCAGTGGGCTGATGTGGACTGGAGATGAATGATATGATTTATTGTAAAATATAATACAATACTCCATTTTTTAATCCAATGTTAATCATACTGACTACTAATAGAATTTCTTCACTAAATTGTTTAATATTTTCTATGTATGAAAAATCTAAACCAAATTAGAAAATAGAAGCTGTAACTCACTCTTCAACATCGAAACTTTGAATAATGTATAAAATTTTCATCACCCTCTAGAATATTTTATATAAATAGTAACTCTACTTCAATAAGAAGAATTAATGTTTAGTAAATATTAACTTTTTATTATATTCATTTATTATATGATTGAAACTAATCAGATAATATTCCTATACTTGATTCAAAATACGCCTATTTTTTTAAAATTTTAATTTACAACTTACAAGATTCAATCAAATCTCATTCTATTTCGTAACTTGTTTATTCATTTAAAGGTCAAGGAATTAAATGTAAATGGATTGTATTACAAGTTTTTTAAATGTCTTATACAGGATCATATATTAAAAATGCATTGTGATAATCATTCTATTATAATAATATGTCAACCAGAAATTGTATTAAATTCATCAAATAATAGGTTATCTGCAAAATCTAATAAATGTATTAACAATGTTGCTCTCGATTGGGCGCCTACGCTACTGAAAAATAATAAAAAAAAATAAGGACATTTATGAACAGAGGAATAAGTAGATTAGTACAATTAACTACTCTAGATTATACATGTTTTAACATGAAATGTGAATTAGTCAGTTAAGTGTACGTTGATAAAATAGATGTAAGGTCGTTTATTTACCAGTAAATAATTGTTATTTATCAAGGTTGTGCACAACACATGGAGGTTCGTATCTCTCGTACGTGTAAAGCAATTAACTAAAACCGAAAGTTTAGTGCAAATTGGAAACATTGCCATCGAGACGGTATTGTACGATTTTAAATAAGTTCGGGTAGGTTTAATTTCATTTTATGTAAAATTTTGAAATTAACACATACGTGTACAGATGCATTCACCCAATTATACTTGTAGGTATATGTAAGATTTGCAATGGCTTTCAATACACGACCATTGTCTTTAAACAAGATATAAGCTTTTGATTGAATATTTATTACCCTTGACCAGATTAAATAAACGTGATTAAATGTTATTTAATAATAATCAGTATTTGTTGTAATTTGAACTTTAAAAATCAGAATTAAAAGTAATATTTAACGCCTACGTAATTGAAGTTCTTATTACTTATCGATTGATGGGCATTTATCAATTTATATATATATATATATATATATATATATATATATATATATATATATAAATGTATATGTATATACCAATTAAATACAATTTTCTCCATTTAAAAATATTCACGAACCGATTCATTTGTGTAATCTTATTTTGCAATATATTTTGAAAGTCACGACTAGAAACACACGTTTTTAAATAAAAAAATTACGTGTTCTGTTGTACGTTTGTTTTAAAAGGCATTGCTTTTAATTCATTGATATTTTATGTGTTTCCTGGACAAAAATCAGCTGAAGTTTGATTTTTAGATTGTGTAATTAATAGTTTGAAAATATTGAAGGCTGAATAATTTTTCGGAACTTTTTAAATGAGTTTTTAAAATTATTAAATAAATTGTTAGAAAGGAGTGGTTTCGTCTAACATTATTTATAATAGATAAATACTTTTTAACAAGGATTTGCTTCCAAGTACTATGAGATTTTTTTATAGAAATGTTTAATAATAACTCATTGTTTATTTTTGATTAAAGTACATTTAGATGATGATGACATCAGAAGCCATTATTCTTGTAAAATTTAGATTTTATAATTCCATGGAATGAAGATATGATGAATATTTTAAAATGTTATACACTAGTGTCTCATACTAATAATAAATATACTATTTGTAAGATTTCTTTAATTTTTATCAAGTAATTTAAAATTTTATAAATATAAAAGAAAATATAATATTATTTTATTAAAATTAAAATCCATAATGAAAAAAAAGTTTCTTAATTAGTTTGTAATTCTCTCGTATATCTATGTTAAAGTAATAAAAATAATTAACTAATAATAAAATAATCTACATTTTTTTATTTTACGAGAAGGCAAAACATTACGTCAGGTTATAGTCAGAGTGATGATACATCATTGTTCTAAGTGTTTGAGAATTTGTTACAGCACGTTTTGTAGTCAGTAAACTGTGAATAATATAAATGTAAATTAGAGGAATTTCGTAAATTATTCGTATTATTGGGTTAACGATTAAACTGTGAGATAATTATCTCTAGAGTTGTGAAAAAGTACATACATTTTTTTCTCATGAACGAGATAAATGTATTATTGCGATGCTTTTTAGTACGCGCCTAATCATATCTAACTTTATTCATGATTATCTTTCAGTTGAATAAAGAGTATTTTATTATATTCAGTCAAAATTGAATAAATTATATTATATGAGAAATTCATTCCACATTCAGATATATAGTTAAAAAAATGCAAGAATGAAAAACTTATCGAAAATAAAGATAGATCTGAATGACTTTGGATCCTGTCTGAAATATTTAAAAACACTGTACAAACAGTCAAAAAATCTACAAGAAAATATTCTTAATATCATATTTGATCAAGCAGAAATATTCTGTCGAAGCTCAGTTATTTAAAACAGGTTTATATAATATATTATTCAATAGAATAATAGTAATTAAGTTTAGTAACTATAAAAAAACAATGTCTTTCTATTAAAAATGATTAATGATTTTTTTATGCATATGTCAAAGTCTAAAAAATGACAGAAATAGTTACTTTAATAATAGATATATATTTTATTAATTAAAATGTCTATAAATATTAACAATTACATTTTAATAAATCACTTTATATATTAAAATGTTTAATATATTAAATAAAACATATTTTCATCATATATATATATATATATATATATATATATATATATATATATATATATAATTTATCTCCATGGATTAATGAAATGAAGTGGACGTGGAATATTTTCAACATGCGAAGATACATTTTTCACTTTCAAAACTGATTTCACACTTTAATGGCGTTGTCAACAATACTAAACTGATCTCATTCGCTCGATGAAATTGCGAAAATTGACATTTAATAATCATCAAGCTGAATGGTTTGGAAATGACAAGTACGAACCGAGCTCGCAGCAGTGAACAACGTGTACTCCGTATATCGGACGTGAAACGAAGCAAGTCGTTGTGATACGAACAACGAAATTAAACGGAATAAACGACGATGAACAATAAATGTATTGTTGTCAATAATGTTTTTGACGTAATATCTTGACAAATTTTTGTTCATTATTGTTCGAACATATCTGTTAGCAGTACCAGATTATATTTACACACACACACATAAATATATATACATCAATACCTCGCATAGTCCGGTTTCACTATAGTCCTGTTTGAAATTTAAAAAAAAAATTTTTTACTTGAAAAAAATACTACTTAAAAGTTTTTCTTGAAAAAATCTCAAAAAATAATACAAACAATTATTTTTATACGCACATTTTCAAGTTTTCCCCTTTATTATGAAAACATAATAAAAAAGAAAACCGAAATCGTATATGCACAGTTCTAGTTGTGTGGTCTTTTTTTCTTTTTCTATTAGTTTTTGATTCACAACTCTAGAATAAAGTCGATTTTTTAATAATTAAATTTTAATAACCCATTTGAAAATGAATTTAAAATGTATTTAAAATGAATGTATAAACCCCTGATTTCTTTAATTGATACATACAAACATTTGAATATATTACCCTCGTTTTATTTACTGAAAACAGGAAAAAATTTGTTTGGAACCAATTAACGTTTTTTGTATGTAGTTAGTGTTTCGATTAGTCCGGTTTCAAATAGTCTGGCTAATCAATGGAATCGATTAGCCGGACTATACGAGGTATTGCTATATATATATATATATATATATATATATATATATATATATATATATATATATATAAACAGGTAACCCTCCTGTAACACGGTAGATAGGTTCCTAGAAAATACCGTGTTGTGTGAAACCTTGTTATATGAGACTAGAAGCCAATTAATTATTTTGTAATTATTTACTATTTTATAATTTTCTGATATATTTTTTATAATAAAAATTGTGTTGTCTAATATTGTAGAAGGGTTTCCGCAATTTTCTTAACGTGTTAAATCGAAATCGTGTTGTAGGTTGCCGTGTTATACGAGGGTTTCCGAAATTTTGTTATCGTATTAGAGCGAAACCGTGTTGCATGGTATCGTGTTGTAGGAGGTTTATCTGTATGTATAAAATATTTTGTGTGCATATAATATAATAAAATTAATTATCAAAAATGACTAACATTTTTTTCTATTTTTTCCAACGTATCAGTAGTTAACACTAACATCAAAAAAATATATATGGACAAATTTATTTTTTATTACCTGCAAAAAAATATTCAATTTCATTGAAAACAGAGTGGAGAGTAATTTGTTTGTTCATAAATGATTTATTTGTGCAAAAATATTAATTAAAAATTTTACCTAGTAAGCTATTTATATATATATATATATATATATATATATATATATATATATATATGTATATATATATATATATATATATATATATATATATATATATATATATATATATATATATATATATATATATATATATATATATATTGGGATGGCACAAAAGTCATTGCGTTTTTTATTATGATTTTCAAAGCAATTTTATTAATATAAATAGCAAACATTAATCAATTATATATTGCCCGTTTTGTTCGATGACCTTTTGCCATCTTTCAACCAACTTCATAATTCCGCTTTCGTAGAAAGTTTGGTTTTTAGAGGAAAAAAACTGAACCAACTCATTTTTGACAGCCTCATTGGAATCGAATGTTTTCCCATTCAAATGGTTTTGAAGTGAACAGAATAAATGATAATCCGATGGTGCAAGGTCAGGGATATACGGTGGATGAGGCATCACTTCCCAGCCTAACGCCAATAATTTTTGATGAGTGACCAAAAATGTGTGTGGTCTGGTGTTGTCGTGATGGAAGATGACGCCTTTACGATTTGCCAGTTCTGGCCGCTTTTTCCTAATTTCTTTGTCCAGTTCCATTAGCTGGCGACAGTAGACATCCGAATTGATGGTTTGGTTCCTTGGTACCAGACCAAAATAAACAATACCTTTGAAATCCCACCAAACACTCAGCAAAACCTTCTTTTGATGAATATCGGCTTTTGATGTCGATTGCGCAGGTTCATCTCGCTTGCTCCATGATCTTTTTCGCATGACGTTATCGTAAACAACCCATTTTTCATCGCCCGTTATGATTCGCTTTAAAAATGGATCGGTAACGTTACGTTTCAGCAATGAATCGTGGATGGAAATTCGTTTGGCGAGATGAATTTCTTTCAACTTGTGGGGAACCAAAATATCGAGCTTATCAACATAACCAAGTTGTTTTAAATGTCTTTCAACACTTGTATGTGATATTTGAAGCTTTTCTGCGATCTCTCGTGTCGTACTACGCCGGTTATTTTCGATCATTGCCTTTATTTTGTCGTCGTCAGCATCAGTTGGGCGTCCGACCGTGGTGCATCTTCGAGATTAAAATGTCCGGAACGAAAACGAGCAAACCAATTCTGACATTGGCGTTCTTTCAGTGAGTCTTCACCATAAACTGCACATATTTTTTTCTGAGCTTGCACTTCGTTTTTACCTTTCCGGAAGTAATAAAGTAAAATATGGCGAAAATGACCGTCTGGAATATCCATTTTAAATCAATGTAAAACACTAAATAAACAACAAAACTTAAAACTTTTTTACTGAATAATCTATGAAATGACAGCTGTCCAATACCATATACGGTCTGAAGTTTGCAATGGAGAAAAACTACTTAGAATGACTACAACCATTTAGCGGAAAAAAACGCAACGACTTTTGTGTCAACCCAATATATGTATATATATATATATATACACAATATATAACAATATAACATTTTATTAATTGTAAACGGAACTTTATATTCATTATAAAGGATATTTATGAACTTTAAAAATTCTTAGAATTAACTTAATATTCTTATATTGATATTTTGTAATAATCATTAATATTAATTGTAGTGTTGGTAATAAAAATTCAAAATGTATTCTTAAAACAGGTTTTTACGTATATTTATATTCGTATAATCGTCTACATGCATACTAAATTTAAATGTCTATATTAGATAAGCGTCAATCCCAAATTCTGTAAAACAAACAGACGTTTTAAACATTTTAGATCAATTATGTAGTAAAAAGAGAAAACGTTTAATGGACATGTATTATTAGTTGAAAATTTATAAATATAAAAATCAAAAGAGATTTATAAAAGCCCCAGAATGAGACATACATGAGATAAAAACATAATAACATTTGTTAAGATGGAATGGAAGAGAAAAACGTTTGATTGCTGGAAATGAAAAGTGTTGCGAGAAATCCCTTCATTCAACATTGCTATAAAGATAAGTTTAATGATGGTAAAGAAAAAAATATTTTTTCTTAGAAAAACATTCTATCTTTATATTAATTATTAATTATACTCGTAAAAAAGTACACTCCATATGTAACTTATGAATGAATATAATTGTTTTTACAATTATTAACCTCATCTTTGTTACAAATTGAATAATTGCATTGTAGTACAACTGTTAATTCACAAACTAATTTACCAATAAATCGTAATAACCTTGAATTTGAAGGCAATAGTATGTATGTGAGACGTTTTAAATAATCAGTGGTTTTCCCAATCATCAAACATTTATATATATATATATATATATATATATATATATATATATACAGTTAAAAAAATTGTAAAAAAATAAATATTCATAAGGCACGTTTCGCAAGGCCATGAAACTTTGTGATCTTTGGCTGCGTAAAACGGTGTAAAATGTTAATTTATATTTGTTTTCTCAATCGAATTAATTGCTGTAGTACCGTTTGAGTTACGTTTTTCCGATAATTATATGTAATTAATCCGTTCCTATGATTACAATTGCTAATTGTTACTCAATCATTTGATCATTCAGATAATAATCGATAATGTTTCATAAATTTGTAATTTTATATGAATTTTATTTTACTTTTAACTCTGAATCCTCATTTCAATGTATTTGTTCTAGTAGTTATGAATAAATTTATGGTTCTTATATCTAATTTAAATAAATGTTAGTATCATGAATTAAAATAGTATTTTTATCAGATCTCGTATAATTAATACTTATTTTTCTACTCACATATATTTAGATTTTTTATAGAGATATTTATATGTAATTTGCTTGAAATGTTACTATTAAATTAAAAATATATTGGATTCATAATGGAAAATTAATTATAGTACATCCATATAGATACATACACACACACACACATTTATATATATATATATATGTGTGTGTTTATATATATATATATATATATATATATATATATATATATGTATATATATATATATATATATATATGTATTGTATAATTACAAGTATAATAAAAATGTGTACTTGAATAGCTAAATTATTGTTATTATATTATAAATTTATTATTTATAATATAATAACAATAATTTAGCTATTCAAGTACACTTTTTTATTATACTTAAAATTATTATATACCATTAAAAGATCATTTAAATAGTTAAATTGCTATTCAAATAGTTTCATTAATTTTAACTATAGTAAAAATTTTGGTTCTGACGTACTATAATTAGAAAAATTATGTTTCATAAGTCATTTAACAATTTTTTCATTCGAAAATAAAATGCGGCGAAAGAGTTTTGATGCATAGAGTTTGTAGACGCTGAAGATTTACGAAATTGCTGCAAAATAAGAGGGAGAGTAATAGCAGTGGATTAAATATAAATCTTGGACTTGTAATAATTTGCGAAAATGAAATACGATACTTGTAGTGCGCTCATTATATACATGTGTCTATATATATATATATATATATATATATATATATATATATATATATATATATATATATATACAGCTGGGTCTGTTTTTGTGCGGATTATTTTAATGCGATTTTGAAGTTATGCGATTAATATTTCTTCTTAGTATCTTTTTATATGATTTTTTTAAAAAGTTTTCCTTTAAACGGTTATTTAATTCAGTTTTATGAACAAATGAAGGAATCCAAGCCATTTACTTCCGCTTCTCAAACTGATAAGGAATTTTCGGCTAGCAAAGGATGGTTAACCGGGTTTTTAAAAAGGAATGCACTGCATAACGTGAAGATTACGGACGCGATTGCATCGGCAGATGAAGAAGCTGCCAAATTTTTTTAAACAATATTACGTTAAACGCTCTTTTCAATTTATATTGGATAAACTATAAAATGAGTCAATAACAGAAATTGACGCTTGAAAAATCAAGCATCAATCTTTGATTGTATAAATCATGTTGCATTTACTATTACTCAAATAAAACAACACATTTTAAATGCCTGTTGGAAAAAGGCTTGGTCTACATGTCTTGAAAACAGTGCAACTATTCACTTTCTTTTTTATTTTCTTATTTTTATTCTAAACAGTGCAGATATTATTGCAATGATAATTAAAATATGTATGAAAAATTCTAAAATAAATTACACATATGTACATATGGCTTTGAATAAAATTAAATAGTTAATTAAAAAATAAAGGCAAAAGCTTTGTTTTGTATCAATTTTTTGCAGATATTTGAAATTATTTTTAGACATTCTTTATTTCCTGATTTTTATGCGAATTTTAGAGTAATTTCACTTTGTAGCTTTGGTTTTATGCGTTTTTTAAAATTACAGAACGTATCTCTAATTTTTTAATGTAAGTTAAATCTTTTTTGTGCGATTTTTTTTAATGCGGTTTTCTGCTGAACGTATCTACCGCATAAATACAGACTCAGGTGTATATATATATATATATATATATATATATATATATATATATATATATATACATACAGTAATACCTCGATTAACGCTGATTCTATATAACTCGGGTTCCTTGAAACATAAAAAATATTTTTGTCCAAACGTAATTTTGAATTTTAAAAAATTGAAAAAAGGTTCTATTACTGATTGATAATGCCCCAAGCCATCCTACCAACTTATCCGACTTAAACACTTGCATTCCGGTTGAAGTAGTTTTCCTACCACCCAATACTACGTCGTTAATTCAGCCGATGGATCAAGGAATCATATCAAATGTTAAGGAATTTTATCTTTCACATACATTTCAACAACTTATTGATAAAACAGACGGTGAAACTAAAGAATCAATTGTGTAATTTTGGAAAAATATAACATCATGGTTGCTATAGGCAATATCGATCTCACTTGGCAAGAATTAATTGTAAATGAATGAACGGAGTGTGGAAGAAGGTATGGCTGGAGGTATCCAAAGATTCTCAACGAGAAAATTCTATCATTGGCCAAATTGCCAAACTAATCAATACAGTAAGACTAGGAGATGTAGATGAGCAGGATATTGGGAGTTAGTGTAGGTTTCTGGCGAGAGCCTTACCAACGACGACCTTCAAGAACTGGCAGAACAAGGAATTCATGTAGAACTTGAAAATAGTAATTCTAAAAACGAATAACCCAAAGTACTTGCTATAGATTTCCTAAATAAAAGTTTGGTAACGATAACCGAAATCGTTGATCAAATTGTAGCGAATGATCCAGATTTTGAAAAAAGTGCAAAAACAAGACGAGACGTTTTGGATGCGTTCTCCTGCTACTGACATTTGATTAATGACAGAAAAAGAAAGCGACAAATGATATTAGACGACTTTATCGCAAAAAAAATCAAGAATTTCAAAAGAGCCAAGACCTTCATCACAAAAATAAACTTTATATTTCTGTGTGCATATGTTTACATGTAATTTAACATATATTATTATGCAAATTAATATAAAAATAAATTAAAATTGAAGTAAAATTTGTTTATTTTTGATTGTGTGTTCCCCTTTCTCTATTTACTATGTGTTAAAATGATCTCGTTTAACACTGTTTCATTTAGCGCTTTTTTGTCAGGAACGCATCCTAAGCGCTAAACGAGGTATTTCTGTATATATATATATATATATATATATATATATATATATATATATATATATATATATATACAAATTCTTAAGCTTATAAGGAGGAAATAACCTTGATTGTATATACACAAATAAGCCCGTTTCTGTTACGTCATTTATAATTATTTGCTTAACAAATAATTGCGTGAATATCGTCTTTAAAGCTATATTTACTACAATAGTATGATTGAGGTCAACGAATGTTAAACAGATCCGGGCAATATATTCAGGGTCGCACAAACGTTATATAGCCAAAATTTAAAAAAAATTGAAGAAAGATAAAACGATATTTGTTTAACATTAGATTCAGTACTTAACGGAATTTCCAGTATATCATTTTTTCTATATTAGTAATTACAAGATGTAATAAATAGCTTAATTTTTTTCATTGACATATACGAATGTTGTATCATCGGTTCATACACAAAAAAGCCGTTATTCAACAAGCGGTTCATCTTTAATCATTTTTTTTATATAATGCTATCATATATATATATATATATATATATATATGCGTTGTAAAATCTAAAATTATCTGTTCTGATAACATTGCAAGTGTTACAGAAATGATTCACGTGTGTATAAATGAAGAATATGTTGTACTCAACATAAACCATTATTAAACGCAAATATTTCATTAAATTTTTCCATAAAAGAAAACGAAAATAAGAAAGGAATAAATAACGATATATTATTTGTATCAGTTTTGTTAACAAATGCAGATTATTGAGAGAGGTAGTTGACGATGTAAAATAAAGGAATGAAAAATAATGGAAATGAAAACGAGTTCATTTGAAAGAACTGTTTTAATATTCATCTCGTTAAGGTCCTAAGAAACGATGAATGTATTCTATTTTTATTTTTTTGTACGAATGGAATATAGACTTGTATTTTAAAATGAGATATTTTGAGAATAACAGATCAACCGAGAGAAAATAAATTCATAATGTTGTAAAATTATTAAATTTCTCATTTAAATTATCCAGAAATTGTAATTATATTTTTCTTCTTTCGAGTAAGCATTGTTATTGAATTCGTTTTTTATAAATATTTAGCGAATGTGCATAATATTTAGTATAATGTGACTTCAGATACTTCACTATTACAGTTAAGATAAAATATTTTAAAAAATGTTTGATTTCCTTTCTCTAAAATATTTAAAATTTAAACTTACTCGTTTATAAAATTTCGAAATTGTTATAACTCAGAGTGTATATTTTATATCTATCAAATTAATTTTATACTCTAATAATTAAGTAATAAAAAGGATAATATCTAGAACAAAAGTTCTCATTAAAATTCTTGCAATCTCTTTATTGGTCGTCTATAACAATTGTCTAACAATTTCGTGATTACCAACTAAAAATAAATATTGGCTGAAAGTGAAAGTTTGTTCTATATTGGTACTTGCAATTTATCATATTGTGAAGAAACAATTCGAATGACATTTCTGTTTCCTTTTAGAAACTTAAAATATTTTTCTACTATAACAATAGGGAGGTTTTATATATAAAATATAACTTTTCTTTGGATAATTTTCACTTATTCTCAGTATCAAATATTTCAATCGACAATACAACGATTGGTAATTAATTTCTTCATAACCCAATATTAAACCACATAATATTTTTTTAAAAAATCTATAAAGTATTAGTGAAAAAATTTAAAATAAAATCCGACTGTTAGAGAAGACTATATGATATAAATTTTTAATATGCAATTAAAATGTATTAAAAATGTAGAAATAACTCTTCAGATATCATCTTCATTTTTTTATATAGATGAAATAAAATTAATCTAGAGAGTAAATCAATTAAAAATTTAATTTTTTATAAATCAAACATTTTCAACGAGAGTAATTAAAATATAATGTAAATATAATTTAAATATCTGAAAACAAAGTTTCGTTATATTTCAAAAAGTTTTCTACATCTTATTCAATTACTTCGGTTTGATATATATACATATATATATATATATATATATATATATATATATATATGTGTGTGTGTGTGTGTATTTATGTATGTATATATCTTATATATATATATATATATATATATATATATATATATACATATATAAACGTGTCTAGAAAAATCAATGCAAATAAAGTTAGTCAGTTCACCGTTTCCTTATTACGTTGTAAGCGATTGAAAGAAAATTGTTCTTGTTTGTAACAAGAAAACGATTGAAGCAACACAGTACATTTTTACTAAAAACAATTTTTCTTTGATGAAGTAAAAAAATATTTTTTATAAATATATTAAGTTAAAAATATAACTCCAAATATTTCATCTAAATTTAGTGAATCAATAATATGATATAAGAAATTTTGCTAATTCTTTTATATTATTGTAATTCCAAATGTATTTTTTTGTTGTTGTTAAATTTTCCAAATAAAAACAATAAGTTCAAGTAATAAATATTACTTGAATTTAAATAATATATTTAATTTCATATAAAATAGTATTGATAACTGAACATGTCTCCATTCTCTATTTTTGAATTTTTCTGTTACTTAAGACTTTTTTATAGGCTATTTAATTGCTTTGTTGACTGCATGATTAACATAAAAACATTTTTCGTTCTCTTAGTCTTGAATTTTTCTTATATGCATGCAGAATTTTGTATCGTACTATAAAATTAAGAAAAGGTAACACCAACTAACACTTAATAGTGTTACAGAGTTACAGACTAAAGAGTGAACTTGAAACTAATTTGATATTCTTGCGATAGCGAGGAAGATTCGGATTTTCTTAATTACCGTCCACTAATTATCTTAGTAATAAACATTACTGTTTACTACTGAAGTAATTAGTAAATGATTAAACTTTCGTAATGAAGTCTTTTATAATATGTTCAGTATGTATGTATGTGTAATCAGATGATAGTACTACAGCACTATAAATAATATATTCCCTATTCAGTTATTATTACTTGTATATTTTTTGATATCATTCTGAATATTTATTTCAAACATTCATGTTATAGAAAAATAACTTTTAACAGTTATTACAAATAAATATTTATTTACTTTCTACTATTATATAAATTTTTCTTTATTTAGTTGTAATGGTATTTTATTAACTCTTTAATTCACATAAAAAATATACGAGGTCGTTTGATAAGTCCGTGTAAATTCCGAAAGATGGCACCACTGGTGCATATCGAGGTTATTTTTAATTAGTAGCACCTCTTGGAAGAAAACACATCAAGTTTCAGCCATATCGGTCTATTCCATTGTGTTTGACAATCGTTGGAATCAAGGAAATCGAGTGATTGTCAAATAATGGACGAAAAAGAATTTCGCGTGTTGATTAAACACTACTTCATTAAAGGCAAAACGCCTCAGGAGACTAAACAGAAGCTTGATAAACATTATGGTGACTCTGCACCTTCGATTAGTGCGGTTTATAAGTGGTTTCAAAATTTTCGGAGTGGCCATATGAGCACAAGAGACGCTGAACGTTCTGGACGCCCTGTTGAGGTCACCACTCCAGAAATCATTGATAAAATCCATGATATGGTGATGGATGACAGAAGAGTGAAAGTGCGTGAGATTACTAGTGCTGTAGGCATCTCGTGTGAACGGGTACATAATATTTTGCACCAACATTTGGACATGAAAAAGCTATCCGCCAGTTGGGTGCCGCGATTGCTCACGATCGACCAAAAACGAGGTCGTGTGAAGTGTTGCAAGAACGGTTTGCAGCTGTTTCAGCGAAATCCGCAGTACTTTAAGCGTCGTTTCATCACTGTAGATGAAACATGGATACATCACTACACTCCTGAGACCAAAGAGCAGTCTAAACAATGGGTTATCAAGGGGGAATCTGCTCCGAAAAAGGCGAAGACAATTCCTTCGGCCGGGAAGGTTATGGCGACTGTCTTTTGGGATTCGCAAGAAATAATCTTTATCGACTATTTGGAAAAGGGTAAAACCATTACAGGTGCATATTATTCATTGTTATTGGATCGTTTGAAAACCGAGTTGCAAGAAAAACGTCCCCGATTAGCCCACAAAAAAGTCCTCTTTCATCACGACAACGCACCAGCTCACACCTCAGCAGTTGTGGCCGCAAAACTAATGGAAATAGGGTTCCAAATCGTTTCACATTCCCCCTATTCTCCAGACTTGGCTCCATCGGACTATTATTTGTTCCCTAATATGAAGAAATGGCTTGCGGGAAAAAGATTTTATTCGAACGAGAAGGTGATTGCAGGAACGAATGACTATTTTACAGACTTGGACAAATCCTATTATTCGGAAGGGATCAACAAACTAGAGCAGCGTTGGATGAAGTGTATAAGCCTAAAAGGAGACTATGTTGAAAAATAAAAACGATTTATTCAAAAAAATGAAGCAGTTTTTATTTTTACACGGACTTATCAAACAACTCGTAGTTTTTTGTATTGTTTGAATATCTTGAACTAATCAAACTTTGTAAACTCAAGTTATGTACGTGTGGAAGTACATTTACAAATATTTCTAAAATATTACAAATAGTGAACATTACATATATTTCTCTTTTAACGTAATAAAATTCTAGATACAACATATGCATATAAAATTCATTGTAATATAAATGAATCACCCCCCAACACCACAATTTTATAAAGGTATTTAATAGTTACATATTAATCACCTTTTTTCCTTCATTAATCCAATTTTCAATGAAACGGCTATTGAAATTCACTTTATCGGAAAAAATGAGCAGGAAATACTTATTAAATATTTTTATAAAATCTTGCGATAACGGAATGAGTATTTCGTTAATTCAAAATGAATAATATCGATGTAAATTTTATGTACGTAGCTAAAACGTTTAATTAATAATATATTAAGATAAAATAAAAATAAATATCAATTCTTTATTAACAGTTTATCTCGATGGAACAAATTGAATTTATTAATATTATATTCATATTAAATCTTTTACAACGATAATTTATTATTAATATTTTTTTAACAAAAAATACCAAGAGATAATTTTGTTCTGTATTAGTTTTAAAACTTAGATGTGTATTTAAAACATGTTGAAAAAATTTTTGAATGGATATTTTAGTATATGAAAGGTATTTTTTTTAAATGCAGGTAAATATTTTTTTATTGACCAAAAATTCCATATTTGTTTTATTTCGGTAGACTCGTTTATATTTAGTTGAGTATTTCTTAGAATTCATTTCTTTGTGAAATATCGTTTATATTTTTTATACTGTCATTTATAAATATAATCAATTTATACAAGACTTAAACTGAACTCAGCAACATAGAATGTATTTTTTCTATATATTGTCTATTTATAAGAAAAAAAACATATTACATTCTCATATTTATTTAATTTTTTTTGAATAATGTTCAAACATGTTTTTAAAATGAATAACTTGTTAATAGTAAATCTTCTTAATTTTATTCAATATTTGTTTGTTTTTTAAAGTAAATTATTAAAAACAAATAATGGTATTTTGTATAGGTATGTACTAGAGTTTTTAATTATGAGTAAATATTTGTAAAGTTGTATTAATTATAAGTCATTAAAAAACTAAAGAATTTTTGTTAATTACACTATTTAAATAAATACATCCATCGATTGATTAATAATGAGTTAATAAAATAAGTTTACTAATAATAAATAATCACTTATATCAATACTAAAAGATTATATGAAAGTATGATTAACTTTTACAGTGATTCCTTTAAATTGTTTTCCATGTTAAAAACAGAGATTCTAGTGAAATATTTATCAATTTTACGCCTTTATATTCATAACACGTTGTATACATTTTCATTTTGTAATAAGAGATCATTTTTTTAATTAAACCCACCAAAGAAGTTTCAAACATTTGATTAGTCAATTAACAAAATCTTTATTTTACCAGAATTTCAGTTCTTATGAAAATATTTTGTGGTAAATAAAAATTTGCACTTTATCTTCCTGTATTTTTTATTTACAACGGATTGAAAGTACACGATAAAATATCCACCGCACAGGAAATATTTATTTTCGCAATACGTTGATGTACGTACAACAAATTGAATTAAATGTCATATCTTGTCACACATATGAATAATTCAACCAAATACCACAAGATTTTATGAAAATGTTAGTAATTATTACTTATTGTTAATTTGATTTGCTCATGTACATTTTAATCATCATTCCATCTTCTTAATTATAGAATGGCATTTTTGCTTACATGTTTATAACATTTAATTAAATAATATCTCTCTCTGAATACTTTTAAGAGTAAGTTTTGAGCAGCTTTCATAAATATGTAAAAGAATACATATAAAAATCTATTTGGTATTTCCATTTTATTTGTATTTAATAATCCCTATTAACGTCCGGAAATGTTTATCAATTACCGAGAAATAATTAATACCTTGTCGTTTATTAAATACAACGTGCAAGTCGACATTTCCAATTTAATATGTACCTATGTTACCAGCATCTTGCGTGCCTAGGTTCGTAGGTTGTTGACCTAACGTAAGTTGATCTTACACGTTTTATACTGCTAGCCATATATAGCAAGACATATTTCAAGGCTCTTTTTTGGCCGTGATTTCATTCACAATGATCAGACCGCAATGTCAAATTATAACAATGATCTATAGATTCCAACGTGTTCTTAATTTTTTCAATATCATTACAAGTATCGTCGGGACTGTGTTTAGAATTGAAAAGAAATCTTTTATAAAAACAATTCTGTTTAATTAATCTGTAATTAAAATTACTTTGTATTTCTTAAATTGAAAATAATGATTATAGACCACAAAATAATTTATATACACACATAGTATACATATATATATATATATATATATATATATATATATATATATATATATATATACATTGATATTCTTGATGAATTCTGTAAGATTTCATTATATATATATATATATAAAGTGTTTTTTAAACGTGATAGAACTTTAAATCAAATCCCTATCAAAAATTCTATCTAATTTAAAAAAACATTTTTATATATACATAAATGTGTATGTATGTATATATTATAATATATAAAGGTATGATAAAAATGTTTTTAGGTTAGATAACACGTTCGATAGAGATTAATTTAAAATTCTATCGCGCTTAAAAAACACCTATATATATAGAGAGAGAGAGAAGGAGATAATAGAATAAATAAATTTGATAAAATGAACATGAGCAGGACATATAAGAAGAGAATAATAGATGAATAAAAATCATTAAGGAATTGAGACCAAAATCCAAAAAAAAAATACATGCCAAAAAAAACTCTATTAAAGATGGAGGGATTATACCTAAAACATGTATAAAATAAAATTCAGTTATATGTTTAAAAATTTATATTGAAATTTGAAAAAGATCACCAACCTTCGTTCCAATTTTTATATCAAGAATTTGGTATTGTTTTTTTTAGATATAAGATTTTTAAGAACTTCGTTCAGTTTTATCGCTTATAATTTATATGCAAAGTTTCTATAATAATGTGTTAAAAAAAGTTTTCAAGCCATTCTTAAGACCGTACTAGTATCTGGTAAAATGTACCATTAACACCTGCCTAAGTGGTACGTACAATATACTAATGCATTATAACTTATACAAATTATAACCGTTCTATTATATAAAATATGTATGTAAGTACGAACACTTCTTTAATTCCTCACAACAAATTATTGTATTTCTTGTGTTATTTAAATTATCCTTAAAAACTATTAGATTAAAAAAATATACACATATTTTAATTTCATGATTATTACAGTTAATTTTAAAATTATTAATTCCATATTTTTATTCAAATTTGTTTATCATTCCAATTTCTAATAATTCTATAATTGATGATATAAAAACATATTAAAACTTTTTAAACATGAATCAACAGTTATATTTTTATACAAAGTTTATTTTATTTATTTCTGTAGTTCTATTTTTTTCTTTTATAATATTGTATAATAGTGGAATTCGAGGTCATATTTACTAATACCTAGAATTTCTTTTTAGAATCACTTTGTAATTATCTCAATTTCTTTTATGATTTATTCTATTCCTGCTTAAATGGAAATTGTTTTCAACTATTGCATTGAATAATCTTTTCAGGATATTAATATTTTTTGCATATATTTAAACCTTTTAAAAAAAGTATGCACATAGAATTTTTTTTAAAAATGTATAATGACATCACAGCTCTTATTTAAAAAAATGATCAAACTAATTTAGATATCTTTGAATAAGTGTTCTCAGTACTGATTTTCATCACCACATTTCACACATGTTTCTTTAGTAACATGCCATTTTTTCACTGTTTTTAATATGCGTGAATTCATTACATTTATAAAATATTTGTTTATTTAGACATACACAAGGTTATATGACTAAGGTCATTTTTTATCTCAAAATAAAAAAAAGATAAATAGATAACATCTTTTTGAAAATTTTATTACATCCAAATTTTTTAAATTTTATAAAGTTTCTCTTGAAATAAATGTATAGAGGAATTGGAATTTGATTATTAGAAAATGATTATTATACGATACAGATAATTCGATATGTGTAATAGATTTCGTTTTAATAAACGTGTTTGTAAATAACTTCAATAAAAGAAAAAAAAACAAATATCAAGGGCGACACGTATTAACATTTCCTGTTAGAGACGTAAATTGTTATTAAACAGTTAAATGATTGATAAGAATGTCAGTCTACATTGTTTAAATACATATGATACGTTGAATATTACAAGACTGATAAATTTCTTATAATGCATATCTTTTACAATCTATGATTCAAATGCATGTATCTTTAGTTCATGAGGAATTGTTTAAGATGCATTTTAAATCAGTTTATTTTGTATATTTGTCATATATGTTGAACAGTTCAAAAAATTTTCAATATAAAAAAATATATCAATATTAAAGAACAATTCAGTTACATACTAAATGAAACAGTCCATAATTATTTTTTTTATATATATTTTTTAATATATATATATATATATATATATATATATATATATATATATATGTGTGTGTGTGTGTGTGTGTGTGTGTGTGTTTGTGGTATTCACATAAATTTGTAGATATGTACAGAAAAATATGTAAACATTAAATAATATATACAGCAACTGAATAATTCCGAATATTTTCGTTTACTTTTGATTTAATGTCATTGAATGCTAATTGGACTTTGTTTACGTATTCTTTTAAAGTTGTCGGGAAAAGCAAATATTTAAATAGTATGCAGTACTTAAAATTGATTTACATACTATCTTACCTTGTATTATTACATCTTAATAATTGATTTAAGAATAATAAATATGAATACATCTTTTTCCATTGAAACATATAATTATTAACTTTTTATTACTCTTATTTATGTATTTATTAGATATGTTTATACATCGACCCTTACAAATGAATTTTATTAATTTTATACACTTTGCATAACGAACATTAATTGTATAAGGAAATGAATAAAGATACGTAAACAATTTACATTTTTGATAAATCAAGTTTTTCAGGTTTCAAAAAACTGGATATTTTAATAAATTCAACAATTTGTAAAATGTGTAAAGATGATATAATAATTTTTTGATCAATTCCAGTTTTGATTCAATACCAACGATGATCTTATTTGAAACTTGTTGGAAACGAATATCGATTTTTCATAGATTAAATATCTTAAAATATTAAAAAATAATATATTTTCAAGTATTTTTTTCTAATATATATATATATATATATATATATATATATATATATATATATATATATATATATAAACTTATATGGAATTGATTTTATATAATATGAATTAAAAAATAATTTTATGAATCCTTTGAACATTTATATAAATGTAAACTGCTATTTAATAAATATATATGACTGTACTCTCTGAGTTGTTGGAAGTAATTACTTTACTACCATACAAATGATTATTTTATGGTGTTATATTTTATATGCTGCTGTTTGTTTTGAAGCTGTAAAAGCTTATTGTTATTTATATAGTATAATATAACTTATATTAACTAGATGAAATATTTCGATAATAATCATAAGGAAAATTTATACTAACTTTAATAATTAAATGAAAGTTTTAAATAAATTTTTGTTATTTTATAGAAGTATGAATATTTTGTACATTTGAAAATATAATTTAATATTTCCTTTCATCTTTGATTTAAAATATGAATTAGTGTACCAGTTTCATCGAAAGTTTATGTTATAACTAAAAATGATTCCTATTGCTGTAATTTTGTTTTGTAAATAAATAAAAAATATTTTTGCAATTTACCTAGTTTATAGGAAATATGAAAGGTAATAGAAATATAAAAGGAAATAAACATTTGATCTGTCATAATGATTTATGAGAAATTATTTGACTTGAAGAATACATCCGTTTGCACTATTATTTTAATGATTGACTACATCATTACAAAAATATAATTATGTTGAATAATCATACACTGAAGTGTACTTCTTAAATGAGCACGAAATGTTAAGATTTATATGATGAAACCATTACTGACAAAAAATAATATATATTAAAATTATACGATAATAAGAAATTTATTAAAATAATTTCATTGTGAGTTAATAGTAGTCACTTGAAATCACCTATCGTTTTATTAAAAATTGATCATTTATCTAAAACCTAAAAACTTAAAACTAATTATATTTCGACATGCAAAGGTGAAGGCCGTATAAAGAATAGTAAGTTCTTATAACATCATTTTAATATGAAATAACAAAAAAATACGAAAAGTGAACATACATAGGAACAAAATGTATAGATAGATTTTAAAACTCATCTACTAACTCGTTTTGAAAAAAATTATCAGCTATAATAATTTTTAAAAATAGCTTATTATTAATTGCTGCAAGTATCTATATATATGATAGAAAGGTATTTTATTGAGTTTGCGTCATCATTTTGGTAGATAAATTTAAATTATTATATTTAAAAATAATTTACTTAAATTTATAATTCGTTTTATAATAAAATAATTATTTATATAGTTCTAGATATTTTATTATAAATTTTACTACTAATTTATGTGTTTTTTTTTAAGGAATAAGATATTTAAATTCTATAACTATAATTATCAGTAAATAATGGATCAATTTAAAAAAAATATATTGAAAATCAAATTACGTAAATTATTTAATAATAAAAAAATCTCGCATACTGTTACAGTAATTGATAATAGCTTTTAAGTAAATAAAACAGCGTGATATCAATTTAACAATAAATGAAGTAATAAGGCGTCTCACGCATTCATTTGACAGTTTTATTACCAAATAATCTTTAAAACCGCATGGATCTGTTTCTTTTTATACATTGGTTTACAAATACGTTAAAACATTTATTTTCGCTCTAATTAAAAAAAGCTGTGACCAATTAAATTTATCGAATTATTAGTAATGAAATTTTCTATAAATATGGAATATAATTAAAAGATATTTTTATTTCCTGATTACAAACCGAACATTAATATTTTTTATAAATTATTTAATTTATATCGATTATAAAGTCGTGAAAACGTGTAACGAACTGACAATTTCCATTCCAAAATCCAAGAGATGAAATCGAAAAAATAATCGTTTAGGAAATGAGTTCTCCAATGTTGATCATCATTAAAACATCATTGCGATTTTAGATACGTATATTTCACACGTCGTCGACTGTAATTATTATTTTTTTGTAACATTGAAACAATTAGCTGTTGCAATGTGAATATATGTGTATTACAAATTTAAAATATGTTGACTTTACTTACGAATGTCATCAGATTAAACATGTAATGAAATGTACTTAATTATTGTACGTCTTTTCCGACAAATTAATTAATGTAATGTCATTATATGAAAACGACAGTTCCGCCTTCCTTTCATTTAGCTTATATTTTTGAGGAAAGTAAATGACATTGTATATTTTTTTACTATTCGAAACTTTTATAAGAAATATATATGAAATAATAGTTGTATATAAAAAATAGATGGAAAAAAATGCTGATATTATCTTAGCATTAACACCAGTCTTTTTCTTTAACACAACTTTTAGTATTATAAAATAAAATCATTAATATTAAATTAAAACATTATATATTAACATATATTGGTTTTGATATCTCAGCTCATTTGAATTTTAACGAAGGAATCATTCTCTAACATCCATACTTTTTATAATCCTGATTTTTCAATTTTTCATAAAAGTGCTTGTATTTGTATTTGGTATTTGGAAGCAAATATCAAACCTCTTACTTCTTCACTGAAAACTTGTAAGTTTAGATTGACGAGGAAAAATAAATAAAAATATATTCTTGTTCCTTATCTCTATAACCAGATTCGATATTACTGTTATTTTTAAATTGTTCGAGTAGTTATTGAACATTCGACAAAAATATGATGTTGATGAATGATTCCTTTGTTAAAAAGGTGTTGATTAAATAATAACTGATCACATACATATATATGATATCTATATTAAAAAAATGCATTGAATAAGAAGTTTGTGACTTACGTTATCGATTCAAATCTTTCTCTAGACTCACGATGTTGTAAAAAAGATATATAAATATATAAACACGCACACATATATGTCTATCTTTATAGAATAATCAGATAGAAAACACATTCACGCACAGAAATGTCACGTATCTCAACACATATCGTTTGGTATTTTGAACGTAGATAAAATTGAAAGAAGTAATGGATGCTTCAGCCTTGGTTACAGCAATATTTTGTATAGAGCATCGACATCGGTTTAACGTATTATAGATGTTTTATTTGTATGTGTGCGCACCATGCACCTACTACTTCTTCTATATACAAGTTCGTATGGAAGGACAGGTTTTTTCCCCACCTTCAGACGAGTTTTGCGAACTATCATTGTCAACGAGTTCCTCTGGAATATCTGAATATCGTTTTTCGTATAATCTGTATACAATATATGTACATACACACACACACACACACACACATACACACACACACATATATATATATATATATATATATATATATATATATATATATGTATATAAACATAAATACATTTAGAGAAATACATATGTGTATATGTATTTTGTCATTTTTTATTGCATTGATGTGATTTCACATTGATTTGTTTTGCATGTACTGTTATAAGGAAACACTTCACTGCACAAGATAAATTTGAAATATTTTTGTCATATATACAAACATACATATATATATATATATATATATATATATATATATATATATATATATATATATATATATTAGGAGAACCGGAAACTAATGTCGTTTTTCTACATTAAATTCAAACAGATAAATTTTTACCAAGTTTTTATTTTTAATCAATAATGTAATCACCCTCGTTATCAATAACCTTTTGCCATCTAGTGTGCAAATTTTCAATGCCGGATCGATAAAAATCAATTGGTTTTTGAGCAAAATATCTGGAGATGGTATTTTGGACATCATTCGAATTTTCAAATTTTTTGCCACTTAGAAAATGTTGTAGCGATCGGAATAAATGGAAATCTGATCGCGCAATATCGGGCGAATATGGAAGATGAGGCAATACGTCTCATCTCAATTCAATAATTTTTTCCAGGGTTCGTCTTGCGCAGTGCGGTCTTGCATTATCGTATTGCAGAATAACACCTTTTCTGTTGACAATAGCTGGGCACTTTTCAATTAGAGATTGATTTACTCGATCCAATTGTTCACAGTAAAGGTCTGCATTCACAATTTGTCCAGGTTTCAGCATTTCAAAATGAACGACCCCACGAATACTCCACCAAACACACAAAAGCGCCTTTTTGGGGTGTAAACCTGGCTTAGCTGTACTTCGTGGAGATTCATTCGGAGAGAGCAACTGCCTTTTGCGTTTTGGATTATTATATAGGACTCATTTTTCATCTCCAATGATCAAGCGATCAAAAAACGCTTCTGTATTGTACCGCTGAATCAATAAGTTGCATGTGGTGGATCGGTTAGCTTTGTTTTCTTCGGACAGATTATGCGGGACCCAAACACCTGCTCTGCTTACTTTACCAATCTGCTGCAAATATTCTTGGATGGTCGACCAAGATTGGTTAAGAGTGTTTGACAGTTCCTCGATTGTCTGACACGGATTTGGTTTCACTTCCGCCATTAACATGTCATTGTCTAAAGTTGTTGGTCTTCCTGATCGGTACGAGTCGGAAAGATCGAAATTATCGGATTTGAACTTAAAAAAACACCTTTGGCATTTACAAACGTCTAATGCATTTGGATAAACATCGCAAATATTTTTGGTAGCAACCGTTGCGTTACTACCCTTGTGAAACTCAAAAAGCATACAATGCCGGATATGTACCTCTTCTGGTATTTGGCTGGCCATTTCACCATAAATTGCAAAAAAAATTAAGATTTTATTATTTACGAGTAAACAAGTCACTCTAACCTTAAAATGAGCTGATAAATAACTAACGAATATCGACATGCGCAGAAACGACATTACTTTCCGGTCTCCCTAATATATATATATATATATATATATATATATATATATATATATATATATATATATATATTAATAAATCATTGTAAAAAAAAACTACGTTATAACTGTGTTGAAAATCGTTTTTCTATCAATCGAAATAATTTATGTTTTTTTTAACTCTTAAAATATTTACTAACATCATTAGTGTATACAAAATGTCACTATACAATTAACACAAGTCAAATATTGTTTGTCTATAAAGTTGTTTGCAATCAAATTTTAAAAATAAATGTTTGTGGGTTAATTGTTATTTAAATTGTCAACCATATACTTGAAGTATTACTTAATAGTGAAATGCATTCTATCTATACACAATATTTCATCATAAAATGACAATAACATTACTTATAGTATTCTGTTTTCATGCACACACGTACACATACAGTTATGGTCGTGAAAATAAACCCACTATCATGTATATTAAATGTAACCTTGATTTTGAGAAACTTACTTAATTTTATGGCATAGCCAGTTTTTGTAAACATTACTAATGTATTTAGTACAAAAGATAACAGAAATGGAACCCCAAGTATAGTTTTGCTTTTTAGAAAATTGCGAATTGTTTCTTTATCGATGTCTTCAGTTAAAGGTATTTTAGATGAAAAGATTTGCTCTAGAATACAAAATTATACCCTAGTTCAGATTTTCACGTCTGGAGAGAAAATAGAACATCTACTCGCATATATTTATATTCTGCTTTAATTCTTTTACCTGTGATCTTATTCTACCTACGAACAATACAGCAATCAATTTTTTATATTAAATGATTTTTAAAGACAAGCTAATATTAAAAGCTATTTCATAAGCTACGATTGCTGAATTTTAAATATCTATTCAAGATAAAACAAGGAACCATTTTACAGTTGATGTACATTGTTTTTACTAATGCTATTTATATTATTAAGTAATAATCTCATTAGTGTTAAATAACCTTTTTTTAGTTTTTATACTGCACTTTTTGACTATTCTCATTACGAAATCGAAACAATTATAGACTTTATATTAACAATATTACTTATATAAGATTCACACGATAAAGATGCATTTAAAGTCACGCAAGTGTATTTGCACGAATCTGATTGATTTCTGTCCATCCCTTCGAGGATGAATGAACGAAGAGATCTTCTTATTTATAAACCGGATAAATTATGTATATGTATATATACATTCTTGAACCTTGAATCTAAAAAAAACATTTCTGAAACTAAGTCTTAGTAAAAGTATATCCTTAAAATTAATTTACGTTTCGAAAGTAACTTAATGACAGGGTGAGATTGTAATCACCTTAATCATGATGGATATTATTTTACACGAATTATCTTAATAAATGTCGTAAAATGATTTAACAGAATTTCAAAAATGTTGATTCCATATAAGAACAAAGATAGTTAATATTCTGAATTTATTTTGGTACACTTGCAAGTCACGTATTACCACATGGTCTCGTGTCATGGATGTTGATGCTTTTAAGTATTATGTGTGAAATTGTATCGTTTCGGCTTGGTTCTTGTTAACCGTATAAGAATTGATGTTTAACCGGATCTTTGACATACTATTAAATAATTAAATTTATTTAAAAAATATGCCAAGTTATCTTTTAAATACAAACTTTATTGCATTTAAAAGATTGTATAGAATTTTCAAATTTTGGATTATATTTAGAATATTTTCAAATATAAATCAAATTTTAATTCATATTAAAATAAATCGAAGACCTATATATATCAGTAACATTCAGAGTGTTTGGCCAAATACTATTTTAAACATACATATTGCAAACTGCACGCTATAAAGATTATTCCGGAGACATAATTTATGGTTTTCTTTGTTCTATTTATAAAACACTGGTATTTCATGATTTTATTTGCATTTATAAACGCGAGTTCAAGTAAAAGCAATCAAGCAGTTGGTTTAAATAAGTTATAAATTCTCATTGATTCGATGACATTATTCTATTTTAAATACACTTCTGTCATATTAATTTAAAAGGTTGAATTTATTAAAAACCAAATATACGATGCTGACATAATCATATTTCTATAGAAAATGACACAATTGGAAACGAAACGGATAAATAGAGAAAATAACCCATTTAATAAGTTGTTTATTAAAGGAAATCTGTCAGATCAAATTCAGTATAATTATGATCTTTTATATATTTTTTTTAAAAATATGTATTTTTCATGACATGAGTGCAAACACAAATTTGTTAATATATAAAATTCATGGATCTTTTAAAAAATAAATTGTCGTTCCAAATAAAATATCTGTCGGTTCTTCCTGCATCCGAGAACTTTATATTCAATTTATTCGTTTTTTGCTCCTCTTCAATCCACTCGACGTGCGATAACACGTCAGTTTCTCAGAAGTGAAACTACCCGTCTTGACATTATAAGGTTTATCGTCAATTCAACCATTTCTAATTTTTCATTCGCCAGTTTAACTTTCGTCGCATTAATATCAATGTCTATTCATTTTCATTTTGGTCAAATTATTATTGAAACATATATTATGCGTATATTATATTTCATTTATCAATTATAGATATCTTATGAAATCTAACGAATTTCAAAATTGACATCGAAATACATATTTGAGAAAAATGAATAAGAAGTTCCTTTCAAGACGCTTGTTAAAATATATTGTATATTTTAAATGGATATCATCTGATTTAGATTTTATTAGAATAAAGTAATAAATAGGAGGATTGTTTTGAAAATAATTTTAGAATTATATCTCATTAACCTAATTCGTGTACTTAAGCATTATGACTTAACAGAATTTCTTAAAAACGATTTACTCTCTAAGTAATTTAAGATGTTGAAACACTTAACAATTCTTATTGTCAATTAATTTATATGACTGAGAATTGAATTAAGGAAACAATACATCCAACAGATTACTACTATCTATTTAATCCATTTTAATTAATTAAGTAATAAATTGGAATTATATTTCCCATAATATATTTGTATAATCCAGACAATAAAAAGTATACAGTAATTAATATACGAAATGTACTATTTAAATCGTGAATTTGGATAGAGTTATAATTTGAAATTATTAATAAATAATATAAATAATCATATCGAATACCTTTTTAACCTGTAACATCCTATCACTTTAATATAAATATTTAAACGATTCAAAACGATTTTCTTTAAAAAGCTATTTAAATGGCCTGAGTAAAAAGATATCAGGAAAAGTAAGTAATGCCTATACAAAATTTTATATCGAACGACAACCTTATTATGCATAGTATCTTATCAGAAGTAAAGGAAAAACTGAAAAAGTATGGGTATCAAGTACAGGATATGATGTGAGAGGATTTAACGTTTTTATATTACTTTTAAGAAAGATTTACGTAAACGTGAAAATAAAATAAAAGATACATTTTTTGTTAATAAATATATATATATATTTATTTATTTTCAGTCAATAAACGAGGATAAATTATTACAAAAATATTTATTTATATGATCAAACGAATATAACCAATATATAATTCAATTTTTTTTAAAAAAAACAAATTTTTATTGGAAATATTAAACACTTCATCGACTTTTTAAATTTTTCATAAATCATCTGATGTTACTTTAATTTTTTTTGTATCGATATATACTTTTCAAAAATTATGAAAAAATTTTAATCACATTTTTGGTTTTATAAATTAAATTCGAATAAAAGACATTTTAAAATATAATTTCTTGATTAACAAAAATATTTAATTAATTATGATTTTAATTACAGAAATAACTTTATTACAATATATATATATATACGAGGTGTGATCAAAAAGTAAGGTGAATTTTGAAATTTAGCGGGCTACATCCGTTTGATCTTAGATTTTTTTATTTGGTTATGTTGGTACACTCGTCTCGAATATATGTTCCAAATTTCAGCTATGTAGCTTGTTTAGTTTGTTGGTGAGAGGCATAAAAGTTAGAAGTGTTTTGCATGCTCCGCGATTTTCCGCTGTCGAAAATCATGGATCAAAGAGTTTGCATTAAATTTTGTGTGAAAAATGGAATCAAGTGCTCCAAAACACTTGAAATGTTGAAAGTGGCATACGATGAGTCTACTTTAAGCCAAAAAAATGTTTACAAGTGGTATAAACTCTTCCAAGAAGGCCGAGAAGACACCAACGACGAACCTCGTTCTGGACGCCCCAGCACGTCAACAACTGATGAGAACGTTGAAGAAGTGAAGAAAATAGTGTTGGAGAATCGTCGAATTACCATTAGAGAAATTGCTGATGATATTGGCATCTCGTTTGGTTCGTGCCAATCAATTTTAACGGGTGTTTTAGACATAAGACGTGTGTCAGCGAAGTTTGTTCCGAAATTGCTCAATTTCGACCAAAAGAACCGTCGCATGAGCATCGCCCAAGAGCTATTGAATGACGTCAACGACGACCCAGATTTACTCGACAGGGTCATAACAGGTGACGAAACATGTGTATACGGTTATGACGTCGAAACTAAGACTCAATCGTCCCAGTGGAGGCATTCCGGATCACCAAGACCAAAAAAAACACGTCAATTTCGATCAAATGTGAAGGTTTTGCTTACAGTTTTCTTTGATTGCAGGGGCGTGGTGCATCATGAGTTCTTGCCACAGGGTAGAACAGTAAATAAGGAATATTACCTGCAAGCTACGTGCAATTTGCGCGAAGGAATCCGCCAGAAACGTCCGAATTTGTGGAAGAACAAAAATTGGCTTTTGCACCATGATAACGCCCCTGCTCATACATCGTTGCTTGTGCGCGAATTTTTGGCTAAAACCAACACACTAATGATGCCGCAGGCACCGTATTCCTTAGACCTGGCCCCCTGTGACTTCTTCTTGTTCCCGAAACTGAAGAGGCCCATGAAAGGACGACGTTTTGCAATGATTGAGGAAATAAAGACGGCATCGAAAGAGGAGCTGAACAAGATCACAAAAAAATATTTTTTGAAATGCTTTGAGGATTGGAAAAAGCACAAGTGCATTATATCCGAGGGGGATTACTTTGAAGGGGATAAAATAAAAATTGATGAATAAATAAATATTCTTTGAAAAAAATAAAAATTCACCTCATTTTTTGATCACACTTTGTATATATATATATATATATATATATATATATATATATATATATATATATATATATATATATATATATATATACAATATTTATAGTAGAAATTAAGATAAAAACAAACAATAAAAATATTTTACTATAATAGCTGAGAAAAATACATTTATTAATTATTATAAAATAATTTACAAAAGAAATAATATTTGAAAATGTACATTAAAAGTTACAAGGTAAAAAAATCAACATTTTTTCTTAAAAAACATACACACATCAAATTAATAATGTTGATAATTTATATTTATATTAAAGAAATGTACACAAACAAATAAATTATGCAGTAATAAAGACTTTTTGAAAACATTAAAAAAATTTAATTATCACCTTTGGATAAAATAATATGCAATTGTATGGATAATACTTGACCTTAACTCTTTAGAAAAAAAAACGCTATAGAATACTATAATTTAATACTGTTATTTATAGTATATTAGCTAAAACATGTTATTAGTAATTAATGTTTATTATGAGTTCAAAATACAGTTATATATTTTCAATATTAAGGAAATTGATAAGTAAAATATTAATTTAAATTAGTTTTATAACAGTTAAAATATTTGTTTGATTTTTACTTTTATTGTTCTTTAATGTTTCAACTATTAATTTACAATTGAATATTTATACTTATATTAAAATATCATCTTTCTTTTAGATAGATTTATAAGTCAATCACATTTTTTTTGAAATAAATTAACTTTGAAATATCTTAAATTATTTATGTTTAGTACAAGTGTGCATGAATCATGATGTTAATTAGAACATTTCATTGCTTTAGTACTTTTGTATTAACTGCATAAATATACAAATGAACAAAAGCAACTGTATAAATACTTGAATAATTATGCAAATACAAAAATCACATGCAAAAAAGCGAACCAGTTGAATGCATATATTGTATATCTGTATCACTGATGCTGCACTTAAAAATACATATTTAATTTTATCTTGCATCTGCTCTTAGAGACTAAACAAATATTCATGATCTTTTTCACATTATGAAGCAATAAATCTGGAACAAAAAACCTTTTTAATTGTCTAATTAAATATTATTAATGTTTAGTAGCGTATCTGTTTTATGTTAAGTAAGTCCATAATTGTGATGAATAATATTTTTTCCATCCTCTTAGATTACTAAATATAATTGATGCTTATTCGAATAAAACTTCTGTCCTCGTATTTTTCGATTAATTTCGTAGATTATTCTCAGTTAGATTAAAATCTGAAGATTGTACTCATCAGAAAAATATTGCAATACCATTTTCGTCAAGGATATGAATTTATTGTTTAGTGAACACGGGTTGTTGTGTTGTCATATCAAGAATATTTGAAATCTATTAAGTTTATGTCATTGTCATTTAATTATTTTTATAAATAAAAAAAGGAAATAACGTTTAGATTTTTGTCGAGGCAATATTTAACATTCAAAGAAGCTTTCGCACAGTAATGGGTTAATATAGGATTTTCCAATAAGCGCTTCAGAAGTTTAAATAGAAATAAAACAAAAAGTATTTAATTAATTAGTTGTTGATTTTTCTTAACAATATTCTATGGCATTAACCGTTATGTTACTACCCGAAATTTTCCACATTGATTACTACCCGGGTACACGTGTACCCCATTACAAAATGTCTTTATTACAGCCCTAAATTCGTATATCTGGCGGCGTCTATTATATAAATATGGTGGATTTGTGATGCGGAAAACTTCTATCCTCTCACTGGTCAAATTTATACTGGACAGTCAGTATCGGGAAGAGAAAAAAATTTAGGAAAGCGAGTTGTAAAAGAGTTGGTGGCTCCATTCAAATGATTAGGCCGAAATATTACCATGGATAATTTTTTTACAACTCTCCCGTTAGCCCGACATTTACTGTCATGAAAATTGCCAGTCGTTGGGACATTGAAACGTAATAAAAAATATATTTCTGCAGAAATGACACAGAAAAAATCTCAAAAAATAAATTCTTCATTATTTGGCTATAACGACAACGTGACAATATGTTCATATGTGCCAAAAAAAATAATTAAACCGTCATAGTTTTGTCATCGATGCATCACGACGACGCAATGACTGGACCCAAAAATAAACACGACATAATCCATTTTTATAACAAAACAAAATCTGGTGTAAATATTATGGACAAATTAGTAGGACGCTTTAATGTGAGAAGGCGTACAAACAGGTAGCCACTTGTATTGTTCTTTAATATCGTTGATATTGCAGCTCTTGCAGCATATATTATTTATTTCGAAAATAACCATATGCTCAAGAAAAAGATAAATCAGCGCCGAGTATTTTTGAGACAATTAAGAGAAGAGCTTTGTCTTCCAATTATTCAAGACCGTTCCGTCAATGTACAAATTACAAGAAACTAGTCTACAAAATTAGCGATCAAGAGCATGATAATGAAGTCAATCTCTTGCATATAAACTGCATCTACTTCTGCGTCGATTGCTTCTACATCTACTACTACTCCAGCTCAACGTGATATACGTGATCATAAAATCGTCATTGGTTCTTGTTACATTTGTCATGCAGCACCGCATAAACGAAGAAGAAAGACTCGCAAATCATGTGTACAATGCCAGAAACCTATTTGTGATGAACATTCTTCGACGTATTCAGTTTGTAAAAATTGTCCATCACCTTTCGAAAAATGACATTTTTTGGCTTTTTTTTTGAAGATACAATAAAGTACTATAATTAAAACGTAGTATTTACTTATTTTTTTATTTATTTAATTTATTCCTGCATTTTATAAAATACCTATGGGTACACGTGTACCTGGGTAGTAATTAGAGGGGTACATCAGTTAAATGTCATTTGAATTAATATTTTTTTAATAAAAAAAATTATAAATATCTAAATCTTTTCGAAATTTTCCAAATAATGGGGATCTGACTGGACAAAACGATCCTTCCGATAGAAATTTATTGACTTCAACGCAAAGGCGAAAATGGGTACGTGTGTACCCGGGTAGCAACATAACGGTTAATGATTAAATATAATTTCACTTATATGACCACCACGACTTCGCTTGAAAAAAATGCATTCGTTTAGTTCAATTTCAGTCACTCTTTCACATAATTGTGGTCCAGTTTCATGAATTACACGTTCAATGTTTATTTTTAATACTTCTGTTGTTTGTGGTTTATCAGCATAAACCAATGATATCACATAACCCCACAAAAAATAATCCAATGAAGTTAGATCACATGATCTTGGTTGTCAATTGATGGGACCATTTCGTGAAATAATGGACTTATTAAACTTTTGTTTCAATAAATCTATTGTTTCCATAGATGTATGGCACGTAACACCGTCCATTTGAAATCACATATCGTGCAAACCATTCTCAATCATTTTTGGAAAAAAAAATATTTATAATAGTTCGGTAACGCACTCCATTTACTGTAATATGATCTCTAGCTTCATTTTGAAATTTTTACTAACAGAAGCAATATTGGCCTCACTTCCTTTTATTAGTCTTACAGGCACTGCTGTATTATGTAGAGTAAAATTGTTATCAAATTTTTCAACAATTCAATAAATGGCACGTTCATTTGGACGATTGTGTTGTTTCACAAAGCGCACGATGAATTTTACGAACCAAACATTTTATAATAAGTTTTTACAATTTCTAATCATTGTTGAACTGTTAAACGTTCCATGATAATTTGCCAAATTATATTGTGTTGAAATGTCAACAAATTTAAAAGAAAATCAAACAACCGTCAAAGTTTTGACATTCTCATTGGAAAACCCTATACAAACTGATATGATGATGATGTATATGTGTAGGTATGTATGTATTAAAGGTTTGGAATCTCTGTTATTTCCTATTCTTTTTATTGTTATAAATTTTTTACTTATCGTCAGTTATATCAATATTATTACCCAAATACTTTTTCTATTGATAGAAAATATTAAATATTAGTATATAATTATTGAGTGATCAATTTTAGAATTAATCTTTTTTTGTTATTATATAGCATCGTTATATTTTCTATATGAAGTCCAAAAACAACAGTTGCAATTTAAATTCTCCAAATGAATCTTCTGAACAATTCCTGACACGTATGAATACTCAGTCGATTACCTTCACATTGAAAATATTTTGTATAGCAACGTCTGTAAGTTTTTTTATTTAATACATAAAAATCTTTCGATTGTATGTATTATGCTATTTTGAATATAACGGTTATTAACAAGGAAAAATATTTTAAAAATACATGAATAGACATAGCTGATTTATGATGTAAAAAATTGGCCAATTTAAACAACTAGTTACGATTGACAGTTGTATGAATCAAATAAAAAACTATTCTAATCTTTATATATATATATATATATATATATATATATATATATATATATATATATATATATATATGTATATATATATGTATAAATATATGTAAATAAGCATATACAATGTATTCATTACGAAATTGAATGAAATATATTTTTTTTTAAATATTCATCACGAAATCACGAACCAAAAAAAAGTATTAGATGGCAATATGAGATTAAGATATGCGTTTTTCAATATTCAAGGTTTGATTCATGTCTCTGACCTTATATATGCCATTGTTTAATGTCTTTATGTCATTATATTGTCTAATCACCATTCGTACTTATAAACCTACCACAATTTTTTAATAATGGGAACTTTGCTTTAATTACGAAGTATTGTTATTTCAAGTTCATGTTGGCGTGGAACAGACAGGATATCCTGAATAATCACATTTAAAATACGATATAATTTCATTCTTAAAATATTTGTTTAATAAATATACACTTGTTGTATTATATATTTGTTTATAATTGAAAATAAACATTGATTAACTACTACAATTTTATTATCGTTAATTTAATTCAAGTAAGTAATTTATAATTTCTTGGTCTTAACATTTATTGTCGGTTTTTTTATATTACTCGTACACATACATTACCGAGACAAAGTCTGCGCACACCCATTCTATCTTTATTAATATCGCCTATAACATAAAAACACTATTGTTGATAACAAAGTAACTATTTTTTACTTTTTCTACAAAGTCTTAAAAATTAAAAAAACATCAACAAAACACTTTTTAAATATCAATAAAGTAAAGAAAAACAACAAAGCAAACGAAATTTTAAAAAATTACGTGAGAAAAAGTTGGGCACAGTTGCGTTTATCGTTTATTATCCTTAGAATTTTTAATTTCAGCATTACAATTGGCTATGTGATTGTTGAAAAAAGAATGCAAATTGTTATTCTTAATTTTAGTTTTTGTCAAACAGATAATACAAGTAAATATCATGGAAAATAAAATGTGTAATTTTAAAAAGAATAAAATAAGTATATCAGAGCGAAAAATAATTATAAAATTATGGAAAGAAGAAAATAGCTACTGAAATATTAAAACAATTTTAGGAAGACAGCATTCATCAATTTAAAGAGTGAAAAAAAAAATTAAAACACCAATATCATAACATCAAAACCCCGTTGTGGCTGCCGTTTAAAGTTATCTGAAAGGGAAAAACGTTATATTATAAATACAGTTAAGACTAATCCACGATTATCCATTTTTGTAATTGCTGAAATTGTCCATGTACAATTTGATAAAAAAAATTGATGATACGATAAGGAAAACTCTAATAATTGCTGGGTACCGTAGTCGGATTGCAAGACAGAAACCGTTCATTTCAAGAGTGAACAGAATTAAGTAAAATGAGCATGTAAATATGTGGGAGGACTTTGGAAAAATATAATCGAGAGTAAATTTTATATATTTGCCATAAAAGGACGAAAGTTCATTTGGCAAAAACCTAATATAGCCTTAGATAAGAAAAATCTGTTTCTCACTGTGAAAATGGTGGTGGTCGGGTGATGTTATGGGTGTGTATGTTAAGTAGTGGCGTTGGTAATATCAAATTTATAGTTATTAATAAATAAATTCGACTATCTCGATATTTTAAAGCGAAATTTAAAAGAAAATGTGGGAAAAATCGGATTAGGCCGTAAATTTTATTTCCGACAAGACAATTATCACAAACATACGACCAAAATTGTCAAGCTTTGGGTACTCTATAATATTCCAAAGCACTTGTATATGCTCTCACAATCTCCTGACTTAAATTTCATTGAACATTTATGGAATTTGCTTTGGCACAAAATTCGGAAATTTCGAAGAAATGTCGAAAACTACCATCATCGAAAAATGGGCCAAAATTAGTTCTGAATAAACTGAAAGATTAATGCAATTTATGAAAAAAAGATTGGAAGAAGTTTTAAAATGGAAAGGTTACTCAATACTATACTGAAAATAACATTTTAAGTCTTTTTTAATTTTTAATTAGGTGTGTGCAGACTTTTTCTCGCGTAATTTTTTAAAATTTTTACTTTATTGATATTTAAAAAGTGTTTTGTTAATGTTTTTTTAATTTTTAAGACCTTGTAGAAAAAATTAAAAATAGGTACTTTGTTATTAACAATAGTGTTTTTATGTTATAGGCGATATTAATAAAGATAGAATGGGTGTGCGCAAACTTTGTCTCGGTAGTGCTAATAGATACACGTAAATACATTTATTTTCTATCAACTGCAAATGAAGTGTTCTCCCCAAATTTTTGACTTCTCGATGCCTTTTTCCTTTTATTATACACTGACTAATTTTCTTATGTCCATCTTATCTATCCATCATTTCTTCTTGGACCTTTTTATATTTCTGAATTTTCATATATATATATATATATATATATATATATATATATATATATATATGTATATATGTAGGTATGTATGCATGTGTCAGTATGTAAACAAACATATATGTATTTTGTATATATTTCAAACCTTATGATACATTTACATTATCTATCTGTATTTCATTTTCGTTCCTTTTGAGTAACTAATTAGAATAGTAATTTTCGTTATAAAAAATAGTAATTAATACCAAATAAGACATATTTAAAAAAATATATATTTTATTATTTTTCAATTAACTGCCAATATAAAATATGGAACTTTGAAAAGTACATACAAAAAATTCTTTTATTTCGAGTTTTTCTTATTATCTATTATAAAAGAAAAGAATTGTAATAATACTTTACTTTATTCTTGGGAAAAAGTCCTTAAAACATTCATAAAAAATGTTTATAAGTGTACGACATAGTCGAAAAGTTTTTTTTTCAGTTTTACGTCCGTCTTTTAGTTTTGCGTTCAAACAAACGTTTCAAAACCCACATAAATGTTAATTTACGCCATAAAAATGAAACTCTCGACGTTTTTTTAACGTTCCATGTATACACAGTTCATATGTATTCACCTTGATTTATTTTTATACACTCCAAATTTCATCGTTTCCACGGTCGTACTTAACACGCACCAACGTAAGCATAAAAAAAACGCTCGGTTGCAAGTTTTATTGACTTGCTGGAAAAATATTTACATAGCGTTATTTAGCAGTATAGAAAAAAATATAACAAGATAATACGCCCTAAACATTTGTCTATATATATATATATATATATATATATATATATATATGTGTGTGTGTGTGTGTGTGTGTGTGTGTGACAATTTATCATTTAAGGACAAAATGTTGATATTTTTTGATCTTGAATAAAATGGTTTTATTGTTTTTTAATGAATTATTAGAAAATTATATTTCAAGAAATTAGAATTAAAATAAGAAGAATTATAATCTAAAATAATTATACAAGATGTCACATTTGAATTTTACCCAGTTTGAGATGATTTTAATAAAAAAAACTTCTTTTTTCTATGAAAAAAATGATCACACACTAAAGAATCAAATTGAAAAATCGCAAAAAAATTAGATAAAAGTTTATAGAGGTTTAATCTTTCATATGGTTTTTTAGTTTGAAATATTTTTCATTCCAATACTTCTAAATCATTGCCTTTTACAATGGAAGTTTTTCAAATCTGATTAGTGATTGTATATACATATGCCTGAACTTTCTGGTAAAAAGCATATAAAAACGAATGAAGTAGTTATCAAGGCCAAAGAGGTTATAAAAAATGTTGAAGGTTGAATTTAAATATGTAATTATATGCTTTTAATATTTCATTATATACTTAGCTAATCTCTAACTAAACATTGATTTTGTTAATTATGTTTCATATTTATACTATTTGATTTTACAATATTTAAATTTTAATATATTTTCTTTATTTTCATCAAAATATTTCTATAAATAAAAGAGCTTTTATGTGAACAATTTTTTAAGAAACTGTGTATATGTGTATATATATATATATATATATATATATATATATATATATATATATATATGTATATTTAGGTCCTGATCAACTTATTAGACGCACCTTTATTTTATTGCGATTTTTAAATTTCGATGCACCAATGTTCAATACCACACAGAGGACTTTAATAAAATTTGTATCATTACAATAAGCAATTAATATTCTAAAAATTAAAAACATTTATTGCAATGTATCGCTATATCTGAATGATAAAAAGACGCTGAACTTGTATGATCATGCATCAGTTTATTTTACAATTATTTCTGGTGCGATCGCAAGTTACACGTTTTTAGTTCATCTTTTTTTCTTTTGTATTTATTGATATATTTAAAAGTTAAAATTAAATATTTTTATTTTCAGCCAATTTTATTTTTATTAATAACCAAAAAATCTTTTTAAAATATCATGGGTAAAGCAAGGGATTTATCGATATCAAAAATATCAGAAGTTAAGACGCTAATTGAGTTAAAAAAAGTTCTCCAATAGAGAAATTGGGCGAAAATTAAAAATATATGAATCATCTGTTAAATGAATAAAAACAAAAATTGACTTGTGCCAAAATTAGGTTCTCAGAGGCAAAATAAATGTGGTCGAAAGCCTGTATTCACTCAGGGGTTAGAACGATCTTTGAGGAATTTTGCCTCAAAAATAGGTTTTCAACCACAAAATAAATTCAAAATGAACTCCAAAACACTGACATATCCATATCAGAGTGCACTTAACTTTCTAAGATGGATTTTAGAGGGTACAGACCTGCCTGAAAATTGAAGTTAACAGATGTCACGAAAACAAAATCACTTCAATGGGTAAGATTATAAGAACCGGGGTTTAAATTTTTGAAAAACTGTAAATAATAACTTACTATATTTTTTTCAATAAATCACTTTTTTCATTTTGGAACATATTATTGTTCTCCTTTAATTTTATTTTAAGTATGTTTTAGTGAAGAAAGCACTTTAAAAATTTTCAAAAACCACAAACAAAATTTTTAACACTTCAAAAATCACAATTTTTGTGTCGGTGACCTGGGGAAAAATATCATTCAGACTGCATAATTCAGGCAGGATCAATGCAAAGAAATCCTGAGGATACGGCTACTGCTACAACTCGAAAAATGGTTCCTAAATGATTTTTTTTGCGATTTCAGTTATTGGTCTAACTTAGATTTTATTCATTGTTTCTTGATTTCGATAGCTTTCCTGGAGGTAACCCCCGACGTCAGTTATGTGTCTTGTCATTTGTGGTTAATCTTCCTTTCTGGTGTTAGCCATTAAATAGGCAACCTGGGAAAAATGGTTTCTAAATGAAAAACCCTTTGTTTTTATACAGGATGGGGCTCCATGTCATACCTTCCGATCAATAAAAATTTTTTTGAAAGGAAAAAAAACGTGCCACTGCTATCTTGACTGGGAAATTCCCCTAACATGAACCTCATAGAAAACGTATGGGGTCTGGTCAAAAAAGAAGTAGTAAAAAAGATTGTAACATTATAAACTCATCATGTACAAGACGCCATACTACCTAGTGAAGTTAATCGACGGATATATCCGAAGAAGATCTTTTAATGTAGAAATCAATGGAAAGATTTCCGACAAGAAGACGATCAGCGCTGGCGTGCCCCAAGGATCGCTACTGGGGCCCATCCTGTTCAACTACTACATTAACGACCTACCCAGGAAAGATGAAGTCCAACTTGCCCTGTATGCAGACGATACGGCAATCTTTATACGAGACTGGAACCTAGAGAAGATCAGAAGAGAACTGCAGTCGCAACTGGACCTGCTTGCAGAGTACTTCAGCACTTGGAAGGTTAAGATAAACAACGCCAAGACTGAAGGAATTCTATTTACAAACAGCAAAACCGTCACACCTGGTGCGGTTGAGATGAACGGAGTTCAAGTCGAATGGAAAGATTCCGTAAAATATCTGGGTGTACACTTGGATAGGAAGCTCACATTTAAGGAGCATATCAAGAATGTACGACGCAAGACAAATGGTGCACTGCAACAAACTTACGGCCTGATGGCTAGAAAAAGCACCATGAGCAAAGAAAACAAGCTGACAATATACAAGGCCGTGATAAGGCCAGTGATGACGTATGCGGCACCGATTTGGAGGAATTCGTATAAAACTCACATCAAATCGCTGCAGACAACCCAGAATAAGATTTTGAAGATGGCACTAAATAAGAAATGGTGGTACAAAACGCCAGTACTGCACCAAGAGGCCAACATAGATATGGTTGCAGACTTCATCAACAAGTTAGGATGGAGATTCTACGAGAGGAAAAAGGCACATACTAATCCGTTGATAGATGGCCTTGGAAGACACATGATTATACCCTTGAAATGTCGGGTAGGGAAACATCGTAGAAGAAACGTTACAATGCAGCCGTACGTGTTTACAAAAAGTTATGATGCAAAAAAGCGAGCAATGATAAAAGATGCAAAGAGACAAACGAGAAGCCAGACAAGTTCTATTGGTCGGGGAAGTAATAGCCTCGGCCGGGAAGGGGGTGGGTAAAGCTGCCAAATATAAAGGTAGCGTCTATTACACAAAGACATCTGAGTTTTTTTAGTCAATTTTTCCCAGACAAAATACAGAATAGACCGAAATAAGATATTAAGACATAAAAAAGATAAGAAGACGCATAATGAGCGGCGGGGGCATCAAACGTCCCTAGGTACATTAAATTATAAAGATGATCTTAATAAAGAATTAAAAGATGTCAGTTTTGACACTAACTTGGGAACTTGGGAAAGATTGTAACAAATAATCAATTATCACTCACGCATTTCAGGAAGTCGTACAGGCATACATTAAATAGTATGCCGATGCGACTTGAAGCTTTAATTGCTGCCAAAGGAAGTTTTACTAAATATTGAAAAATTTATAAATTTTATCATTTTATATTAACATGACTAAAACAAAAGAAAAATATATTCCACTCTTCTAACCTATTATTGTATTTTATTATTTCCTAGAATCTAAAAAACTACTAATATAAATTAATACAAATAAAAAATGTTTCATTAGCTTCTGTTAACTTTCAAATCACGATTTTGCAAAAAGAAGAAGGTGTGTCTAATAATTTAATCAAGGACTCTCCTCTGTCTCTCTCCCTATATATATATATATATATATATATATATATATATATATATATATATGATATATATATGTAGAGAGAGAGGGACATCCATATATGACATCTAGATTTGTGTTTTATTAAAATGAAAATATACACATGTTTCCCTATATACCACCCTATACAGATGTTTCTTTTTAATAAAACAAATTTAGTCATCACATTTGGATGACCATATATATATATATATATATGTGTGTGTGTGTGTGTGTGTGTGTGTGTACAAATGTTCAGTTGATATCTGATTATTTCAACGTAATCTTTACTTTCAGCAAGCACCAACCTTGTGGGTAAATTCACACAGAGCGTTCGACGAATCGTGCAAGATGTAAAAGATGAAGGCACAGCATCAGGTCAGACTAAAGAAGAGGTGATCGAGACCAATGAACGGTTACGTGCGGTACGCGTGCGTCTTGAAGAATCCTATGACACTGCCAAGCGTGCACTGGTCACGCTCATGACCAAATACGGAGACAGCAAGAGCGTTAACAATGTGTTCCAACGATACAATCTACTCAAAGCTATGATTAAGGTTCGTTGTAAGCTTTACTGCTACTTTTTTTTCATTTCGTACAACTCGTAAGTGCATTTTTTTGTAAAAAAAATCCATAATCAAATAATGTTGTTTGTTCAAGTAAGTCCTTAACATAATTTGTACTCGTTTAAAAAATTGATATAAACTATTATTATTTTCGTTTTGATATTTGATTTCGAAAAACATTTCATAATATTTATTATTGTATCTGATAGAAAGTCTTGTATTTTAGTATAATTTTTTCTTGTGCAAGAAATAATCGACATAAAGTAATTGCAGAAGAATAGTATACATTACAGATTGATCTATGAATAATGACTTTAAACTATCGATCAATTCTTAACATTTACTCATAATATTTCAACCGTATCAAAACGAAGTCAAACCTTTAAATATTTCAACTTGCAATTATACGTACTATCGAATAAATCACAAAGAAAGAAGTAAATAAAACCTTGCTATATTAGAGCAAATGATTTTTCTTTATAAAAATAAATAAGCTATACAAATCGATTTAGAATAAAATTCATATATTATAGAACGATTTAGATTTGGAATTATAGTTTTATAATAAAAACTTTATCCATATTTTTTTTGGAAAATAATCTATATTAACACATTACGGTCCGGGCTGTCTGCGCGAAAATTGTTGCGTGTAGCCGGCATATTTTAAAGCGATAAAATATTTTAAAGTAATTTAAATAAATCTTTGGAAATGTAGGGTTGAAGGTTGAAATTTACTGTTATCTTTCGTTTGAATATTATTAAAGCACGCAGTATTAGTCTAGACCAGGGATTCCCAACCCAGTGCCCGCGGGCGCCATGGCGCCCGCTGACCGATTTGTATGCGCCCGCCACTATTCGACCGCGACAAAATTTTTTCTGAGAAAATGCTAGGTAACAATGAATTAAACGTGTCATTATTTATTGAGACCCTTCAAGTGCTTCAAAAACAGTTTGAAGAGAGATTTCTGCAGTTTACAAATATCGAGCCAATTGTCTCCTTCTGTATCAATCCTTTTACTTGCCAAATAAATGTAATGGAACTAGCCGCATGTATTGCAGATCTTGTTCAGGGGAAAGCAGAAGAACTAGAGTTAGAAATTTTGGACCTTAAGAATGATATTTTGCTAAAATCCTTAATATCAGAGGACTTATAGAACATAGTCGACAAAGAAAGGTTCCCATTTTTGAAAAAAGCGGCATATAAAATCAAATCGTTTTTCGGGTCAACGTATTTATGCGAATCGTTGTTTTCAAACATGAATTTAATAAAATCACAATATAGATCTCGACTCACCGATGAGCATCTTTATAATTGTTTGCTAACAGGATTATCGTCATACTCTCCTAATTACGAGGCACTGGCCAATGAAATGCAATGCCAAAGATCACACTGACAGATTGATATTTTTTTTTAATGTTTTCTTTTATGTTTTTTTAAATGATTTCTTTGTATGTGTGTTTTTTGTTTACTTTGTATTACGTTTTGTATGTACGTTCCTTTGTGTGTATGTAATTTGCACAATAATTTTATTATTTTTGTTCATTATTTTTTATCCTTGGTCAATTATAAATATCCTTAAAAAATAGCTGGTGCCCGTCGCCCTACCGATATTTTAGAATGCGCTCTAGGGTATAAAAAGGTTGGGAACCCCTGGTCTAGACGATAAGAAATATTATTTTTAGCATATATATTGCAACACATGTTTATATGTCGTAGGCACAAAACACTATTTATATGTCTCCGGAATTTCACAAACAATCAACAAAAAACATATTTTTATGTCTCCGGACGGTAATGTGTTAAAATAAAAAAATCTAAAAATAACAAATATATAATGTCGCTTTTAAATTGTATAACACTTTTTCAAAAATTATAATTCTGTTAAATGCGCAAAGTGAATAATTAAGTAAACTATGTCAAATAAATAATGTTTTAAAGATTACTTTAAAATAACTTAACAGTTTTGCATTGAATTTTAATTCGTTATTAAAGTACGTTTTGTCGACTGAATATCAAATTTATTACGTGATCTATACTAATGGTTAAGAAATTATGTATCTTTATAATGATTTGGATCTATTCCAAATAGTTATTGAAGCTTTAATAAACCTTTAAAAACATTTCATATAATTATTATTGATTTTACATTGAATTTTCTAATTTTATTAAAATTAAATAAGTGTACAATGTAAAGTCAATACATTGAATCAAACAATCACGAGGAGAACTTTACAAGTTTATAACATATATAGTATTTTTAAAATAATCAAACCTGATTATTGCAAAATGATGATATCATTGTACGTTCAGTTTGTCTAAAGATCAAGAAACAATTCATCATCCGTTGTCTATAAATACATATCGTTCTCTATACAACACTAATCCTGAATAAGTTTATTTTGTAATGAAGGTTATTTTAATGCTGGTAAAACAATAAGGAAAAACCTTTTTCGAATTCATATAAAGCACGATCATCTCTTATTATTGAGTTATATTATTCATATCCGTTATTCTGTGATCTTATGATCTTTTTAGTTTATCTCTGGTAGATCTGTAGTCGTGACTTGTTTCTTCTCATTGAAATGACATAACATATTTTATATATGTGTGCGAAATGTTAAATATGTACATTAAATTGGTTTCAATTTACTCATCATTTTAATTATATTTCAATATAGCTTTTTGTAAAAAAAAAATTTATTCAATTGTTAACATTTATTAAATATTTATTAAAATCCTCTATAAAAAAATATTGTATATATTTACAGAGTCATCCAAATGTGACGCCTAGATGTCAGTACTGTGTGACGTTTACACGTCATATCCTTTCAAATGACATAATAAGCCTTTTTGTTTTAGTAGAAGGTTACAATTTTAACCATTGATAGGTATATATTGCAGTAATGCATTTACATTATTCAAACTTATTATGAAAATGGACGTTATTTGAAAAATACCCATCACAAAATTCGTGATTTTTTGGTGTAACTAATCTGCCAAATAAGTCTTCAATTCAAAGATTAGTGAAAAAAATTGAAGAAATTGATTGTGTTACTAATAAACTAAAAATTAGAAGACCAAAAACTATACTCACAAATGAAAGAATTGCTGCTGTAAGTGAAAGTGTTGAAAATGAACTGAAAACATCAATTTCACGTCGTTCGCAAGAATTGGGCATATTTTATAGCTCTTTATGAAAGATTCTGTATGAAGATTTGCATTTACACGCGTACAAATTCAATTATTCCAGGAATTGAAAGAAAGAGATTATTTAATAATCGTAATTTCGCTAATTGGATTATTGAACAACGAACAACAGATCTATTGCTTTCAAGCAATTTTTTTATTAATATCTCGTGATAAAAATCCTCATGTTATTTATAAAGAATCTCTATACAAAAAGTCACGGTTTGGTGTATATTTTGGGCAAATAGAATCGTTGGACCATTTTTCTTCGAAGATAATCCTGGAGATACTGCTACTGTGATTGCTGAACGATACCAATCAAGTTGAGTAACTTTTTATTGCCAAAATTGAATGATATTGATGTGTCTGACGTTTATTTCCAACAAGATGGTGCTACATGCCACGCAACTCGAGGAAACATTCAATTTTTGCAATCGAAATTTTGTCAACGTGTAATTTCACGAAATGCAGATTTCAATTGGCCTCCAAGATCATGAGATTTAACACCATTAGATTTTTTTGTGTTTTTTTTTTAAAAAAAAAAGTTGAGTCTATGCTAACAATCCACAAACAATTAATGACCCAAGGAACAACATTCGAGTTGCAATTCGTGGAATATAATAAATCGAACAACATGTCGAAAATTCATTGAAAAATTCGATATTCGAATTAATGCTTGCAAATGCAGTCGTGGTGGATATTTAAAAAATATTCTATTCCACGTATAATTGTAATAAATCATATTGTCAATCAAAAAAACAGCTTGAAAAAATCCAAATAATTAATTTTATTAAAAAGAAACATGTAGGTGTGTTTTTTGGATGACTCTTATTTTATTTTTACAATAAAACAAACATTATTTGAAATAACTGTAATATTTACTATTCATATAAAAATACAATGCAATAAATAATACACACTAACCATTAATTATTCTTCTTTGCATAATTACCACCAAATTATATATATATATATATATATATATATATAAATATCAACCAAATATGACGCCTAGATTTGTGTTTTATTAAAAATAAACTATACACATGTTTCCCTATACACCACTCTGTACACATGTATATTTTTAATAGAACACAAATATAGGAGTTACATTTGGATTATCATATATATATATATATATATATATATATATATATATATATATATATATATATATTAGGTTGGCAAATATCTCCCTTCCATTCTGGTCTTTTGATTTCGCATATGTACAAATATATATATATATATATATATATATAATAATATAATATATATATATATATATATATATATATATATATATATATATATATATATATATATATATATAATAAAATTAAATAATTTCTTATTTTGACGAATTGAAAAACATCATTAGCTTATCGATTTCTCTCTATTTATTCAAATAAGTAAAGTTTTGTTTATAATTTAAATAATACATTAAATACGAAACTTTTCTCGTTAATATTAAACTTCATAACTAGTTTCGTCGAAATCCGAACGAATAATTTATCTGAATAATATTGTATTCCATATTTCATTATTTTTCATTAAAAAATTCAATTTTTTTGTAAATGTTGTAATACATATATTTTGTTTTGTTCGGTCGTATTTTTTTATATCTTTTGATAACCAGTATCAGTATTTTCGTAATTGAATATTACTATATTTTTATATATTACTTTCTGAACCAATTGAATATTGTTTAAGTGTTAGAATTTATATTCAGTGATGGAACATTTTTACACAAACAGAATTTAAACGAGCAAATAATTTTAATAACACATATAAGGAATTTAAATAAAACAAACTATTTAAATAAGTGAACCAATGTTCTCGATTAAATAAACGTTTTATTTAGTTAAGCAAAACATGCTTTTAAGTGAACTCGATAAGTGTTGAAAATATTTTAGTAGTTAGGACTTTTTTCTTTGAATTGCATTATTATTTAGTTACGGAATACAAATGTTATCTTTATAATTGATTTCGTATTACAGCTATGTCACTTGTACACAATTACACCATTCAACCCCTGTACCACAATATTTAATCCAAGTTTTTAATAATCACTTATTATTTTGCTTTAATGCCTACACATATTTCAATGTCCACGTCATCATTAAAATCTTTAAAATATAATATGAAATGATTGTAATTAATTCTAAGATACTTACACAAATAAGGATTTACTATTTCTACTCCATCGACTTTTGTATCGTTTAATTGTTCACTGCACATATTTTTTTTTACTTTCAAAATTTTTGACTCACTAACAATTTCACGATTTCTTTCTTCTTGCATTCGCAGTTGATACTAATCTCTTTTTCGTGCTTTTGTTGTTTCTTTCAATGTATTTAATCGACTGATCTCGAAATATCTGTACAAAATATGAAACAATAATCTACAGTCAAATATACTTGCATTTCATTCTATATTTTTTATACAGAATTTAGTGGGGAATTACATTTTTACATCCTATATATATATATATATATATATATATATATAGAGAGAGAGAGAGAGAAAGAGAGATGAAATTGTGAAATATTGTGGAGGCCAAGGTTGGATGAGATTGGCCAGCGACAGGAAAGAATGGAAGAGGCTCGGAAAACTCTTCTTTTTTAATTATGACATTCGACGAGGCTTTCGCCCAGCAGTGGGCTGATGTGGGCTATCAGTAGTAGTGTATATATATATATATATATATATATATATATATATATATATATATATATATATATATATATATATATTAAGTACGGAAATTAACGGAAATTTCTCATTTAAACTGCGCGCGATTATGGAATATCATGTAATTTTTTTTAAGTTGGCACATCTGTCAATGACATGTGTCAAATTTCATGACGCTATCTTCATTAGTAAATAATTTACAGTGATTTTTTTAGACGATGATTGTTGTTCACGGCGATTTTTACTATGTCGAAATCGGTTGATCAAAGAATTTGCATTAAATTTTGTGTTGCGAACGAAATAAACTTCACGTAAACGTTGGAAATGTTAAGAAAAGTATACCCTGAGGATTGTCTATCATAAATAAGAGTAGTTGAATAGCATAATGCGTTCAAAGAGAGCCGTGAACCCGTCGATGATGAACCACGATCTGGACACCCATCAAATGACAACGAACACGTCACCCAAGTCAAGGTATTGGTGTTCAAAAATCGTCGTATGTCCGTCAGAGTATTAGCAGCTGAGGCGGGAATCTAAAAAAAAATTTTCATGTCATTTTGGCTATAATGTTGGGCATGAAACGCTTTACTTCTTGCATGGTGCTAAGAACACTGAATCGTTTGTGAGTTTTTGACCAAAAAACTCAACCAATATCGTTCTGCAAACTCTGAATTCGCCTGATATGGCTCCGTACGACTTTTTCCTATTCTCAAAACTTAATTTTCCGGTCCTAGGGTATCGTTTTTGAGTCGATTAAAACCATAGAAGATAATTCGCTGCGTGAACTAAAGGTTATACCACAAAGCGCGTTCATGGGAGCGTTCGACGACTGGAAGAAGCATGTGTATTACTTTTAATGGAGTGTACTTTGAAGGCGACAAAATAAATATTGATGAATAAATAACTTTTTTGTGTTTTATTTCAAAAGTTCTAATAGTTTCTGGACTTTATACATATATATATATATATATATATATATATATATATATATATATATATATAGAGAGAGAGAGAGAGAGAGAGAGAGAGAGATTGTAACTTATTCACAACATCAAATAATGTTATTTAAATTACTTATTACAGGAAGTAATTCGCCTGGAAACGCAATACTGGACCTTAGTTGAAATTCCGAAACAAGAAAAGCAAGAAACAGTACCTGCGTTCGTATTACGAGCATGTGCGATCATGGAGAAGTCTCAAAAGTCTGGAGAAGGTGTAAAATCAACAACAAAAATGGCTGAAGAAGTTCAAGATCGACGTGAGAGAATAGATCGGTTAGAAAGTAAGTTTTGTTAATAATATAATTGGTAATTTTGATAATTATTCGACACTTTTATAAAATCGTCATGAAGTAAGTGGTTATTTTATGTATTTTCTTTTAAAAAATTAAATAAGTAGTTGTACTTGTTTCGAAATTAAATTTTATAGCTTGGGAGACACTCAACAAAAAATAAATAGATTGTTTGTCTTATAATGAAATTTAAATTTGAATTAATTATACTGTTGACATTTTATAAACGAACTAATATTTCTACATAACTAAAAAAACTACTGATTGTTTAGAATTAATTTCACAGTATAATGTAATTCTTAATTTACACTCATTACTGTTTTCCATTTATAACACTTACATCATATTTTCTAAAATTAATAAACAGCTTATTTAAACACTTTGCTCTGAAACATTTATCGTGTAGAACTCGTAAATATTTTATGAACCAATAAAATGTCTGCTTGTTTATTTGTTAGTTATTAAAAAAAACTACTCATTTAAATTTTAAATCTATTTTTAGTCATTACTAAATTTATAAATGAAATAACTTAAATAGAACAATTATATATGTATGTTGTAAATAAAATTGACAGAGATGGCATTTATAAATTTATTTTATGATTACATTTAGTTATTAATTTAATTTTTTCTATATTAAATATTAAGTTGAAATGGCAATTATGTTCTACAATCATAAATCAGTTATCATCAAGAACCCAACAATCAGCTATCCTTATACCAGACAACTTTCCATTATTATCCCTGTTATAGTTTACATTTAAATAAATTTTATCAAATATTAACCCTTTCCTCAAAAATATTTCTATGTAAAATTGTCTCTTGCGTTTCACACAAATTAATAGACTAAATAAATCATTTAACTGGAACAAGATTTTTTTAAAAAAAAAGAAAATTTGACAGAAACAACATCGAGTATTAAAATAACTTTAGAATGGATCAGTGTAATAAATTATTAAAGTAATATCAATTTTCAACGTATAATCAATTAATTACTCTGACATGCGGTTAATTATTTATATTAATCGCTGTTGTATTTGCTACTAGGTGACAGCATCACTTTATAATTCATTATTATGACAAAAAGTAATAATCAGTTCACAGTTTAATCAATCATACACACGTTTATTAATTATAATACTCGATATGTTAAAACGATTCGTGAAAATTAAAGCTTCAATCCATTTTTTTTCTCGATATCGATAATCTGTAATCGATGATCTGTATTTCTTTTCGTTTTAGATATGACCACAGCGCAGATAGAAGCCGAAAACACGCAAATGACAAACGATCTATATAGACTTCTGAAAAAATACTCTGGCCTACGAAATCTGATCAGAGCGTTGAACGTAAGTTTTAAGAACATCAAAAGCAAACGGCACACACACAGAAACGAAATAACATAGAAACACTTTCACATTTCAAATTCGAGATCTTGAACGAATAGGCAAGTGTTTTTTGATTTTTTTCTAAATAAATTTACATGATTTGAACCGTAGTTGTGGATAAACTAGAGATTTATTTTGTTTTATCGATGATTTATAAACGTATAATTTTTCAAAAGGCTCATCATTTTAGATACACATTCTGTTCAGTTAGTCAATTGTATAGATTTAGCGCTATGTTTTATTTAGTTCCAATGAAATGGTTTTATTTTTGTTTGGATGTAGATGACATGTTGCCTAGATGAACAAATTTTGTATATATTTATTCAGTTATTGTTATATCGTTTTTATCTGATTAGAACAAATAGAAAGAAATCAACATTTTCTTTACGATTTTAAACGTGGATACATTATAACAATTTCGTGATTTTATTGTTAATTGTATCTAAAAATTACTAACAAATTACTACATCTGTGTTATTTATATATATATATATATATATATATATATATATATATATATATATATATATATAAATACAGTGATATGAACAAAAATTGCCTGAGTCTTTGTTATAGAAAGAAATCAATCAAAGTTGGGAATGCAATTAATATTCTCAAACTGTTTTACTTCTCAGCTATTTGTCCTGCAATAAATGTCAATTTCGGGGTATTACTGTTTTATAAAAAATGAAGATGACTTTCTTTTTGGAAAATTTATTTTGAGATATTAAAGTGTGAAAAAAATAGATGTGTAATATCAAAAAACAATTTTTATTTTAAAAAATTGATAAAAAAATAAACAATTTATTAATATTTAGTGGCATAACCTTTATTCTGTATGACTACTGTACAAAGACGAGGCATCGAGTCAACTAAAGCTTGGCATCGGTTGGTAGGGATAGTCTTCCAAACCTTTTCAACTGCCGTCCATAATTCATTTTTATTTTTAAATTTATTGTTTGGAATAGTCAGTTTAATGTCGCTCCACAAATTCTCTATCGGATTTAAGTTAGATGACTGCGCTGGCCAGTTCATTACTGAAATTTTATGGTCATCAAACCATTTTTTTACCAACTTAGATGTGTGCTTTGGATCATTATCTTGTTGTAGCACCCATCTAAATGGCATTTCGAACTCCGCATAAGGCAACAAAATATTATATAGAATATCAACATATTTTTGTGCATTCTTTATGTCCCTAATCCAAAAAATGGCCCAATATTCCTTTGGATCCTTGTTTGACGGTCTTTACTGTATACTGTGGAAGTAATTCTTGATTTTGTGGCCTTTTAACGTATTGCTTGCCACGATCAGACCCAAATAAATTAATTTTACTTACATCGATCCACAGAATATTATTTCACTTCGTCACAGGCCAGTCACAATTCTCTCGTGAAAATATCAAACGATTTAAAAAAAGTTTTTTAGTTAACAATGTTACTTCTTGAGAACTATGGGCTTGAAGCTTATTTTGAAATAAAAAAAATTTAACAGCTAATGTTACCTCCAGTTTCAAATCTTTTTTATTGCTATTGAAGTAGCAAACGGTTTTTTTAACCATTTTTACAATTGTTTCATATCTTCAATAATTTTTCGCTTTCGTCTGCAGCACTCAATCTACGGATGCCATTTTAAAGCATTTGTTACTTTATTTTGAGAACAATTCATTATTTTACAAACTTATAATTTCTTTATAAGTTTTGCCTTTCTTTCTTAAGTTTAAAATTATACGACGCTCCTCAGGTTGGCAGTGTTCTCGACGATCCATTTTTTTTTAAAAAAAATCTAAAATTTTAAATTTCATTTTTCAATTCATAATAAAAAAAATTTATAACTCACTTCACAGAAACAAAAAATTTAAAAAGAAACTATATTTAATTCTTTTATAAAATTCAAGATGTTTATAATCACACCTGTTTTTTTACACTTTAACACATATTCGTCCGCTTGACGAAAATTCGTCATCTTCCAGAGAATCACCCACAGCCAAATGACGAAAATTCGTCATTTGTATATTACAGAGAATAATTGATTTTTGTTCTGTTAATTCTGAGTATATTAAATTATAATTTTAAGCAAACAGAGATAATGCCATGAGAGAACTGATTTTAGCTTCAGTTGCATCGCATAACGGTGCAAATGTAATCAAAAACAAAGTAAAACTGTATAAGTCGGTATTGGGTATAAAAGAATTTTATTCAAAGTTTAACCGCTCGGGTGTTCGAATAACTAAACAAATTTAGTTGTATTATTGTTAATTTTTTACCCTTTCTTATCAAATAATAAAATATACCTAAAATGGAGGACAAAAATGAAATATATGCAGGCATTTTATCTGATTGTGAGGCAGAAAGAAAGAAAAAGAGAATAATAACTTTGTGTTTTTAGAAATTCATTTAAACTTTTTTATGAATTTAATTGTTTTTTAACTAAGGAAAGCCAAAAAAAAATAAAAATTTATATATAAAGATAAATTTGTTTTATATCATTTTCCAAGATTTCACTGAAAAATATATGATTTCTAACAAGTTACATTAGTTTTATATAGACCATATCATTTCTACAGATAGTGTCAAAAAATGTCGGCATTTGGTGAATGGCGGTGCAAAAAGTTACCCGACGAATATGTGTTAATATTGACTTATCAAGAAAAAAATAAGAAATGCAAGCCATCTTATTTTTTAATAAAACGGTAATTCTCCAAAATTGACATTTGTTGTACAACAAACAGTTAAGAAGCAAAACAGTTTTAGAATATTAATTGCATTCCCTTTGATTGATTTCTTTTTATAACGAAGACTCATACCTATTTTTGTTCACATCACTGTATATATATATATATATATATATATATATATATATATATATATATATATATATATTTCCAAAAATATTCAAACAAAGATAATATATGTTTTTAGTTGACTACTATTGCATAAACAAAAAACTCGTTTCTGTGATTATCCATACAGTATATCAATCGACTAAAAACATATTTTATCTAAACCCGAACAATTTTCGAAGTGATCGTGTATAGAAATTACTTAAATTAGTATTTTAATTTAATCGATGTGACTGCGTGCTTACTGACTGCTTTTTTCATACAAGTAACATGTAAATAAATAATCATTCAATTGAAATGATGAAATACGATCTGAAACAGACAAATACATTTTATGTATAAGATTGTCTGTTTCAGGCCGACTACACGAGTTCTAAAATGTATCCTATATTTCCACGTTACACGATGCTGAAAGACATGATCAAGGACATCATGCACGATCCCGATTACATGGAAGTATGCCACGAAGTCGACGTGTAGTGACGGATAGAAGCCAGAAAGAATGTGTAGATCGCATCGAATGACCGTACGCAACGGTTTTTCATGAACCCGCCGTCAGTAGATAGACGTACGTGTGTCGAGGAAAACTATATATATATATATATATATATATATATATATATATATATATATATATATATATATATATGTATGTATGTTTGTATGTATGTATACATGTATGAAAATATACACGTACAGTTAAACGTCGTGTGTGTAAAACTGCGTGGCTGTTTCATGCATTTCTGCGTGTCGTAATGTCGATCAATGTGCAAGCTTTCATTGTTCAACAGGCATCATTGTGTCGTTTTGCTATTCGCCAAAAATATTATAGAGTACAATTTTTGGTTACAAGTACATGTGAAGCGTATCGTACGAATTTTCAATTAGATATTAGTATTTATATTTCATCACTATTTAGCTAACATTTAAAATGTTTAAAAAAATTCTAACAGATTTATAAAAAAATCCAAATTTTAAAATAATACTAAATATTTATACTTATCTAAATTTGTATATGAAGATTTTAATCAAGATATAGAATACAAACAGTTTTAGAGAAAAATGATTTTAATAAGTTTTTCTAATACATGAATATTGTATTAAAAAAAATCGAGAAATATTAGTTTCTATAATATAAATTTCTCATCACAATACAACATTTTATAAAAAAAATTAATAACCACATATTGATTATTTTTCTTCATGAATACATATTTTGATGATCTCTCATCATCTTGACAATGCGTTGTTATAAAAAAGTCCGACCTTTTCAATTGAACTTACATTATACAGGAATACCTCGCAAAGTCCGACTAATCGGTTCTACTGATTAGAAACCGGACTAATCGAAACATTAACTAAATACAAAAAACGTTAATTGGTTCCAAACAAATTTTATTTTCTTGTTGTTCAGTAAATAAAACGAGGGTAATATTTTCAAATGATTGTATGTATCAATAAAACATTCATTTTAAATATATTTTAAATTTATTTTCAAATGGGTTAAAAATTTAATTATCAAAAAATCGACTTTATTCTAGAGTTACCAATCGAAAACTAATAGAAAAAGAAAAGAAGACCACAAAACTAGAACTGCGCATGCGTTGCGCATAATGTGCATATACGATTTTGGTTTTCTTTTTTATTATGTTTTCATAATAAAGAGGAAAACTTAAAAAATTGTGTATAAAAATAATTTTATGTATTAATGTTTTGGGATTTTTTCAAGAAAAACTTTTTAGTAGGATTTTTTCAAGTAGGTTGGAAGTCAAAAAATCAAAAAAAAAAATTTTTTTCTAATGAATGTCATTATATCGATGAACAATTGATGTTTTCGTCAATAATACGTCATTACTTATGATTTTATTGCAAAATAATTCATTTTTAAAACATTCAATTTTTTGACAAAATTTCCATACTATAGGTCGTGTTTTTTTTTGGTCAAAATTATCGATTTTTTTAAAATTGAAAATAATTCAAATTTTTGTTAATACAACAATTGTTTATGATAAACATATTCCATTTCTTGTAAAAATTATTGCTATTTTTTATTATATATCATTTTTTTTTTTGGAAATTTCAAACCGGACTATAGTGAAACCGCACTAATCGAGGTATTACTGTATATCTAAACTTTATTTCTAAGTATCTATCTTTCGTATCTTCCTTTATTTTTTCCAATATTATTTCGTATAATTGGTAAAATTGTATTTTAATTGACTGATAATTAATAGAATAGTGTATGAAACATAACTATTGATCATTAATTTAATAATGATTATATAAAAACAAATAAAAAATAAATTTGTGTAATGATACGATCTTTAATAAAATTATTTCCTATGCTATATTTATTATAGTTTTATAATTATAATCTATGTTTAAAACAGCTGTAAAAACATAAAATAGACTAGAATAATTATCATATGAACAACTACTTTCATAACAAATTATACTAACTACACACAAATTGAATTAATCCATCTATAAAGAAGATTATTCTTATTCCCTTTTATATATTCAAATATTGGCTCATTCAAATGAATCGCCTAGATTGGATTTTATTAAAAAGAAGCAAAAGAAACTATACACATGTTTTTCTACACACCATCCTATAAACATGTTTCTTTTTAATAAAACGCAAATCCAGGGATCACATTTAGATGAACCTATATAAAAAATACTAGACGAATATCAAGTTTCATAATTTTAATAAAACTATTTACTTAGTAATAAATTCCATTTTCACTGTTAGATCTTTGAAGATGAATCAAAGACGTTTTAAATTAATATTTATTAAATACACGTACATTCACATTCATAAATCGTAAGAAAACATATCGAAAAATAAAACGTAAAATATAACAAGTGACAAGACATATCTTAAAAAATCTTAATTTTTAAAACAATATAAATTGTAATAGTTAATCCATTAAATAAAATATAATTATACGATATGCTTCACTGTAAAAATTTTATAGTCACTCATCCAATAATTATGAAATGAAAAGGAAAATACATATTTTGATTAGAAGAAATTTGATTTTAGACATCAAAATTATTAAAGAAATTAGGACTTATATATATATATATATATATATATATATATATATATATATATATATATATGTTTATGTATATGAATGAAACATGGAATCACGAAAGCATGTCATGTTATTTCATTAATAACATTCTACAAGATAAATTTTTGTAATAAGAAATAATTTTTAAGCATCTCAGAGATTTAATTACTATTTTTTGCTAATGGCGATTTTATATATCTCATTATAAGAGTTTCTATTACTGAATTTTATATAAATGTTGGTATATTTTAGAAAATAATTCAATCAATTTAAACTCTACTGTTTGTATAATGTTAATTTTTCAAATATAAATTTATTGACGTCATCGTTGGTACATAAAATATGTATACTGACTCGATGTTTCAACTATACAAATAATACATTCGTTCATACATTTTTTTTTATTTTTTATATGTATATTCACATGCCAATCAACCCATGTTCAACTTTTTATACGCATTTGCAGTCATTTAGAAATAAATGTTTGGAATCGTTTAATAATTAACAATACGTAAGATCATCTAACATAAAACAGATTAAAACGTACTCAGTTTCCTTGTAATAATCCTATAATACTAATTACAAGAGTAATATACTTTTATAAATAAAATAATTAGTTTCAATATAAAATAAGAACGAAATGTATTTTGATTACAAGTAGACAATAAATTGTGTTCGTTGTAATATGACCGCTTTAAACTGTTTATTATTTTCATATTTCAATAAGGGTTGAATTAATTGTATGTATGTATACATACACACATATGCATATATATATATATATATATATATATATATATATATGTATATATATATGCATACACATTGACATGATCATATAAAATTTATAATTACTTTTTTTATTTAATATGTATATGAAAATTACACATTTATAAAAAAAACGTTTTTTACAGAACCAGCTATACATGTATAGCACACGTAAAATAATACAGATGTATTCATGTTTTTATTTTTTTTCCTATAATTTTCATTTTATTTATTACATATACATGTCAATTTATGTGTATATTTTTCAATATTATAAACTATTAGCAATACAAAAATGTAAATTTGTGAAAAAAATATGTGTATTTGTTTTATTTGGAACATTCTTCTTCAACAGCATTATTGATTATACCTTTATTTCCTTTCAATTTTTCCAATTATTTCATCGAGTTGTCTTTATCTTAAGGGGTTATACGCAGTTCGAAATTTCAAAAAATCGATTTTTTTTGCATTTTCGGAATGCACATATATTTGAGTATATTCTCTGAAAATTTGAAATAAATCTGATAAATATTTTCGGACATACACCTGAATTTTTACCAAATTTTTAACTATGTGCAAACTACTTCCGAAACTTCAAACGCGTTTATCTCAAAACGGTATTTTCATAGTCGGTGATCTCGATATCTCAGAAATTGCTGAACCGATCGGTCTCAAATTTTCACACAATCTTCTCAAATATATTCCTCAGGTATTGGAACGAAGGAATAAGGTGTACAAAAATTATTACTATTTGTTTAAAACAATTTGGAGCGAAATTTTTAGTAAAAAACGAAAAATTTTTTTCAAGTAGACGCCATTTTGTCAAAAATGAAAATTTTTATTATTCCTTCGTTCAATACCTGCATTAATCTATCCTTTAAAAGAATTGACCATATTTTTTGATTTCAAATAATCCAAACCGCCGATATGGAGATCACCGCCTTTTTTTGGAGGTCGTTCGGGACATCGTCTGCAGGAGCGGTGCACTTCAATATTTTTTTATGATCGACATGTTATTTTATTCTTGAAAGTAGGATCTATTCAAATAACCATAATTTGTAATTGCAAAATAAATACTGTTTCTAAAAAAAATTCCTAAAAAAACGTCGTTTTTGCGCCTCGCAACTGCGTATAACCCCTTAATAAGTGATTAAAAAAATAAAAACCTTCGTTAAAACTACAAAATAATCATATAACAATTTCATCGGCGATTTTTCTCAGAAAAGAAATCATTAGCTGCAGAATTGAATCGCCATTTAATATAAACGAATTTAATTTTTTGGAACAATTAAACACTATCTAATTTATTTTAAAATATTCAATCATTCAATCGATTCTCAGTTTTTGTAAGTCTTTTAATTAAGTCTCTTGTAACTTAATTATAAATAAATTATATTCTCTAATTGTTAATTATAAAGACATTTAATAATTTCAAACTTACTTATGAAATAGATATAAAAATAATTATCAGAAATTATAATTTCAAATATGATAATTTCAAACCATTAATAAACAATTTTAATTATTCATGACATTTGATAAATTTGATTCCATTAAATCGCTATTAATTTTCATCTCCACATAAATAGGCTGACATTTATTTCCATAGAAAATACGAACTCACTTTTTACACAATATTTTAAATAGTGCTTAAGTAAAAAGTTTAACTGACGTACTAAGTCACATTCAATTGTGCATTTATTATAAAATATGTACTCGTCTCTTGATGAGATTTATGATATATACAACTGTTATCACACTTAACACATGTTACTGCATCCATTAACATGCAAATTATTACAAAAATTCACAATTAAAATCTCTTATGTAGAGCTATTATCAACACTTTCTATTTAATGTCTTCAGCCATATGGATTTTAGGTATGAGAATATTTTGTCAGATCTACTTTATATTTAAACCATTGTCTACTGTAGAGAAAATACTCCAGGGATATAATATTCCATACTTTTGCAATTGTTCTGTAATATTTACAACCTGTGTATAAAACTTAGTAAATGACTTCCTTAAAGTCACTATCACCTGAAATAATGAACTGATTGTATATTTACAATATTTGTTCATATTGTATTCAACAACAATTTTTTTTTCACAATTGTAGTCATTTATTTCTTGAATTATTTTATAATCATTTTGATAGAGACTGAACTTTTTTATTCCAAATTCAATTAATACAAAATTTTATATAAAGACCATGGAAATAATAAATAGACCATGAAAAACAAACTCGCCCTCGTATACGATGTTTATTTTTTATCGGGCAGCCTTCGTATTGTACAAAAAAAAATGATCAGTAATATTATGATTATTTAGAATAATCTTCAATAAGACAACTGTATTTTCTTTACACAATAGTTTGTTGTTCTTAATTATTAACAAATAGATATATCAATTCAAAAAAATCTTCGAAGTTATAATTGCTTTTTAATTGTTTTTTGTGTTAATTAAACATTCTTATACTATAAAAAACAAGACGAAATACAATTCTTTGATTGTATAAGACCGATGTTTGTAAGATTTATTCGTCTTCAGATGAAAATATCATTCGATGTAACATAGCTTTTGTTGGCATTTCAAGGTTCTATTAGTTTTTTTACCAACAAGTGCAAAACACATGCTTTAGAATAAAAATTCGTGGCATTGATAGGTCATTAAAAATAATCGTTTTATAATCATCAAAAGCTAAATTAATATTAATTGAGATTAATTAAACATATAGTATTAATAATTTGTAATTAATAATCGTATAAGTTCATTTTAATATTGTTATTAATAAATATTATTAAATAAGCGTTGAAATTGAAAGAAGCTAAAATATTGTTTTTTTAAAAAAATGTTTTAATAATTTCTACTAATATAAATAGCTATGTATGATATTAATTCATTCGTTTATAGTACATAATAGACTATTTATCGTTTATAAAAATAATATTGAATTTAAAATTGTCTATAATATAAATAACATTTTTTTTAAAAAAAACATTTTAATATTTCATTAATTAAAATCTGTTTTCATTAATTAAATTGTCTAAAAATAAAAATATATTGGAATTTTTACAACATTTTACAA
>CP092096.1:6860000-6972500 GCA_029203775.1 Neoneuromus ignobilis | reverse complement strand
TTACTAGTCAAGAGCTGGCTGATGCTCTAGAACAAATGTGGCAAAAGCAAAGGTACAATGTTACTTTAGAGAAATCATAAAAAATATTGAATTTTGTAAAATCCATTTCAGATATAATGAAATATTTTTTATGATTGATACTTGTCAAGCAGCATCAATGTATGAAAAACTTTATTCGCCAAATATTTTAGCTGTTGCGAGTAGTTTAGTCGGTGAAGACTCTTTATCTGTAAGTTTGTTCAAAATTGTAATTTTATAGAACTGTATAAAAATGATGTATTATTTTTAGCATCATATGGACCCTGCTATTGGTGTTTATATCATTGACCGATATACTTATTATGCTCTTGAATTTTTAGAAAATGTAATTCCAAGTAGTACAAGAACAATAGGGGAATTCGTAAGTCTTTCAATTTAATTTACAGTAAATTAAAAATGTTAGTATATCATGAATTTCATAATTAATTTCAGTTATCTGTATGTCCAAAACGCGTTTGTATATCAACAGTAGGTGTTCGTAAAGACCTTTTTAGAAGAGATCCAAATAAAGTTCCAGTTACAGATTTTTTTGGATCATTAAGACCTGTAGAAATTACACTTTCTTCAGTAAATATTACAGAGCCTACACCGCCTATAATTAATTATGATTTAAAGAAAAATAAAATGTACACTTTTATTGAACAGTTTCCTAATGAATTATTCAGTAACTGATTTGTTTATTGTATGTAATTTATTTTTATCTAGAAAAACAATATTTCATCTAATATAAAATAAAAAAAATCCTAATTTAATTCACATAAAACTTCGTTATCATTCTATGATTATAATTTAGTAATTATTTAAATATTTAATTTTTTTTAAGACAGACTAGGTAACTTGTGGACTGATTATTGTTATTTATATACAATTATACGAGGGTCGTTTGATAAGTATAGTAAAAAAGTAAGAAAAAATAAATTGAAAAATTTAATTAAATTAAACAATAAATAAATTTACCATACTTATCAAACGACCCTTGTACTTTAATAAATAAAAAAAAATGTATTATGCATTATAAAAATAAAAATGATTAAACTCATTTTAATCATCAATCTTCTTAAATTCAATATGATATAAATATTTATTTCATATTATTATCTTATTGGTCTATTATAAATTAGTGCTATTTGTAAAAAATAGTAAATTATCAACTATTATATGCTTGACTAATTTGAATCAATTAGAAAAAAATACTATCACAGAATTTTATTCACAATAATTTTTACAATAACAAAAATATTCCTTAAATAAAATACATAATTATTTCCATAAAATATATTAATAAAGTAAAAGAAAAAAATTAATTGTCACAATTAAACATCAACCAATCTTCAACTGTTTTGTAGAATTTTAATGTACATAATATATTATCAATTTTTAAAAAATACTATTGGATATTAATGATAAATTTGTTCGTTTTTTTAAAAACAAAAAGTACATTTATTACGTGTATTATCTACAATGATATAAAAAATTCAAATACTAATCATTCAATAATAATGATCTATTGTTGACAAATAACTAGACAGTAGTTTTAAAATGAAAGACCATTGCATTCAATTGCTTATATAAAGATCGTGAGTTTTGCTTTCTCAATTTATTTAATCGACTTATTCTAATCTTCTTCCTCTTCCTCTTCATCGTCTTCGATGAGATATTTTTTACGGAAAGTTTGATCGGGATCGTATTTTTCTACCAATTCATCCCAATAGTGGCGTTTGTTTTGCAGAATGAAAGATAAAATATGACCTGCGCGTTTTTTCTGCAACTCACTACACTTGCTGCATTCTGTTGCAAGAGCATCTGGGATTATACCTAAAATTGAGAAATTTATTTTAGTTTAAAATTGATTTCTAACTCAACAGTTATAAAAAACTCTTAAAATTAAAAACAAATTTGATAAAACATTATAAACATAGATTGTTGTAAGGAGGCAATTGTTCCCATTGGAAATCCTCTGAACTTTTACCTAAAAGACTTCATTTACCTATTGATCTACTCTTCATATTTCTATAGGATTTCATTCAGTTCCTATGCAGTTAATGACCCTCAAGGTCTAAACCAATCATCCCTGATACCACTAGCTCCTTACAATTAATCTCCAGTTTTGGGAGAATATTCTGGCTACTACAACATTCTATTATGTTAACATTACATTCGTCAATGTAGCTAATAGACTCTTAACTAAAATTTACTGTACTATATTCCCATTTTCTATTCTCAGTCTAATAAGAATCTGGGTATCGTCGCTAATAGAATCGCTCTAAACTCCTCTGGTTACAAATTTAACTTACTAGAGAATTTAGCCTTGTAAATCAATTTTTGGCAAGTGATAAAATGGGGTGTTTATATATAGTCAGTCATAAAATTCATTGTACATCCCCATATTTTAACGTTTTTATATGAAAGAAAACTCTAATCAACAAATCTATAAATTTATTGAATACTACTTAGCTTAACAATAATTTTCGTATAAAAATAAAACGTATTGTTGAAATAATAATTACAAAATTTACAAAAATTAAATTATCAATCTCACAAAAGTAATCGTACACTTATAAAAACTAAATGTAACAATAGGTTTACAACAAATTTAGTACTTAGTTGGGCCTCCCTTTATTTTTAACACTGCTTCCGACCTTTTTGGCATCGATTGGACTAGCTTTTCTGTCACTTAACACTAGATTGCCCAAGGAAGTCATTTTGACTGCTTTTTAATTTCAATTAGAAAAACAATTATGTATATAATGACACAATTTCTTAGAATTTTATGACTTTTTGTACAACATATAAATGCATTTATTAATAATTGTAGTTACCTCCCCCCTCCTTCATTTCCGGTATATATATATGTGTTATGCCTATATTGCCCAAAAGCAGTCATTTTGACTGCTTGGGAAATTTTAAATAATCAAATGACTCTTATTATTGAATTGAGTAAATTTCTTATATGACCAGTTCGGCTATGTATTGAAATAACAGTTTTCATTTTTTTTTCGATTACCGTTACATGATAACTTGTCGATTTGGGCATATACTTGATAAGTTGCAGTTGCTCAATAAGCTAAAGTAGTACTTGTAATTCGAATCTTTATGCAGTGATACTTGTTCTAACAAGTTGTTTATTTTATTTCTTTTGCGCCCTAAATTCATGAAAGAAATGTCGAATAGAAATGAGTTATTGGAAAAGCTAACGAACATAAGTGAATAGTGCTCCGATATAGAATCAGATACAACAAATTCTGAACTATGCTCATGTAGCCTACAAGACAAAAAATTTAAAATTGAGTTATTTATGGTCAGCAAAGTGGGGTCCCGAATTTTTTAGAAAAACTATGGCCAGAGAAAAGTTCAAGCAAATCCTACGATTTATTCGTTTTGACAAAAGAACCGAAAGAAGTAGGCGCCTACAAACAAATAAATTTGCCTTGGTTTCGGAAATATGGGACAAGTTTATTGAAAATAGTCAAGCTTGCTATCAACCGGGGCAAAATATAACAGTTGACGAGCAATTATTTCCGTCAAAAGCCAGGTGCAGGTTTACACAGTATATGCCTAATAAACCCAACAAATTTGGCATCAAATTCTGGCTTGCATCAGATGTTAGTAGCAAATATGTTTTGAATAGTTTTCCTTATTTGGGGAAAGATGAACAACGACCATCGTCAATGCTTCTCAGTGAACACATTCTGAAACTTGTCGAGCCATATACAAGCTGTGGAAGAAATATCACGACCGATAACTTTGTCACTCGCGACAAAATTATTGGCCAAAAAAGCAACTCTAGTTGGAACTATTAGAGGAAACAAAAGAGAACTACCCAAAGCAGCCAAACAAAGAAGGATAACATGCCTCGTTTTTCCACTCTGCTATATAAATCAGAGAATTGTATTTTTACAATATATAAAAGCAAACCAAATAAAAGAGTAGTTGTTCTAAGTTCTAAGCATAAATTTGTGAAAATTGATAAAAGTAATAAAAAAATGTTACCGGAATCTATTCAATTTTATAACAGCACAAAATTTGGAGTTGATATGGCGGATCAAATGGCCAGAAAATACACAGTAAAAGCTAGTTCTCGTAGATGGCCCCTCCAAATATTTTTCAATAATAATGCATAAATTATTTTTTTTTCCGAATGAAGTAATTTTTTTTTATTGTTAATATTTACTAATAACTTGTTATATAACTAAATAATATAAAAAATATTAAAAATTAATTTTAAACAAATTTCTTTACACATTAGTTATTCTTTCACAATGCAGTCATTTTGACTGCTTTTGGGCAATATAGGTATGTACTAAGTTTCAGTCTTTCTAGTGTTAATAGCTATGACATCAAAACGTACTGAAACGTCGATACAAATACGCGATACTCTATTATAAGACTACAAAGAAAAAATTCTTTACATAGAATAGTAAAAACCATAGGCAACCCACTTTCTACTCTTTAGTCAATAATAGAAACATTCAAATTCGCCGGAAATAATGAGAATAAACGACGCACAGGAAGGCTGAATTTTCTAAATGCAAGAAAAAAAGAAAAATACTGAAAGAAGGCAGGCCCAATCAAGTACTAAATTTTTGTAAACCTATTGTTACATTTAGTTTTTGTAAGTGTACGTTCACTTTTGTGAGATTGATAATTTAATTTTTGTTAATTTTGTTGTTATTATTTCAACACGTTTTATTTTTATACGAAAATTTTCTCAATTTAAGTAGTATTCAATAAATTAAAAATTTTGTTGCCTAGACTTTTCTTTCATATAAAAACGTTAAAATATGGGGATGTATGATGCCTTTTTTGACTGACTATATATATATATATATAATTATTAACTTGTATAATTATTCAAATAATTATTATCTATGCAAACTTGACAAACGAGACAAGAACAAATCTGAGCCACGACCTGTTACTCAAATTGATTTCAAGACCTTGACACAGAATTTAAATGCAAAGAAAGTAGTTAATTAATTATAATATGATAATTTTATGTAAATATATATATATATATATATATATATATATATATATATATATATATATATATATTATGGCATTTAAATTATTTTTATTATGTTAACTTTCAGTTTACCAAAAATTTAAAATTATAAAATCGTATATTGAATAAATAATTTATTTTCCTTGTAAAAGAAATAAAACTGCAATTAATTTTCACTTTCTTACATTAATTAGGTTTTATGTTCGCATTTTTACGAGATAATGACTTTTGTTTTACACAACTTTTACTTATATGTATATTATATTATGAATAGCCACTGTATGTATCAGCGTATCTTTAACTTAAATTTCTTAAAATCTATTTTTATAAATGAATAAAGATACACAAATCATTATACAGTCAACCCTCCTATAACACACTTTATTCATTCCATGTTATATCGAAACCGTGCTAAGCAAAATTTCAGATCATAAAAGGTGTTTCGTGTTATAACGAAATCGTGTTCTTAAAGTGCCTGCTATATCGAAATCGAATTGAGAGAAACTTAGAAATAATATAATTCCAAGGAATACGTTCTGTGTTATATTGAAACAGTATTATAAGATGTGAAGCCATATTTACAAGAGCGAAAATATCGTTCTATAACATAAATTCACATGCATAAAGAACATAAATTTATTCCAAATGTTAATGATTTCAAGACTTAAGACTTCATACAATGAAATAAAAATAAACCGAAAAATGAAATAATTAAAAATTCAACATTTTAGTAAAACTAAATTATTACCTATTTATTTGATATGTTATATAGTATAGATGGAGGACTTCCCTGTTTATTTCAACCAAAACAGTGTGATGGAATAATTCGTGTTATATGAAGGTTATCCAAGTATATTAAGTTATGCTAAATGAAAACCTTGTTATCAAAATACCATGCTATAGGATATAGAAACCGTGTTTTCAGAATGCCATGTTATATGAGGGTTGACTGTATCTGTTTATATTTAAAAATGTCGATTAAAGAAACAAGTAAAAAATATAAAAGGAATTTAAGAATAAATTCCGTAAAAAATATTAATTTTCAAGATAAAATTAAAATATAGTTAATTTGTCAAAATTAATTCAGATTGTACAAAAATATTTTGTTATATTACCTTGATTCGAACCTAATATAAATGTGTATGTGTCTATTATATGTATTAAAACACACACACACACACACACACACACACACACACATATATATATATATATATATATATATATATATATATATATACTCATTTAAATATCTGCAATTCATGTTTATTACAATTCACTCTTTGCTTTTTATTCACTTTTTTCCGTTCAAAAATTGTAACTACAATTAATACAAAAAAATAAGTAGATATCCTTGATAAATATGAAAGATCATTTGTAATGTATGTATATACAGAAAATAATTATAAATAATTGCGTCAAATAAATCTTTAACATTGTCATTAAAAATACATTATTTTTAAAATAATTAGTGATACATTTTTTTATTTCGCAAAAAGATAGTTATTACTTTTAAATTAATGTAATTTGTACATTAAAAAAATAATCTCATTGTTACATTAATGTCATTGTGCTTGGACGAAAACTAATGAATTTCAAATAGTTAAATAATATTTTTCTATAACTTATTAAAGGCAACAAACGGAAATACAGAAACTAAAACGATAATTAATACATATATATATATATATATATATATATATATATATATATAAATATATATATATATATATATATATATATATATATGTGATCAAAAAATAAGGTGAATTTTTATTTTTTTCAAAGAATATTTATTTATTCATCAATTTTTATTTTGTCCCCTTCAAAGTAATCCCCCTCGGATATAATGCACTTGTGCCAACGCTTTTTCCAATCCTCAAAGCATTTCAAAAAATCATTTTTTGTGATCTTGTTCAGCTCCTCTTTCGATGCCGTCTTTATTTCCTCAATCGTTGCAAAACGCCGTCCTTTTATGGGCCTCTTCAGTTTCGTGAACAAGAATAAGTCACAGGGGGCCAGGTCTGGGGAATACGGTGCCTGCGGCATCATTAATGTGTTGGTTTTAGCCAAAAATTCGCGCACAAGCAACGATGTGTGAGCAGGGGCGTTATCATGGTGCAAAAGCCAATTTTTGTTCTTCCACAAATTCGGACGTTTCTGGCGGATTGCTTCGCGCAAATTGCGCATAACTTGCAGGTAATATTCCTTATTTACTGTTCTACCCTGTGGCAAGAACTCATGATGCACCACGCCTCTGCAATCAAAGAAAACTGTAAGCAAAACCTTCACATTTGATCGAACTTGGCGTGCTTTTTTTGGTCTTGGTGATCCGGAATGCCTCCACTGGGACGATTGAGTCTTAGTTTCGACGTCATAACCGTATACCCATGTTTCGTCACCTGTTATGACCCTGTCGAGTAAATCTGGGTCATCGTTGACGTCATTCAATAGCTCTTCGGCGATGCTCATGCGACGGTTCTTTTGGTCGAAATTGAGCAATTTCGGAACAAACTTCGCTGACACACGTCTCATGTCTAAAACACCCGTTAAAATTGATTGGCACGAACCAAACGAGATGCCAATATCATCAGCAATTTCTCTAATGGTAATTCGACGATTCCCCAACACTATTTTCTTCACTTCTTCAACGTTCTCATCAGTTGTTGACGTGCTGGGGCGTCCAGAACGAGGTTCGTCGTTGGTGTCTTCTCGGCTTTCTTGAAAGAGTTTATACCACTTGTAAACATTTTTTTGGCTTAAAGTAGACTCATCGTATGCCACTTTCAATATTTCAAGTGTTTTGGAGCACTTGATTCCATTTTTCACACAAAATTTAGTGCAAACTCTTTGATCCATGATTTTCGACAGCGGAAAATCGTGGAGCCTGCAAAACACTTCTAACTTTTATGCCTCTCACCAACAAACTAAACATGCTACATAGCTGAAATTTGGAACATATATTCGAGACGAGTGTACCAACATAACCAAATAAAAAATCGAAGATCGAACGGATGTAGCCCGCTAAATTTCAAAATTCACCTTACTTTTTGATCACATCTCGTATATATATATATATATATATATATATATATATATATATATATATATATATATATATATATATACACTCGTCCCTCAATTTACGCGGCACTTTTTATACGTGGTCAGATAGATTTCATTTTATATAATTTTTCATGGAATTTATTATATATCAAAGTGAAATTTTTACTTGAACGTATAAAAGCACAATATAAATATATAAAAGGTTGATTGTTTTGAATTACAGTAGCGATAGTGACACCGAATAAAATTTATCTAATTTTGTTTTCTAAAACGTCATTATTTTTTTGTTAAGCTCGTGAAATAAATATGTGTTTCTACAACTTTACTAACTTTTATTTCCAATATTTTTTCTATTGTACTGACAGACTCAATTTACACGATTTTCATTCGCGTAAAACAAATCCACGTGGAACCGATACTCCGCGTAAATTGAGGGACGGGTATATATATATATATATATATATATATATATATATATATATATATATATATATGAATATATATACACACACACACATTCAAGTTTAAAATTTTGAGATGTTGAGTGCCAAAAACAAAGGTTTAAAAATTAATTTTTTACAAAAAAATAACTAATTAATTTAAATCTTAATACATTAGTTCTAATTGTTGTAGTTAAAAAAATAATAATTTAAGATCGTGAAAGTCAACCCAAAGATTAAAAGTTTATATTGAAATAATTTACACCAATTATCGAATTTCACTACTTTCATTGAATAATAATCGATCTGATTAGTAATGTACTTGTAATCAGAGATACTTTACAAGTATATTTTAACCTCGATGGTAAATTTATATGCACAACAAAAACTCGTTCTTATAATGACGTATCAAGGTTAATGAATACATTGTTTATGTATATTAATTTTTAATATTTATTTATTATTTGTACGGTATTCTCATTCATTACTATTACTTTTTAATAAACTTATTTTAATTTTCTAAAAGGTTTACTCGATAAACAACTTTTTACATACAAAAAACGAGATCAACTCTCCAAAATATTTTTTTTTCGTATGGAATATATAAAATTGTACCTACTTTTTTGAGTCCATTCCTTTCTATTTCTATACGTTGATTCGTACGATGTTAAATGAAGTTTTAAAAAACGTATTCTTTCAGTTCACCACTTTTTAATATTAAATACGTTTTCAATATTTTCAATATGAATTACATTGAATTCACTCGATAAAATTCATTTTTAAGTGTAGTTATTTACATGATGGTCAAACATTTGTCACCAAAATATATTTGTGGTGTTGTATTTTCAAAATTTTAATTTATGTTGAAAAAATTAAAAATGGTTCTATGGTATAAATGGAAACAATGTATGTATATATATTTGTGTTTATATATATATATATATATATATATATATATATATATATATATGCTATTCACTTGTATAAAGTGTAATAAAAATTATTAATTCACTTGAACGTAATTATATTTCTTATAGAATTAATATAATGCAAAAATAATTACAGTCTCTCTCTCTCTCTCTCTCTCTCTCTATATATATATATATATATATATATATATATATATATATATATGATGATGATATATATATGTGTGTGTGTTGTGTGTGTGTGTGAGTGTGTATGTATGTATGTGTGTATGTATATGTACATAGTGATACAAAAAATTGATCACAAAAAATGTACTTTTGTACCCTTTGTCTCAAGAGCTCGTCTAAACATGTCTTACGTCTTACATACATTTTTTTCAATGTTTATGTATTTACATATAATAAAAATTTACTGACATTTCACATTTTGTATTATTAATTAAGATGTTAACCTATTATGCTGTATAGATATTTTTTTTATTTAACTGATTTTTTTAATAAGGTAAAATAAATAAATATTATCAGTTCTATACTTGGTCTTTTTTATCATGTCTATACTTGGCCTTTTTCGACGATTGTAATAATATAGTAAATTAAGGGGTTATACGCAGTTGCGAGGCGCAAAAACGACGTTTTTTTAGGAATTTTTTTTAGAAACAGTATTTATTTTGCAATTACAAATTATGGTTATTTGAATAGATCCTACTTTCAAGAATAAAATAACATGTCGATCATAAAAAAATATTGAAGTGCATCGCTCCTGCAGACGATGTCCCGAACGACCTCCAAAAAAAGGCGCTTGGCGGTGATCTCCATATCGGCGGTTTGGATTATCCGAAATCAAAAAATATGGTCAATTCTTTTAAAGGATAGATTATTTCAGGTATTGAACGAAGGAATAATAAAAAATTTCATTTTTGACAAAATGGCGTCTACTTGAAAAAAATTTTTCGTTTTTTACTAAAATTTTCGCTCCAAATTGCTTTAAAAAAATAGTAATAATTTTTGTAAACCTTATTCCTTCGTTCAATACCTAAGGAATATATTTGAGAAGATTGTGTGAAAATTTGAGACCGATCGGTTCAGCCATTTCTGAGATATCGAGATCACCGACTATGAAAACACCGTTTTGAGATAAACGCGTTTGAAGTTTTGGAAGTAGTTTACACATAGTTAAAAAAATTTTTTTCAACTTACATGGTATAATAAATATTTATCGGATTTACTTCAAATTTTCAGAGAATATACTCAAATATATGTGCATTCCGAAAATGCAAAAAAAAATCGATTTTTTGAAATTTCTAACTGCGTATAACCCCTTAATAGTACTTTAACAAATTTATTTATAAATATAAAATCATTTACTAGAAACTATTTTGATGTTTCTTACATAAAATCGTTATAAGTATTAAAAAAACATTTAAAATTAAAGACTTTTTAAAAATTGAAAAATATTTGAAAGTTTTGTAAATGAACAATTATTAATTTTGGTAGATTTTTTTCTATATTTATTTTTGTCAAATCTGCACTAAGGCTAAATCACTTTAACACAAATTAATCATTAACTTCAATACTAGAATATTTTATAAAGTGTTTAATTATCAATCATTTAGTATTAACAATTTTTTAGTTAATATAAATTTCGATGATGATATAATCATCATTAAAGTATATCGTTATAATATGTAATTGTTAAACACTTTAATTCTTTTATTTTGTTGAGGAATGTTATATTTATGTTAAGATATACCTTTATATTAATAAATGATTTATTCCATATTGATTGTTAATTAATAATTTTATAGTTTTTTCATATCATTCGACTAATTAAATTACAATGTATTTTTATGATACTAATTCAATAGAACTTCTTTAAATTGAATTCATTTATAAAACGATCTTTTTTATATAGCAATAGAATTTTATATATCTTTTTAATTAACAGTTAGTTTGTATTTCTAATATATGTTACTCAAATTATTCTACATTATGAATTAAAAAAGAAATATTTTAATATATGTAATATTTATGTATTTCTTTTGAAATTTTAAATTCATTAATTCGACTTAGCTAATTACGACTGTATATAATTTCTATGATATTTTCCTACTAATTTTTTTACATATTTCCAACAGATGAATACAGTGACGTGTGACTTAAATAATTCACTTAACTCTTATAATAATTGCGATGGTATAAAAAATTAATTTAAAAAAAATTATATAGTGTACTCATTTATTTAACAAATCTATTAATTAATGATATGATATTTATCAATAATTGTGTTAATATAAAAAATATGTATTCAATATCATATGAAAAACATGGTTGTCTTTTTCAAACTGATCTCTAAAAAGCGTCATAAATAATAAATTAATATCAGTATCAATTTTATATCCAATTTATTTAAATCATAAAACAAGAAGTACTTTAAATATGAAAAGAACATAAATAATACCATTAAAGCTTTTAGTTGATTTTGAATCGTTTTTTTATTTTTATGATAGCAGAAGAAACTTATTTTGTGTTTATAGTAATATATTGTAAATGAATTTATATACATCACTATAAACATAAAATATATTTTAAACATAACTCATAATTGTATGATAATTTGATTAATTAATTTTATATATCATTATAATTAAATTAATAGCAGGTTCTTTATTTAAGCACTGAATTCTGTATTAGTGGTTTTTTGAAAAAATCATGTAACAAATATCTATTAGTCTTTTTTGAGTTTTGTTTGTTACTATATTATTGTGTGTTAATGTTATACAATATATTCTTTCTTAACTCCATGTTAAGAAAGGTAGATGTATATATAGGGTTATCCGAATGTGACGCCTAGATTTATGTTTTATTGAAAAGAAACTATACACATGTTTTCGTATACACCATCCTATACACATGTTTCTTTTTAATAATAATAAAACACAAATCTAGGCGTTACATTTGGATGACCACATTTTATATATATATATATATATATATATATATATATATATATATATATACATGATTGAATGAATTAAGCAAATCATGAATTCAACAAAGTCATTGTTTTAATATCAAATATTAAAATAATGAATTACGTACGTTTCAATTCTTTTCCTTCACGTGTACAACTCCCACGATCCATGACACAGTCTACATAGACTTTGAGTAGACGTTCACTATGCAAAATTTCATCAATATTGATATGATCGAATCGCGATGTGTACAAGTCAGTACTGGCTGGCTTTGCCGCCAATGGTTTCAAATTATCGAATATAATTACGAAGGTCGCAACAACGCATAATAGGTGTGAACCGAACAACATTTTGTTGTATACTGCTTAATTCGATCGTGCAATCGACAGACGAATGCCAAAGAAAATAAATCTGCATGTAATGGAACACCGACACGATTGGTCTGTTTGTCCCACCAATCATTCATGATTATTGTATTTTATTATTATTATTTCTTTTTATGTACGATTGTTGAAATTGTTTTGGATAAGGTCGTGAAATTTACCATTAATTATTCCATCAGAAATCTATGTGATTATTGGTTTTTTTTCCTTTAATATTTGCACACAATCGTCATTATATTAAAGAATTAGTAATAAGATTTTGTAATTAGTAACAATTATTTCTAAATAAATTATATACAGTGACCAAATAAACTATTCGTACCCTATAGAGAAAAATGTTTCTTTTTAAAAAATATATATTGGGTTGGCACAAAAGTCATTGCGTTTTTATTATGATTTTCAAAGCAATTTTATTAATATAAATAGCAAACATTAATCAATTATATATTAACCGTTTTGTTCGATGACCTTTTGCCATCTTTTAGTCAACTTTATAATTCCGCTTTCGTAGAAAGTTTGGTTTTTAGAGGAAAAAAACTGAACCGACTCATTTTTGACAGCCTCATTGGAATCGAATGTTTTTTCATTGAAATGGTTTTGAAGTGAACGGAATAAATGATAATCCGATGGTGCAAGGTCATGGCTATACGGTGGATGAGGCATCACTTCCCAGCCTAACGCCAATAATTTTTGGCGATTGACCAAAGATGTGTGTGGTCTGGTGTTGTCGTGATGGAAGATGACGCCTTTACGATTTGCCAGTTCTGGCCGCTTTTCCCTAATTTCTTTATCCAATTTCATTAGCTAGCGATAGTAGACATCCGAATTGATGGTTTGATTCCTTGGTAGCAGACCAAAATAAACAATACCTTTGAAATCCCACCAAACACTCAGCAAAACCTTCTTTTGATGAATATCGGCTTTTGATGTCGATTGCGCAGGTTCATCTCGTTTGTTCCATGATCTTTTTCGCACGACGTTATCGTAAACAACCCATTTTTCATCGCTTGTTATAATTCACTTTAAAAATGGATCGGTAACGTTATGTTTCCGCAATGAATCGCAGATGGAAATTCGTTTGGCGAGATGAATTTCTTTCAACTTGTGGAGAACCCAAATATCGAGCTTATCAACATAACCAAGTTGTTTTAAATGTCTTTCAACGCTTGTATATGATATGTGAAGCTTTTCTGCGATCTCTCGTGTCGTACTACGCCGGTTATTTTCGATCATTGCCTTTATTTTGTCGTCGTCAACTTCAGTTGGACGTCGAGACCGTGGTGCAACTTCGAGATTAAAATTTCCGGAACGAAAACGAGCAAACCAATTCTGATATTGGCGTTCTTTTAGTGAGTCTTCACCATAAACCGCACATATTTTTTTCTGAACTTTCACTGCGTTTTTACCTTTCCGGAAGTAATAAAGTAAAATACGGTGAAAATGACCGTCTGGAATATCCATTTCAAATCAATGTAAAACACTAAATAAACAACAAAACTTAAAACTTTTTTACTGAATAATCTATGAAATATCAGCTGTCAAATACCATATACGGTCTGAAGTTTGCAATGGAGAAGAACTACTTAGAATGACTACAACCATCTAGCGGGAAAAAACGTAATAACTTTTGTGCCAACCCAATATTTAAAATATTGCTAATGAAATTTCTTTTTATCCATAAACGTATATATGTATATACAGCAAAATTTCAATTAAATCGAGTAACTTGTTTAAAAAATATATATTTTACTTTAAAGACACGTAAATTTGAGTCCAATAAAGTATTCGTACTCGTAAGAAATCAGATATTTTCGGTAAATTATCTAGCTTATATCGAGGATTTCCTTACTTTTATAATTGTAACAGTTAACACAGTAAATCGGTACAGAAACGGCGTTTTTTCAAAATGGAACGCAAAAGTTATGAAACAAGCGTTAAAAAACGCGAAATTGTGTTCAAATTTAGTAATGAAGGCAAATCTTATTTGGATATTGGAAAAATAATAGGAAGGAGCAAGTCTACTGTTCAATATATTATAAAAAAAAGTTAAAAGAGATGGCTTTCTTAATAGTAACGGGCATTATACAGGACGCCCAAAACTAATATCGGAGCGACAAGAACGTTTTCTAGCTCGTGAAATGAAAAAAGTCCGCATAATGGTGTTGAAAATATTACAAATGTTCAATAAATATTTGAACAAAAGTATTTGTGCTAAGACTTGCTGTAATATCTTAAAAACATATGAGTATAATGCACGTGTAACACGTAAAAATCGATCCATAAATAAGACAAACTGTGTAAAATATCTGAGCTTTTCTCAGGAATGCGTAGATGAAGATATTTCGTTTTGGAAAAAGTTATTTTCTCAGATGAAAGACAGTTTAACGTGTTTGATTTGGATGGTCGCTCTCTTGTTTGGAGAAAAAAGAATACGGAGCTCCATATCAAAAATTTAAAACCTACCGTTAAACACGAGGATGGTAGTGTGGTGGTGTAGAGTTGCTTGGAGTATGGGGGGATGGGTCTAAAATCTTGTATTAATAGATGGAATAATGAATAAATTAAAATATTTCGATATTCTACCCCTAAAAATTAAAAAAAAGTGTTACTAAATTGGGGATAAAGAACAATTATTATTTCCAGTAGGATAATCACCTCAAATACACAGCTCATATTGATAAAACTTAACTGTGTTGTATAATACTCCACATTTATTGATTAAACTACCCCAAAATCCGGATATTAACCTCACTAAAAATGTTTGGACTGAAATTGATAAAAGACTACGAAAAATGGAAGTGACTAGTAAAGAAATATGAAAAACATTTTTTTTTAATTTGGAAAGAACTGACTGCCGATGTGACATCAAATTTAATTAAGAACATGAAAAAACGTTTACAAAACGTTATTAAGGCAAAGGGAGGACCAATTAAATATTAGTCCATGAATTTTTATAAAAAGATGTGAAAATATTTAAGAGTACGAATAGTTTATTGGACTCTAATTTACATGTCTTTAAAGTAAATATATATATTTTTTTAACAACAGTTATTTGATTTAATTAAAATGTTATAATTTTGTTGTATATACATTTACGTTTATAGACAAAAAAAATTCATTAGCAATATTTTAAATATATTTATTTTAAAAGAAACATTTTTTTGTATAGAATACGAATAGTTTAAATGGTCTCTCTCTCTCTCTCTCTCTATGTATATATATATATATATATATATTAAGGAGGTATTCTAGTCTAGACGCACGAATTTTAGATGTTTTTTCGGGCGCTATAAAAAAAAACCAACAAACATTTTTACTATCCATTTTTTATCAGTTATTTATTGACATTTTAAGAGTATAAAAAAGTATTATTAAAAACAAAAAATTCAAAATTGAAAAAGGTACAGGCTAGCAAAGTGGGGGCTCGAAAAAAAAGGTGTCTCCTGGTTGACGTGGTTCCAACCCTTCCGGTCATCTGAAACAATTTTTTTTTTGAAATTATTGAAAAAGAAAGTTGTAGTAGTATCCCCGCTTAGGGAAATTTAAAAAAAAAAATTTTCGCAAAATGGCGGCAGTGTGAAAAAACAGTCATTTTTTGCCCTATTTTTTCAGCTTTCGGATTTTTTAAAAATAGTAAAAAACAAAATTTTCAAAAAATCCTAGGCGGGGGCAATCACTGTTATATTGAAAAGCTCTGTACTAAATTTCAAGTAAATCGGTCTATTAGAACTTGAGATATCTCGTCAACCGTGTCAAAAAAAGTAGTTTCGAGAAAAACGCGTTTAAAGTTTGGAGTCGAGTTTAGACCGGATTGGTTGGCGCGTCACAAAAATAGCTATAACTCTGAAAATAATTCGAATTTCGAAAATCCTCTTAAGGACATATTCTTAAAGGTCTAAGCTTTGAAAATATGCAAAAAAATCGATTTTTTCGAAATTCTAGACTAGAATACCCCTTTAAGAACAGTATTATTTCTCTATATTTCTCTATTTTTAGTAAATTAAGAACAGTATTATTTCTCTCTCTCTCTCTATATATATATATATATATATATATATATATATATATATATTTCTCTCTCTATATATACACACCTTCAGTTGTTTTTTGTCCAATGCTGGATAAAGACTTCTCCTAAAACTTTCCACTTCCAGCGATGAAATGCCTTTCTTTTCCATTCCACATTGATGAATTTTCTTACGTCTCTGGATTTCCAATCAATAATTTCTTTTATCCAATAGATAGTATTCTCGTCTTGCTGTATGATTACCCCATTTCCATTTTAAACTTTTCACTCTTGTTTTAAAACCTGTTACTTTGATATTCTTTTGAGTCCACTTATTTCTTTTTCTGTTCTACGTGTTATTCTAACATACGTCTTAATGCTTCTTTTTATTGTTATATTTTTTAATCATAAATGTACTTATCTCGAATTTCAATTTCTCTTCGTGTCCTACTCATTAACTTCTCTCACTACTTAACCTAATTTTAATCTAATTTTATTTTCCACGTAAGAAAAATTTTATATTTCTATTTTATTGTGAATTTCGCAATCTCGATACGTTATCGACTAAAAATATTCCATTGAATTAGTGTATAAAAAAAGAACAAATAATTTTGGTAATAAGCAAAAAACTTCTTCAACTTTGTATGTGTCTTCTAATCTTAATCCGACAATTATATAATCTTCTATATGAACACGCCAAGTAGTATGCGCAATTAAAATCGAATACCTTGTCGTATTTGACACGGAAGCAAGTAAAATAATCAACGCATGATTGATTGACATTTCAATGTCATTAATTTTAATTTAATTCGGTATCAGACAAGATTGTGGACAAATATGGTGCAAGGTTTTTATATACATATTTACGTGTCGTTCTGAAACCATTTCTTAAAGATATTAACTACAGTTCTGTTAGATTTATTTAAATTTATGTTAATTATTTGAAATACATATGAAACATTGAAAGATCTTAAGTGTTGCAGATAATTTATTAGTTTTGATAACTGACATTTTATTTTAGAGTTTGAATTCGTTTAAGAATCATAAATGATAATAACAGCAAATGTTCTTTTTTAATTTTTATAGTATTTTTTAATATTAATTTTCTATATTAATATATATTTTATTTTTTATTACAATATGTTCATCCACTACTGGATAAAAGCATCTTCCAAGACTTGTACTCTAATCTAATGTCTTTCTTCTTCATTGACCATGACCAATCAACCCATGGATCTTTTCTCGGGTCTTTTTACATTTTTAGGTTCCCAATTAATAATTTCTATTGCCCATTGTCTTCTCTTCTTGCTCAATCAGCATCCAATACAGTTATCTTTTATTCGAGTTATAATAACTCTTGTTTTCTTTTAAATCCAATGTATGTATATATAAATTTACGTATCGATGTTCGTGTAGTTAAAACTATTTGATTTTATTTAGTATTTGTATATGATTAACGATGCGTAAAAATTAGACATTAAATCTGGTATATAATTAGTACTAAATGTATACTGCAAAGTAAAAAACATTGTAAGACTAACATATTATCATTTATACCATAAGCAAAAAAACATACAAAATTTTTATTATTTTTTTATATACATTTGAGATCATTTATATGTCTGCATCTATCCAACTTTTTTCTTTATTTGTTCTTCTGTGAGTGTAAAAGTCTGTATATGTATATATATATATATATATATATATATATATATATATATATATATATATATATATATACATGCTCGAAAATGTCTGCATACACTTATCAGTACGGATATATTTTTCAATAAAAGAAACTTAATAATATAAATTTAAAAACAAATATATTTTTTATTGATTTTATAAATTTATAATTATTTATACATGACAATTTAAAACATTTTAAATTTATAACAAATAAACTAAAAAATAAATAACACAAGAGTTCATACAAATTGAGCAGAAAAAGTCCACGTACACATTTTATTAAACGGCAAATCATCGATTTTTTTTTCAATATTTGCACTTATTGTTGTTTTAAAATTATCACAGTTTTATGTCCTAGTTCGTATGTTGCAATTGAAATGCTAAAATATTATTTTTAGTAACTAATGGTAAAGTTTTTTTCAAAAAATAAATACGATGGAATTCAAAAAAATGAAATTTCTGTTAGTGAGTGTAAAATTATTTTAAAGTTAGAAAAAGAAGGAAAAAGGTTTCGTGAAATAGAAATGGGCGTTGGAAGACAACATTCTTTCATTCAAAGGGTAGTAATCAATTTTAAATCCATATTTGAAGCCGCTTTCTAGCCAGCCATCAAAGTTAACATTTAGATAAAGGCGTAAGATTGTGGCTTCAGTGAAAGAACATCCCCGAATAACTGCACCCCAAATTACAAAAGATATTAAAGTACTATTTAAGAAAACAAATCTGTGCTAAATAAAAAACATAAGAGTTCATACAAATTGAGCAGAAAATATCTGCGTACAACAAATGAAAATCAAAAATAATATAAAGTAAAATAAGCTTTTCAAGTAAATTAGTAACTAGTTGGATAGCCTCTTTTTTTAAGAATCTCCTATAATCGTTTTTGCATAGAATGGTCCAATTTTTGTGGTTTCCTTGGCACTAATCTTATTCCACTCTTTTTCTATAACTTTCTTCAACATTTCCTTTGCAGTTATGCCATGTTGGCGAATTTACGTTCGAAAAAATGCCACATATGTTCTATAGGGTTGAGATCTAGAGATTGAAGAGGTGTATGCAACTGTTTTGGAACGTTATATAATATCTATAGCTTAACAACTTCTGCCGTGTGCTTCGAATCATTGTCATGAAAAAAATTATAATCGGGACCTAGACTTCATTTTTCAGCTTTTTGCTTTATATTTCGTTTTAAAATATTTAAGTAAGCATATTTATCCATCGTAGATTCTAAAAACTTCATTTGCCTCACGCCCTTACTTGTTATACACCCCTATACCATTACTCTACCACCACCTAGTTTCAGAGTAGGAACAAAAATTTTTTATTCAGTGATATACTTACAATTTTGAGTCCTTTTATTCCAAAAATGCAATATTTGCTCTCGTCTGAGAAAATCATGTGTTCCCAAAACTGGATTAATTTATTAATATGTTCATTTGCATATGCAATCCGTTTTTATCTATTGATACGTAAAATAAATGATTTCTTACTCGCAACACGTTCAGGATATCCACCATTTTTTACTATTTTTCACACAATATCAGCACAGATTTGTTTTTTAAATAGTACTTTATTATCTTTTGCAATTTAAGGTGCAGTTATTCGGGGATTTTCTTTCACTGAAACCACAATTTTACGCCTTTATCTAAATGTTATCTTCGACGGATGGCCAGAAAGCGGTTTCAAATGTGGATTTAAAATTAATTACTACCCTTTGAATAAAATAATGTTGTCTTCTTACACCCATTCCTATTTCACGAAAACTTTTTTTTTCTTTTTCTAACTTTAAAATAATTTTACACTCACTAACAGAAATTTCCTTTTATTTAATTCTATCTTATTTATTTTTTTTGCAAAAAACTTTACTATTAGTAACTAAAAATAATAATTTAGCGTTTCAATTGCAACATACGAACTGGGACATAAAACTGTGATAATTTTAAAACAACAATAAGTGCAAATATTGCAACAAAATCGATGATTTACCGTTTATTGAAATGTGTATGTAGACATTTTCTGCTCAATTTGTATGAATTTTTGTGTTTTATTTGTTATAAATTTAAAATGTTTTGAATTGCCACCTATAAAGAATTAGTACTTTATAGAATTATTAAAAAGTATATTTGTTTTTAAATTTGCATTAATAAGGTTGTTTTATTGAGAAATATATCCGTATTGATAAGTGTATGCAGGCATTTTTGAGGATATATATATATATATATATATATATATATATATATATATATATATATATATATATATATATATATATATATATATATATATATATGTATATATATATATATATATATATATATATATATATATATATATATATATATATATATATATATATATATATATATATATATATATATATATTAGGTTGGCAAATATCTCCCTTCCGCCTTCTGGTCTTTTGAATTTCGCAGCTATGTACAAAAAAAAAAAAAAAAAAAAAAAACGGAAGGGAGATACTTGCCAACCTAATATATATATATATGTATATATTTATGTGTATATAGATATATATATATATATATATATATATATATATACACATAAATATGTGTGTGTGTGTGTGTGTGTTTTGCGTATATATTTATATATACAATTTTTGTTTTAATTTATATTTTTCATAAATTAGCTACAAAAATTTTATTTTATAGTTAAATCTATAAAATATGTTATTAATAAAAATTTTTGTACAATAATATGTAACATATTTAATATTATAACTTTATTTTATAGATAAATCAAAAAATATGTTATTAATAAAAATTTAATAAATAATATATATATATTTAATATATATATATTTATATTTATATATACATATATCTATTATACGATAGTATTAATATATATATATATATATATATATATATATATATATATATATATATATATATATATATATATATATATATATATATATATATATATATATATATATATATATATATATATATATATATATATATATATATATATATATATATATATATATATATATATATATATATATATATATATATATATATATATATATATATATATAAATATATATATATATATATATCTATATATATATATATACAGTCATATATATATACAGTCAACCGTCTTTTAACGCGGTTTCAGTATAACGCGGAACGAAAATCGCGACATCCCTCCTATAACGCGGTACCCTTATAACACGTTTTTCGTACAACAACAATCCAACAACTTAACTGGCTTAAAAAGTTATCTATAACATTACTTTTTCTATGTATTAAATGTTAGCGGTTGAAATTAATGGGGAATTTCCTTTTTATAGTGAGTGCGCAACACGTTTATCAATTTCAATTATCAGGAATTTCCCCTATAAATGAACAAACGATAAAACATAACAAGGATCTGGATTATCCAAATGTGAAAATTGTTTTTCTTCCTCCTAACTGCACTTCATTGATACAGTCGTTCGACCAAGGAGTCATCCAAACTTTCAAAATGTACTACATACGCCAATTTTTCCAAATCATTTTCAACAGATTAGAAAATCATGAAGATAAAACTCTTATTCAAGCGTGGAAAGAATTTTCTATTTTAGATTGTGTTCGATCTGTGACATCAGCTTGTAGGGAAATTAAACCATCAACAGTGAGTGCATCTTGGAAACCTCTTTTACCTCAAATGGTTCAAACAGGAAATTATATTCAGCCCCAGTTACAGATATAGTAAACATTGTTTCTGGTTTAAGCGGCGAAGGATTTGCAGATATAAACTATGAAAATGTAAAAGAACTACTTCGGGAAGAAAGTTTAAATGAAGAGGAATTGATGGAATTAATTGATGCATCTACCTTAAATGGTAAAAGGAAACACAGATAACGAATCCGTGGCAAACTTCAGTTTATATGATGTGAAAAAAGGACTAGATTTGGGTAAAGAATTCAAGCTTCATTTCACTCAAAATGATCCTTCAACTGTCCGCAATGCAAAGTTTAAAAAATACAAAATTGCTTGGATTCATATAAAGAGGTTTTAGTAAAATTACAAAATAATACTACATTTGAAAACCAAGATGAAAATTTGCAAGGTGAGGAGAATATTCGGCCCATTAAAAAACAGAGTTAGGCTACTAATATTTGACAGTGATGATGATTGTTAAAAGTGTCCAATGTCAAAAAGTTTTTTTTGCTGGGAACAAGTTTTTTAATTTATAATTTTCACTTTACGTGGTTTCCATATAACGCGGTACGAATTAATTTGATTTGTATTAGTTCTGCGTTTCTTATAACACGGTTTCCATATAACGCGGTACGAATTAATCGCCTTATCGGAGGGTTTACTGTATATATATATATATATATATATACATGATTGGGTAGCACAGTGGTTTGCATCACCGCGTGTCATGCGGGAGATTGCGTTCGAGTCCCAGTCGGAGAGTCCCTCATTTTCGAGGGTTGAGCATGAAGGCCGACAAACTCATCTTGTAAAAAATAACTGTCGAGAAAGGAGTAAACCTCGAATAAAAAAATCTTCACCAATCCGCCTGGTCAGCGTGGTAAATATGACCAAATACCAGTGAATGTTAGCATTCATTAAGGCTTTCGTTCAGTAATGGATTTATATGGGCTTTGGGATGTGATGTAATATATATATATATACACCTTCTGTTCGGAAACTAACAAAACTTTTAAAATAAAACACATAAGAAGTTATTTATTCATCAATATTTATTTTGTCGCCTTCAAAATATTTCCTGCTGAAAGCAATAAATACACATATGTCAACGTTTCTTCCAATCCTCGAACGTGTTTTGGTATAGTTTTCAGTTCACGCAGCAAATTATCTGTTATGGCTTTAATTGACTCAAAACAATACCTTCGGAACGGCAACTTGAGTTTTGGGAATAGAAAAAGTTTCATGGAGTTATATTAGGCGAATACGGAGCTTTCAGACCGATATTGGTTGAATTTTTGATCAAAAACTCACGAACAATTTAGTGTTCATGGCAGCATGCGAGAAGCGACGCGTTTCATGCCCAACATTTCAGTCAAAATGACATAGCATTGTTTTTGAGATTCCCACCTCAGCTGCTAACTCTCTGACGAACATACGATGATTTTTTAACACAAATGTCTTGACTTTGGCGACTTGTTCGTCGTCAATTGATTCGATGGACGTCCAGATCGTAATTCATCATTTACGGCTTCACGACCCTCTTTGAACGCCTGATGCCACTCAAAAATTCTTGTTCACAATAGACAATTCTCAAGGCATGCCTTTTTTAACATTTCCAACGTTTACGTTAAATTTATTTAGTTTGCTACACAAAATTTAATGCAAATTCTTTGATCAACTGATTTCGACATCGTAAAAATCGCCGTGAACAACAATCACCGTCCAATAAAAACCTCTGTAAATTATTTACTAATGAGTGTAGCGTCATGAAATTTGACACAGATGTCATTGACAGATGTACCAATTTGAAAAAAATACATGATATTCCACAAACGCGTGCAGTTTAAATGAGAAAGTTCCGTTAGTTTCCGAACAGAAGGTATATATATATATATATATATATATATATATATATATATATATATATATATATATATATATTTATGTGTGTGTATGTGTATGTGTTTATAGTCCGGAATCGTACTACAAGTTTTTATAAACATTTGTAGCTGATATGTCTAACATTTACTCATTTCTCCCACAGATGTCTGCATATTAATATTTTTTCCGGTTCTTGTAGTTGTATCTATCTCTAAAATATTTAATGTTTAAAATTCGCGTACTAATTCCATAAAATGATAACGATTAATTTTACCAATCGTCACTAGACAAGATATCTGTTTTTTTTATGAAATATTTCTCAAATCTGTTAATCAAAAGATAACGAAGAAATAAGAAGACGATGAATCAAAAATATAAAGATAAACGACCGTTTTAGAAGGCACATTCTCTTGGGTACATCAATAATAGGAAGATAGCTCAAGATATATCAAAACTAAGAACTTAAGGGGCACGACTAGTGTGACCGCCAAAAAAAAGGTGATTTTCGGGATTTTTTTTAAAGAAAAGTATTGCATTGAATGTTTGCTAATTTTGAGAATATATTTGTGCATAAATAATGTATATCTAGTAATTTTTTTGAATGAAAATATTCGATTTTCAGCAAGTTATTCGCCATTTCCCGAGTCTCGAAAAAAAAAACATTCCCCCACTGCTGCAGTGATTGGGGCCTTCACAGTGCCTGAAATAATAAAAAAGAAGTTCGTTAAACTAAAAGGTTTTGCCTATACAATGACCCAGAATTGTGAAAAAATTGAAATTTAACAAAATGGCGGAGTTTTGAAAAAAAGTTTAAAATTTTGCTCAAAAATCTGATGGTTTTTGGCATGGCAAAATTACATTTTTTATCCAATCGAAAAACTGGAGGATTATTGTATGGAGAAACAAATACTAATATGTTAAAATAAAAATCAAATCGATCGGATGATTTGTTATCGATTTAGAACTGCAGCATATTTTAAAAATGTAGTTTTGAGAAAAACACGTTTAAAGATAAAAGTATTGATTTCATTGTTATAAATAGTTACTCTTTAGAAGGCTGTAACTCAAAAACTATTTGAGATCCGCACTTGAAATTTTATTATGTTATTTTTGAAGGTATAGACTATCGAAAAATGCAAAAAAAAGATTTTTTGAAAGTGTCACACTAGTCGTGTCCCTTAAAAAATCGAAAACATCTATACATCATAATCATGTATTATATTTCTTTACCTTTTTAAAAAAAAATCTTTAGCCTCTTATTTTTATTAATTTCTTTATCAATATTTTTATTGCAACTAAAACCGATGCTATTGTCTCCTCTATATTAAATTGGCAAACTTTATCTTTATTTTCAACCCTAAAAAATATTGTATTATTCAGATAATGAATTCTTTTTTACTGAAATATAAATTGAATTGTAGTAACTTACATAAAACTATTGTGGAATTCGTTATTAATTCTTTAATGATATCTCTTTAAAAATATATCTCTAGATTTAGATTTTTTATACACAGACACAATTTTCGGTTTTTAAATTCTTAAGTTATATTTAACACAAATAAATTACCACCCCAACATCGCAAGATGTTATAAAAATGTTCAATTATTTATTATTTACTTTATTTTCCACTAAAATAATAACATGTTAATTTTTATTGTTTGTTTTGGAACTGTGATGAATTCACTTTAACACAAATGAATTTTTTTCCTCAACACCACAAGAGTTATGAAGTATTCAATAATCACTTATTGTTTTCACTTCATAACCATTGTGATGTTGGCATAAAAATTTATTTGCGTTAAAATATAATTTTTGTAAGCTGTAATTATAACAATGGATGACCATACAAAGTATTAAAAAATATGATTTCTTTTACAATTAATATTTAAATTAAAAAATAATTTTGTGTTGTATATTTACATTAATTTTTAGTTTTGACTAATGTTAAGTAAAATTTCTTATTATATATATATATATATATATATATATATATATATATATATATATATATATATATATTAATAATATTTGCGAGGTCAATGAAATGAAAGAAATCATGATTAAAAGCATTTTTTAGAATTTAAATCAGAATCATACGCTGAATAAATTCATAAACGAATGATTAAATTAACTATATATTTTTCCTTGTTTAAAACACTGTATTGTCTCATTCTCTTGATCGAAAAAAAACCTTTTACATCAATTCGATCTTGTTATTGTCTGCTATGTAAAAATTGTAATCATCGCCATTTATTTTGCAATTTAAATATTATTATTTTATTATAACTGGTATACAAACAGAATATATTTCGTATGATTTTATAATTTTGTTTTAAGATTCTAGGAAATATTATTGTATATTTATATATATATATATATATATATATATATATATATATACAGTGTCCTCCAAAAGTTAGTTAAAATTTAAAAAATGATATAAAAATGACAAATTGTACAAAAAAAAATATATCTTCAAATAAAACACTGTTTATTAAACTTTAATTATTGGGCTGGCACAAAAGTCATTGCGTTTTTTATTATGATTTTCAAAGCAATTTTATTAATATAAATAGCAAACATTAATCAATTATATATTGACCGTTTTGTTCGATGACCTTTTGCCATCTTTCAGTCAACTTCATAATTCCGCTTTCGTAGAAAGTTTGGTTTTTATAGGAAAAAAACTGAACCTACTCATTTTTGACAGCCTCATTGGAATCGAATGTTTTTCCATTTAAATGGTTTTGAAGTGAACGGAATAAATGATAATCCGATTGTGCCAGGTCAGGGCTATACGGTGGATGAGGCATCACTTCTCAGCCTAACGCCAATAATTTTTGTCGAGTGACTAAAGATGTATGTGGTCTGGCGTTGTCATGATGGAAGATGACGTCTTTACGATTTGCCAGTTCTGGCCGATTTTCCCTAATTTCTTTGTCCAATTCCATTAGCTGGCGACAGTAGACATCCGAATTGATGGTTTGTTTCCTTGGTAGCAGACCAAAATAAACAATACCTTTGAAATCCCACTAAACACTCAGCAAACCCTTTTTTTGATGAATATCGGCTTTTGATGTCGATTGCGCAGGCTCATCTTCGCTTGCTCCATGATTTTTTTCGCACGACGTTATTGTAAACAACCCATTTTTCATCACCCGTTATGATTCGCTTTAAAAATGGATCGGTAACGTTAAGTTCTGTAAAGCACTGAGAGGCAAACTAGACTACGTTTCCAAAATTTTGTCTTTAAATTGACTTGTTGTGTTTTCAACATGTGGGGATCCTACGGTCCAATTTGTCTCACAAATGTTTAATAGGATTAGCATTTAGTGCATAGTGTCCGTTGAAACGGACGGGCAATTTTTGGCTAATAGCAAGTAGGTTAACATAATTTCAATTATTTGACCGTTACAGACGTCATCACTTATCTTTTATTTTACTGAAAAAATATATTAAGTGTGTTGTTTTTATTAAATTTTGTACTAGTGCAACATTTGTTAATAACCCACTTCCTTTCATGTTTAACTAGAAAATCAATTTATTAAACTTTATGCAGTAATGGGTTAAAGTCAATTTAATAGGATTAAAGTCAAAAATCGTCAGAACCAAAAGCCTCTGACGATAATGGCGTCGCCATCGAAATGCATTAGCCGATTTAATTATAAATAATAAGTGAGCAATAAGTGATTATTGAACACTTGAAACATTGTGATGTTGGGATTAAAATTCATTTGTGTAAAGTGAATCAGCCACAGTTCCAAAACAGCAAATAAGATGTCATCTTTTAATAGTGGTCTCAGAAACTGAAGTCCCTGCTTTATGCAGTTTCTCTCGAAATTCTCTTATAACAATTTTCGGATTAATTTTGCACTGTCGTACTATACACCGATCATCGCTGGCAGTAGTGACTCTAGGTCATGATTTTAGATTTATGACTTCTCTTACTCATTCGGCACTAATTTTAAATAGTTTTCCAACCACAGTATAATTTTTTAGTCTTTCGTATTCACTTACAACTTTTGATCTTTTTTTATAGTCAATTTTCCCCTCGGAGCCATTTTTTACTAATAATGAACAATATTTATATTTTTGGAGATTATATATTACAACTTCACTTTAAAATATAAACCTAAACAAATACATCTTTTTCCAATGCGAGTAGTGCAAGTATTCGATTTCAACTAATTTCTGAAGTGGTGAGTTTTTATGATTACGTACTATTGTTTAGTTACACGAACGATATGAATTTCAAAGAATGCCCTTTTAAAAACAATGCCGCTTTGTCATTATAAATCATGACTTTACAAGCCAGTAATGAGAAACTGAACTACTAAACATTATGTTACTTAAAAACTTAGAAGTGTTTATTTCAACTATAACTTTTGGAAGGCACTGTATATATATATATATATATATATATATATATATATATATATATATATATATATATACAAGGATGAATTATTCAAGGAAAAACAGTATTTTAGTTATGTATATAAATTAGTCAAATATTTAGAGAGAATCTTCAAATATTTGTTTTATGTTTATTACTTACGTATATATACTAATATTAATATTCTAGTCATTATGTGTATATATATATATATATATATATATATATATATATATATATATATATATATTATTAATATTTAAGATGTGTCAAATTTTATTTCACTAAATAGAAATATATTTGAGTTCAATTTTATATTTTGTAATAGTCTTCAAAATATATTATATAAAAACTCTATAAAATAATTAAAGTATTAATACTCATATATTTAGGTAATGTAAGGAAACCCTAAATTGGATTAATATGGCAAAACATTTTTTAAAATTATTTCTAATGTTTTTTTATAAGAGAAAATAACTTTTTTTTCTAGTACAGAAAAAAATCACTGTTTATGATCATCCCACATTACTTAATGCTTAGTGATTTTCTTTATCTATCGTATATATATATATATATATATATATATATATATATATATATATATATATATATATATATGTATCCACAGAAAATTATTTGGATTTTGACTATGTTGGATTATTAAAAATTAACAACTAAAACTATCTTCAAGGTCAGTTTTGAAATCAATAAAACAACTTTCACTTTTAGACAGTAGTTACCATTACTTCTGTTTTCATTTATCAATTATATAAGGTGAACAAATAAAATAAGATATTGTTAAAACATCATTAAAAAAAATTTGAATAATTTGAATAATAAAGCATTTTTTTAATAACTTATTGTAGACAAGATTCATTCTAGAATGGTCAGTTTTTCAAACTTAGATAATGGTATTTCCTTGCAGTTCGATCTTACTATTTTTTTTATTATTTCTTTTAAATCATTTATATAATTCATAATGTATTTATCCGTAAAAAAACAATTTGACCTTTTTTTATTTGATGCATGTATCAGTAATTAATTTAAACCCGGATATATTTTTTACATTAAATGTTGAAAATAAAATATTAATAAATTCAAAGATTCGAAAATACTCTTCCTTTTAAAACATGTATTACTAAATTATTTTATATAATATTATCATATTTACTTTTACAAATGTTACTAAAGAAATATGAATATACCTATTGGATTCGTTCAAAGATTATCTGCAGAAAATTAATTAGTGAATATTTAAATCGTTTCTATACTTAATATCATATACAACGATATAGTAATTATATCGAATAACTAAATTAAATTTTCAATTTGTTGAAAAAACATTTTTATCTACTTTTCTGTTGTTGTTTTAATCTCAAGAGCTTGTTCTTTTAAATAACGAATTTTGTAAGAGCTTTTTGGATCGTAAACTTTTTCTAACAACTCCCATTCGTTAGGACGATTGTCTATTAGAAATCTGACTACTTTTCTAGAACCATCACGTTGCTTTTCACTGCATTTAGCACAATCGTTTAGAATTGCTTCTGGTAATGAATCTGTAAATAAATTAATATATATATATATATATATATATATATATATATATATATATATATATATATATATATATAATTGAGTAATTATAAAACAGTGCTTTTCTTGAATAAAATCAATGTACGTTTTAATTCCAAACCATCTGATGTACATGGTCCTTTGTTCAGTAAACATTTCACATAATGATTTAGAAGTCGATTATTAGACAAAATTTCATCAAGATCGACATTATCATATTTTGTTGTATATGTAGATTCTGATTTAGTTATTTTTGAATTTGCGAAATTTAATACAATGAGTATAAATGCTATGTAAATGAGCTTTTTCATTCTGAAATCATAAAATTATCAAATAAATCAAATAGGTATTTGTATCTTTATCTTTTATCATGATATTTTTTGTCAACAAATATGCATTGATAAATAAACGAACTAGCAAATGAAACAGTTCATGTGTATGTTTTTTTCTGCATCTGGTCATGTTTGTGTTCATTAGTCATTATTTCAGGAAGTAAGAGAAATGTTTAAATGGTAAATATTAGATTAACTTTTTTATTATATTTAATTTGGATAAATATATTTATGTGCTTAAATTGATTTTTTTAAATATTATAAATTATTACTACATATTTAAGTAATATATATAATTTTATGTATATATATAATTTAATAATTACTACTTTTACCAACACTAATTACTGAATTTGAAAATAATAAGTACTTACTTGACAATTGTAAAATCACAAAGTATATTTTTATACAACATATATTTATAACCGACTAAGAACAAATAAGTTACATTTGTCTTCTTTGACAGCAATATAAATACCACTTATGGTCAGTAAAAAAAATACTTATATGTTTCAATAGCATCTTCAAATCACGCAAAATCTGACCATGAAATTATTCATGCATCTAATTACAAATGCAGTTCATTATGGTCATTTAGTTTATATAATAGAAAAATATTCGTTTTGCTATTTCTTTTTAAAATTAAAAAAATTGATCGTAATGAAAAATATTTCAATTAAATGCTTTATATATATATATAGGGTTTTCCAATAAGAATGTCAGATATTTGACAGCTATTGGAAGCTATATTTGATTTTTTTAAACTCATTTTGAGATTTCAATTCAGTATAGTTTGGCAAATTATCACTTGCTAATTATGACTCGATGATTGAGCTCTGGAGTAGCTGGAAGTTGATACAAATTTTCACAGGAAAATCTTGTTCAGTGATGAAGTACATTTCCGATTAAATAGGTTTCTGAATAAAGAAAATTGCAGAATTTTGAGTGAAAGCAATCCAAAAGTCATTGAACAAAGACCACTGCATCCACAAAAAGTAACTGCCTGGTGTGCATTACATACTAGTGGTGTCATCGAACCATATTTTTTTCTACATAAAGCAGGAGATCACGGTACAGTAAATGAAGTGCGTTACTGAACCATGATTAATGATTTTTTTTCAAAAAATGATTGAATATGGTTTGCACGATATGTGGTTTTAACAGAATGGTGTTACCTGCCGTACATCTACGGAAACAATAGATTTATTGAAATAAAAATTTAACGAGTCCATTATTTTACGAAATGGATTCATCAATTGGCCATTAAGATCATGTAATCTAACTCCATTGGATTATTTTCTCTGGGATTATGTGAAATCATTAGTTTATGTTGATAAACCACAAACAACACAAACATCAAACATAAACATTGAATGTGTAATTCATGAAATTGGACCACAGTTATGTAAAAGAGTGACTACAAATTGGACTAAACGAATAAACTATGTCAAGTGAAGTCGTGGTGGTCATATGAGTGAAATTGTATTTCATCATTAATGCCAAAGAGTATGTTAAAAAATAAAATAAATAAATAAATACTTTTTGTTTTATTTCCATTCAAACTTCTGAAACGCTTATTGAAACTCTCTCTCTCTCTCTCTCTCTCTCTCTCTATATATATATATATATATATATATATATATATATATATATATATATATATATATATATATTAGGTTTACCACAAAGTTCTGTCCGATAATGTCATCTCAAGTTTAAAAGATGAGTCATTCTACAGAAATGGAATTCACAAATTATCATCATGCTGAGAAGAGGTCATTATAAACGAAGGAAAAATTATATTGTTCAGTAAATATTAATAAATATATTGAAAATGTATTTTTTTCAATTCAAAAATGGACAGAACTTTCCGGTAGATCTAATATATATATATATATATATATATATATATGTATATATATATATATATATATATATTAGGTTGGCAAATATCTCCCTTCCGCCTTCTGGTCTTTTGTATTTCGCAGCTATGTAAAAAAAAAAAAAAAAGCGGAAGGGAGATACTTGCCAACCTAATATATATATATATATATATATTTGTGTGTGTGTATAAGAATATACCTGTCTTTGTGTTTTTAAAATAAATAAAATGTATTCATACTATAAATTTCAATATTATTTTTATTATTTTTTCAATCAAATAAAATATATTTTTTATCCTCATACGTATAACTTTTATTATTCTTATATAAAGAGAAACTATGTTGGTTGAACGATTTCACTTTAACCATTGTCTCAAACGATTTAAATTACAGGCTACATTTTATCAAGGCATCCGGTATATGTATTTACATATTGCGCAATTCTAGTTCCTTTATAAAAATATCTTCAACAAAGATATAAATAAGTGCATAATTAGAAAATGTGTCTGTGTTTTTTTGATTTGAAATAACATTTAAGTCGATTAAAAATAATTATAATAGTAATACGACTATATACTTTTAATGTAAATCACTCCGGTAACAGGATTTCCTTTTGACACAAATTTACAACCCCTACCAAAATCTTTTGCTGAAAATAAAAACATGAGGAGGGAGTGTATGATTATAATTCAATCCATCTTTCTAAACTTGCATTGAAAATAGAATATTTACAAATACTCTGCACAATTTTCTGCTTGAACTTGATATTCTTGATTGTTATTATTTATGAATACTAGAAAAATAATCTTAGATAAAACATGTAAATTCGATTTATATTTATTAATTTGAAAATTTGTTGCAAGTTGTCTTATTTTTCTAAACTAACCAATATATTTTTTTAAAAAAATAATTACAAGTGTTGATCTTGAAAATATATATCCAGTAAAAAACAGCTCTTCTTTAAATTTATTGAATATCTTGAATTTAATGATGCTGTTTAGATCACATATACCACTTCAGTACTCTAATAAGAGAACCATTAACTCTGAATGAATCTTACTTTTTGAACTTATAAAATATATAAACTGTTGTTTTGTATAAAATGTGACGACTATATTTGTGTTTTATTAAAAAGAAACAAAATAAACTATACACGTTTCTCTATACACCACCTTATATACATGTTTCTTTTTAATAAAACACCAATCTAGTCGTCACATTTGAATGATCATATATAATACGATTAAAATATGTTATAAAAACTAAAGAGTAAAAAGTTATTATTTATATTTAAACGTTGATTAATAGAACTATTAACAATAATAAATCAAAAAATAACAATATTAATAATTTAATTGAACATTCATAATTAATATAGTACATTAAAAGACATTACAGTTTTCCATATAAAATATTCTTCTACAACATGTTATATCAAAATTCAGGTATTGATAATGTTTCGTGTACAAACGTTCTCATTCCACAGAAAAAGTGTGCATAGTTAAGGTAAAAATTATCCAAAATATATTCGTAATATTTATATAAAAAAACTTTATTTGTTTTTAAAATTAACATGTTACATACACATTTATCACAAATAAATATGGATTTAATTAAAACGAAAACGTATAATATTATAATTTTTCAGAATATATCCATATACAAAAATTTATTGTCAAATTCTATTATTTACAGTTTTATCGCACCTAATTCTTCTTTGTAAAGTTCTTCGTACTTTGTTCTGTACTTGCCAGTTGGATCGTATATTGAAGAAAGTTCATTCCAAAGATCAGGTTTTTTGTTCACTAAATGGATAATGACTTTGCGCGTACCTGATTTTTGCTTTTCTGAGCATTTTGCACAGTCGGTATCGAGTGCTTCGGGTAAAACACCTGTAAGTAAATCGATAATGTTTTTATATTAAACAAAATAAGAAAAACGATTTTATTCAAGTATCCGTATTATATGCACAAGAGGTATATTACTGCATAGATATTTTTATTTTATTGAATTTTTATTCATGAAGTATCACTAATTTCCATTTTTTAACTCTTTTCATCTTATTTCTATAAGTTTTATTTATATAATGGTAATTATATTTATATATATATATATATATATATATATATATATATATATATATAATTTACATAGTATTATTTAAAATAAAATGAAATGTCATAACTATTAAGAAAACCTACTTTCTAATATTACGAGCAATGTATTTTTATATAAACATATATTCATATTGTGTGTATATTTATATATATATATATATATATATATATATATATATATATATATATACACACACACACACACATATATATATATATATATATATATATATATATATATAAAATTCTAATACTTAATATTACAAAATGTAAGTATTATTTTCGAAAAATTGACATCCCAACACCTCATTCGGTTAAGTCTTTGTCTTTAGAGAATTTTTTTTTAAATATAATAATTTTTTGCTATTTGTATAGTTGATAGTCTCAAATAATCACTATTGAACACCATGAACCTTTATAAAAGTGTATAATAAGTTAGTTTTTTAAAATGATTCATTTTATAAAAGAATTAAAAATTTTTATAAGTTATTTATATTTCAATACTTCGATGACCAATTCAACAATACAAAATTCAAAAATATATACAGAATCAGTTCTTGCCGATTAATATATATATATATATATATATATATATATATATATATATATATATATATATATATATATATAGGTATGTATATATGAAAATATATATCGTATATACATAAATATAAATTTTATAATATAATAATTTGTTATTCTATGAAATAATTAAATTATTTAATTAATACATTTATCCATTACTACACCAATTAAACTATCGTTAAATCGTTTCATACGTTTGTTATGTTTTTCTTCAAATATATTTAATTGGAATTTAAATTATTAAGACTTTTTATGGGTATTATTATTCAATTATAAATAATATACATGGATAATTTTCTTCATTTATAATTTAGTTTTGATGTACCTATTTATACATTAGCTTAATATTTAATGTATAAGTATGTCATGTGTTTTACATATTTTACGATATATATATATATATATATATATATATATATATATATATATATATATATATATATATATATATATATATATATATATATATGTGTGTGTGTGTATATATGTATATATACATAACTAATTTGTCTGTTTTTCTTTCATTATATTTTTTGTTTTTCGTTTTCCAAAGAACTTACTATTTTAATTGGTATACAAAATTAAATAAACAAATTACGTCATTTTAAAAATACATCTGTACACACACTTATATACGAGGGTCGTTTGATAAGTATAGTAAAAAAGTAAAAAAAACTAAATTAAAAAAAATAATTAAATTAATTAATTGATTAAATTAAAACAATAAATAAATTTACCATACTTATCAAACAATTCTCGTATATATATATATATATATATATATATATATATATATATAAACTCATATATACACACATCCATCTATCTATCTATATACATGCATATATATATATATATATATATATATATATATATATATTAAATATTAACTAGAAATTAATATAATAAAAATTGTATAAATGATTATTTTGCAGAAAAAAATATTATCTCTTCTATTTTAAATTTGTTCTTAAAAAAATAAACTTATTAGTGTCATCGTGCAAATGAATCAATTATGTCATACATTTGAATTGAAATTCATATGCTTACGTTTTTAAGTAAAAGTTTAGAAAGTGGTCACGTTTCATACATCGCCATATAATAAATTAGTATTGTTTTTTAGTTATTTATTTTTACATAAGATAATACCTCATAAAACACATACCATCTTTATAAAACTTTTTTATGGTGATGTAATATATGTATATACAGATTGTAATTATTCTTGACTTCTAGACTATTATTGTGTTTACTTATATATATATATATATATATATATATATATATATATATACAAATACACATATGTATGGATAAATGTATAAGGTCATCTAAATGTGACGCCTAGATTTGTGTTTTATTAAAAATAAACTATACACATGTTTATTTTTAATAAAAACAAATCTAGGCATCACATTTGGATGACCCTATATATATAAATGAAATATGTTTTGTCTGAGTGTATTATACGTAAATGTTAAATATGATATTTACTTATTTCATAAACAATACAAATAATTATTTTTTCATTTATAAAATTTTCTTTTCATCGAATCAAACGATTATTTAATGTAATTACCAGTACAAAAGTATTTTATCTTAATATAGCTATATACTACTGTTTGTTCGATTAGAAAATTCACTTAACATTACTTTCTAGTAACTAATCGTTCATTAATGACTAACGTAAATAAATTACAAACCGTACTTAGAAAGATTATAATCAAACATACATTTGTTGTTTATATAGTTAAGTAATATCCATCAGTATTCTTTTATTATCCATTGTTTGACACTATATTTGTATTTCTCTACGATCAGTTTCGTATTTAAATCTCTAGTTAAGATAAATTGATATTCCTAGTAACGGAATATACATTTACTTAAGAATGGGTTTAAATCCGAAACTAGTCATAGAGAAATACAAAATCAGTAACTCAATAATAGGTAATAGAAGAAGTAAGTTTAATGACAAAATAACAGATAAGAAAATAAACAATTGTTTGTTTTTCCACTTGTATGACTTTACATTCATCAATAGAAAGACTTGTAGAATCTTTAAATTTTACAATTCTATGTTGTGATGACGATGGAAAAAATATTTAAATCTTTATTAATGAAACAAACTGAACAGTAAATGATTATTGATCTCTTTTATACAATCTTGTTATTCTGGAGATGTATGAAATTTATTGGTTATTATTTTTTTAAATTTTTATAGAATTCTATTTGTTAGTATGAAATCTAATTGTACCTAATATTTTCTGAATAAATAATTCATTTATAGAACAAGAATGTAATGTTAAGTTAGATTATATAAATAATTTAGAAACTGATAAAGCAAGAAATCTTTTTCAATACTATTTAATTCACTTTTCAAAAAAAAAAATGTCAAATATAATAGTTGTAATATTTTATTTTTAGTAGTATTATTAAACTATTGAAAATGAACAATAATCTATTATAGAATACTAATAAAAAAATGTGTTGTAAAAAGTAATTTTGTTAAAAATATACAAAATATGAGTGTGTATTTTTTATGTACAAGATAAAATTTTAATTTTGGTTTATACATTTGTCATAATTGAAAATCGTTAAATTACAACTGTTTATAATTATTTCTAAATAGTTTTGTTCTCGGAAAATGTAAATAAAAAAATCGAAAAATATTTTTTTGAAAAAGATATTTCACACTTACGTTTAAGTTCTCTACCTTCTGGTGTACATTTTCCTCCTTTCAAACAATTGACATAATTCTTCAATAACCGATCACTATTCAGTACTTCATCTATGTCAATATTATCGAATCTGTCTGTATATTTATCTTGCGGCTTCGCATAAACGATCGTTACCGCAATGGCTACGATTGCAATTAGTAATAGTTTCATGATTGTTCTTCGACTATTTATTAGACAATATATGTTAACAATTTCTATTCGTACACCGATTGTCTACAAACGTATAATCCAAACATCAATCGATCCATACATTTATATAGTTATGCCTGAATTCATGACGAAAGAGTTCGACCCCCCAGAAGATTTCGATGCATGTATGCGTTACATGTTATCGGTCGTTTCGCTTTTTGTCAGTAGTGGGGTCGAGGACTTGTCGGGGGCATCCGTGTCTTGGTCAAAAAATGTAATCAATAGATAAAATCGTATACGTATATATAAATTCTATGAAATCGTTCGAACTGCTCATTAATTCAACACGTATCGTAATATTTGATCATGAAATTTTTAATGTAGTTTTCCTTAACGAATGATTCATATTATTAATTGCTGTAACCATTTCGTAATTCGTATTCTTAAATTGTTTAATTTTAATAATTTAAACATTTACTATGTAAACAGGTTACTAAAACTCGTTTTCTGAGAAGTAATTCAGTACTTAATGTTGTTTTAGTATTTAACACTTTAGTATTTCTCTCGAAAATACATAAAATAGATTTACGAAATGAGTTTCTCTATTCAAAGAAATATTATTATCCATTTATTTCATCGAGTTCAAAAAAGTACCTGTTTAATTACTACAATCAATAAATCGTTTTTATATATCTAAATGCATACTTTGGTCTATTTTTCTATTTATAAAATGAAAAATCCTTGGAGTTGACATTGAGCACCAAATTATGACTGATCCACTGACGTATAACATTGACAGGTGAAGATTTTTTAAATACGGTTGTTCATTCGATTTTGTTCGCAAATAGGGCATACTGTAAAATTCAATGTTTCAGTTTAAGGGGGTATTCTAGTCTAGACGCACGAATTTTAGGTGTTTTTTCGGGCGCTATAAAAAAACAAATATTTTTACTATCCATTTTTATCAGTTATTTATTGACATTTTAAGAGTATAAAAAAGTATTATTAAAAACAAAAAATTCAAAATTGAAAAAGGTACAGGCTGGCAAAGTGGGGGCTCGAAAAAAAGGTGTCTCCTGGTTGACGTGGTTCCAACCCTTCCGGTCATCTGAAATTATTGAAAAATAAGGTTGTAGTAGTATTCCCGCCTAGAGAAATTAAAAAAAATGTTCTTCCCAAAATGCCGGCAGTGTGAAAAACAGTCATTTTTTGCCCTATTTTTTCAACTTTCGGAATTTTTTAAAAATATTAAAAAACAAAATTTTCAAAAAATCCTAGGCTGGAGCAATCATTGTTATATTGAGAAGCTCTGTACCAAATTTCAAGTAAATCGGTCCATTAGAACTTGAGATATCACCGTCAACCGTATCGAAAAAAGTAGTTTCGAGAAAAACGCGTTTAAAGTTTGGAGTCGAGTTTCGGGCAGTCTGAGTCGTTTAATGGTGTGTTATACTTACATTTTCTCAATCGACGATCACTGACCCATACAATATACCTTCTTCTACTTCAAAATTGACATTTTCTGAAGCTCTTTCAGATATACGAGCAGTTCTAGCTTCCTTAGAAACATCAGAATCTCATAGCTGGAAGCGGTCAATTCGTTGATGATCCCGTTTGATGGCGAATGCGTAAGATTCAGGACCAATTGTTATTCCCATCATGCTCATGATTTTTAAAACTGGTAAAAAACCTTCATTAAAAATACAAACAGCTATATAATTCGCGATTTCAATAGTTTTTGCTACCGTCTATTGTAAAGAGTTTGCCTACCGTCTATTGTTGATTCGTTCCGGCCAGACCGGATTAGTTGGCGCGTCACAAAAAAAAAACTATAACTCCGAAAATAATTCGAATTTCGAAAAATCCTCTAAAGGACATATTCTTAAAGGTCTAAACTTTGAAAATATGCAAAAAAATCGATTTTTTTCGAAATTCTAGACTAGAATACCCCCTTAACCGTGACTTCAATTTTATTTAAAATTATTTCTTCTATTGTATCAATATGAACTTATTTCATTATTATCTTTTGTAATCAGAAAATACATTAAATAAGCTCACTTAATTTTTTTTTTCATTCAAGTTTCATTACATCAATTACTTTGCAAATGAAAATTTTTGAATTGTTCTGGTTTCACTATGAACTACTTTAAATGAAATTCATAAAAATTGAAAATTATTCTCAATCAAAGATTAAGATTGTGGAAAAGGGAGATAATTTGAAATCAACTTTTATCTAACTGTAGATTAATAATGATGATTGAATTTTCAATGTAAAATCTGTAAAAAATCGATTTGTAACTATAGGAGTATCATAGAATTAATTGTAGGTTAATCTTATAAAAATTTTATAATTATGAATTTAAACAGTTTAAAAATTTTCTTTTGTAATAGTAAGGTGACCAACTTTTTTCCAATGAAAAGAAGGACATAAATAAATTAAAGAAACAAATATTGCAAAAAAAAAATTCTTTGCAACAATAACTAAACAGAAAGCATTATAATATAGTAAATAGATAACGCAGTCGTATTATGATTAATTATTATTTAAATATAAATATTTTTTGTTAATGTGTCATTTTCTAACAAAATATTAGAAATATCCGTACAGGAACTATTTTTTATATTGAATTTCACAGCAAGTGCTGCAGCTAGAGAATCAACATTCAGTCTTGATTTTTCAGTTGTATTATTATATATCGAAAAGGAGGATAACTAGGAGGACAATTTTCGAGAGAGGACAGAACTTCCAAAAGGAGGACGGTTGGTCACCTTAGTAATAGGTTTTGAAAAATGAATTTAATGTTTAAAAAAATAATATAATTAACAGATAAAGATGATATTCATTCTAAAAAAATATAATATAATTATATATAGTAATAGAAATTAAATTACAAATTAAAATATAAAAATAAATTTATGACTCATAATTCAAATACCTATGTACTTTAAATATCTAATGGGATATACCTTGATCGAGCAAGGTAACATATTGTTTTAGTTATCCTTCTTACAATGAAGTACGTGATGATTTTGGTAAAAATATTATGTTGCTATTTTTATTTTAATTATTTATACATAACGAATTAATCAATTCCTACCAAACACCATATATTTCATTATAAAACGTATGTTGAACTTTACTTTTTCTTTGCGTCATTGATATTATAAACAATATTTTTCTTATTATTTTATTTCATTCTAATTAAATTTATTAACTTGTTTGAAATTTGTCAGGTAAAACCTGCTTGAAATATCAAATAAAAATATTTTTTTCCTAATTAAATATTTTCCTTATATCTCTCTTTTTCGTCATGTTTCTATTTATATTGTTATTTTTTTTTAAAAAAAAACGCTTAAATAAGAATATAAATTTAAAAAAATAATAATCGTCTGGTCCAAATAAATGTATTTGGTAACTGCTTTGATTTCTGTTTTTGTTTCTTTTAATTTTTTTATCTTCAGGCAAATAAAACTTATAACAATTCGATTTTTTGTGATTGATATTGAATTATATTTTTCTATTAGCATATATACGAGGTCAGACAATTAAGTAATGTGACAAAATTCAAAAATCGATTATATTTAAAAATTAAGGTACATCGCTGCGATCCCCTTCAAAGTAGTCCTCTCCCGCATCTATACACTTATTCCAGCGAGTTTTCCAGTTTTCGTAACAATTCTGAAACACTTCTTGTGGGACCTCTCCGAGTACTCTCGTCACAGATTCTTGGATATCTTCAACGGAGTCAAAATGTCGACCTTTGACGAATTTTTTCATATGAGGGAATAGGAAAAAGTCGCAGGGTGACATGTCCGGTGAATAGGGCGGTTGTGGTAACGTTGCGATGCCTTTAGACGCCAAAAACTGAGAGACACTGAACGCACTGTGACAGGGAGCATTGTCGTGATGCAGAACCCAAGTCTTCGCGATCTCTGGACGCACTCTGAGCACCCTTTTTCGTAATTTTTCAAGCACATTGCGGTAGAATACTTGATTTACGGTTTGTCCAGGTGGTACGAACTCTTTGTGAACCACCCCTTTGCTGTCGAAGAAGCAAATCAACATGGTTTTCACTTTGGACTTGCTCATTCTCTCCTTCTTTGGCCTTGGTGCTCCAGGGGACAGCCACTGTTGGCTTTGTCGTTTAGTTTCGGGGTCATATTGAAAGAATCAACTTTCATCACCAGTAATAACTTTTTTTTTTTTTAGTAATAACTTTCATCACCAGTAATAACCAGTAATAAATTTCTCTGTTCCATTTTCGTGACATGCACTACTCGCGCGTTGTTACAAAACACTAAACAGCTGGCGAAGAAATGATCGTACGAGGGTGGTCAAGGTCTCAATCGAGAGAGTAGGGATCTGCTATTACGGTGGCGGAGTTACAGGTTCGCAGTGTTACCACAGGCCGAGAAAAAAATCGGTCGCATTACTTAATTGTCTGACCTCGTATCTCTCTTTTTCGTCATGTTTCTATTTATATTGTTATTTTTTTAAAAAAAACGCTTAAATAGGAATATAAATTTAAAAAAATAATAATAATCGTCTGGTCCAAATAAATGTATTTGGTAACTGTTTTGATTTCTGTTTCTTTTTTTAATTCGTTTATCTTCAGGCAAAAAAAAATTATAACAATTCGATTTTTTGTGATTGATATTGAATTAAATTTTTCTATTAGCATATATACTCGTATATATATATATATATATATATATATATATGTGTGTGTGTGTGTGTGTGTATTTGAATATGTATGTGAAATAGACAGAGCAGTGAGTAAGACAGAGACAGAGAAGTGAGACAGAGAAATATTAATATTGATACTTACATATCAATATTACTATTTTCATTTCATAAATAAAAATATAAATTATTATTGAAACCAGTTAGAAGCAAAAAAGCATACAATATATTTTACATAATATTAGCAAACCAATATATATTTACGTATCCAAATTGCTTTTTTTATTATTTTATGTTTGTACTAAATAACATTTTTCTAAGAATCGTTTTATATGAATATAAAACAGTATTACCGTTTTTGGTTATAAAAATGAGGCTGAATGTTGCAAAATTCATTCAACATTTATACATATCTTTACACACATATGCATATATATATATATTAGTTCAAGACTGTAATAAATTTGGATGTTAAAATGACATTCTCTAACAAATATCATATGATTTTTTATGGCACGATTTTGACTTATAAAAAAATATAAACAAATAATCGTGCTTTCACATCATACATACTTGATGATAAATGTTTATACTATCCTAAAATATGATTGTTTGACCTTTAATTAGTTTCGTCTGTACGAGTATATAACTTCTAACAGAAAGTATTTCAAATGTGTACATAGATTGTTATTGTTTTCTTTATAGAATAACATCTTATTTAGCAACAAAAACTTGTTAAAAAATACTTTAGAAAAATGATTTTAGAACAATCAGTATCGAATATTGTAGATATTAAAGGATAAAAATACACGACATCAATAAAATATTTAGAGTAAAATTTAGAAAGATCATAATAAAAAGTGTCCAAATTTAAGGTTAGGACATACGAGGGTAGTTCCATAAGTACCCGGCCTGACCTAAAGATGGCGGTAGTTGTTTGAAAAATATCACTATTAGAACGTATTAGAACGTACACAATCTATAAAGCATATGTTTCAAATTTGAGGACGCCACGTTGTTTAGTATTTGTTTGGCAGCCATCAATAGTGAACGTTTTCAGTGAATTTGTGAAAATGGAGAAAATTGGTCATCGTTACGTGATACAATGCTTTTATTTGAAAGGCCTCAGCCTAACCAATATAAAAGCTGAACTGGATTCTACTCTGGGTGAGTCTGCTCCTTCGTTTACAACAGTGAAATATTGGGTAGCAGAGTTTAAACGAGGCCGTACGAGCTGCCAAGACGAGCATCGTAGTGGTCGACCAAATGAGGTGACGACTCTAGAAATGGTGAAGAAAATCCACAAAGCGGTACTGGATGATCGTCGACTGAAAGTGCGCGAGCTAGCAGACATAGTAGGCATTTGAAAAAGTGCGGTACATCGCATATTATCTGAAAATTTGGACATGAGAAAGATGTGTGCAAGATGGGTGCCGCGTTTACTCACACTCGAGCAAAAACAGTGTCGTGAAGATGTTTCAATTGAGTGTTTAGCGAAGTTTCACAGCAACAAAGCAGAATTTTTACGCCGTTTCATAACCATGGATGAAACATGGGTCCATCACTTCACACCCGAGACAAAAGAACAATCAAAACAATGGACTAAAAAGGGAGAACCGGCTCCAAAGAAGGCGAAGACCGTTTCATCTGCAGGCAAGGTCATGGCGTCGGTTTTTTGGGATGCGCGTGGGATAATTTTCATTGATTATCTTGAAAAAGGAAAAACTATCAACGGAGAATATTATACGAACTTATTGCAACGTTTGAGCGAATAAATCAAGCAATAATGGCCGCATTTGGCTAAAAAGAAAGTGTTGTTTCATCAAGACAATACACCATCTCACAAATCCGTTATTACAATGGCCAAAATTAATGAATTAAAGTTTGAATTGCTACCTCATGCACCCTATTCACCAGATTTAGCCCCCTCGGATTATTTTCTGTTCCCAAACTTGAAAAAATGGCTCAGTGGTCAAAGATTTCCCAACGATGAAGAAGTGATGTCGGCAGTTAATGGATATTTTGAGGAGAAAGACAGTTCTTATTATAAAAAGGGTATCGAACTTATTGAACATCGCTGGGAAAAGTGTATAGAGCTGAAAGGAGATTATGTTGAAAAATAAATATATTTTTTCCAAAATTTTTGTGTTTTCTTTGTTGGGTCGGGTACTTCTGGGACCACCCTCGTAAGTTGAGTATTATTTGTTAAAATGTCAAATATTTAACTATCATTATTTAACATTTGTGTATTAAAAACTTGGGAAAATTGATTAATGGGAAATTTTTTCGTCGTATGTTTGTTAATTTATATCAAGAAAAAAAGATAAAATGCTGATTTTTTAATAAAATCATCTTTATTGATGAATCGGAATTTGAATTAAACGGTTATGTAAACAAACTAAATTGTCGCATAAGGGAAAGTGAAAATACATAATCCATTGTTAAATAACAATTACATCCTCAAAAATTCACTGTTCGGTGTGGTTTATTTATTTCAACAGGATGGTGCCACAAGCCATACAATTTGTGCGGCAATCGATTTACTCACAACCAAATTCAATGGACGTTTAATTTCTCGCAATGGTAATATTAATTGACCGTCTAGATCTTGTGATTTAACACCGTTAGACTTCTTCTTATGGAGTTATTTGAAAGATAAGGTTTATTCCAACAAACCAGTAACGATTCAAGAACTAAAGGATGAAATTCGTGTAGCTGTAGCTGAAATACAGCCGCATTTATTGCAAAGCGTTCTTCAAAATTTCGACACAAAAGTTGACGTCTGCCGACTTAGTAGAGAATGTCATTTCACTGACATTGTATTCCATTCATAATTTCCATGTTTTTACTTTACATTGATATCAATAAACATGAATTTTTCTTTCAGAAACTGTATTTTATTTATAAATTACTTCCTAGCCTCAAATTTGGACACCTTATAATATTGTATTGAGATTAACTACATCCAATTTTTCGTCTTGTATAAATTTTTGATATTAATAATATTAAAACTATTTGAGGATAATATAAAGAAAAATGTTATAATAAGAATAACAATAAGGACACTTTTGAAAAAATAAATATAACAATTTGTATATAGAAATTAAATCCCTTTAATTAATATTAAACATTTCCAAATTTGTTCTTTTTTAACAAAATCTTGTAAATTTTCTTAAAATGTTAACAGAATCTTGAAATAAATAACATATTATTTATTAACTACAATATTAATTAAATTATATTTAACAACAAAACTAATTTGTTTTACAAAATAAATATAAACGATAATTTAAACTATAATTTATTATTTGCAACTGAAACTAGTGCTTGCTTCGTCTCCAGAATTTACAAACTCTGTGAATTTTTCTGTGTACTTATTATCAGGATCGAACTTGTTGACCAATAACTTCCATTGTTCTGGATAATTCTTAATAACGAATTTTGAAGCTTTACGTACCAGTGTCTTCTGGTTATCATTACATACATTACAACTTGATTTTAATGATTCAGGTATTGAATCTGTAAAAAATATAATTGTTAGTAAATATTCTTCAAATAACTCATATATATATATATATATATATATATATATATATATATATATATATATATATATATATATATATATATATATATATATATATATATATATATATATATATATATATATATATATATATATATATATATATATATATATATATATATATATATATATATATATATATAATTACATTTTATATGCAAATATTACTAAAATAATTTCAAACTCCTTATATACTTTTTTTATATGAGGTTGTAATGATTTCTACACGAAGATTTAAATCTTTAATAATATTACACCTATTAGAGATTACAAGTTCGATAAAAAAAGGTTCGAATTTCTCAACAATTTTTATTTAATTAAATATAACTGTTTTCAATCCATGTGTTAAAAATTCTTTAATGAGAAAAGTAGTGATTTTAAAAATTTTGAAATAAAGAACACTTCAAGCTCAAGTCTCTTTATGAAAGATTAGAATTTCACCAACATATTTTTTGTAGTCTGCCAATTTAATATAAGGTCATCCAAATGTGACGTTTAGATTTGTGTTTTATTAAAAATAAACATGTGTATAGGGTGGTGTATAGAAAAACATGTGTATATTTTCTTTTGTTTTTTTCAATAAAACACAAATCTAGGTGTCAAATTTGGATTATATTATATTTAATGTATGATCATTTTTTCCATAGAAAAATATTTTGATTACAATCTTCCCAGGCCAAATAGTCCATAGATTCTTTAAAAATGTTTAGCATGGAATGATCAAAACTTTCTTTCAATTCTTTATTTGTTATGTTATTGTTGTAGAAAGTGAATTTCATACAATCCCATAGTACTCAAGAAAATGTCTTACAAAAGTCAAATTTTCTTTTTCCCCCAATTGATCTTTTTACAGTATTCAATTTTATGAGCTTTGCTTACAAGACTTGAAATATATTCATTCCATGAAAAAGATCATTTTAATTTGATTTTGATATATTTAGACGAATCAGATATTTTAATTTCTATTTCAATGACAAACCATTATATTTCGTTCAATTAATAATTTTGTTTATAGAACATAAAACGAAGAATATTAATAATACACTAAATTTAGAAAAGGTAAATTAACTACAGTAATAAATCGAAAAAAGTTCTAATTATTAACCAATCGTCGGTAAATTGTTTAGAGAAATTTTAAATTTTAACTACTATTTTATTTACTAGCAATAAACACAATTAAGTGCATATCAACAAAGTAGTAAAAACAATTACTTAACTCACCTTTTAAATCGCGACCTTCTGGTGTGCAGCTCCCTTTATCTAATAAACAGTCCATATATTTGTCGAAAACACGTTTATTACACAGAACAACATTTAGATCAATCGTATCGTATTTTGCAGAAAATACATTTCCCACGGTTAAGAAGAAAAATAGTACCACAACGAATGAAATCTTCATGATGAACTATTGTATTCTACAAAATGTATATACATACATACATGCATACATATATGTGTGTATGTGTATGTGTAGGGTTTTCCAATAAGAATGTCAGAACTTTGACAGCTGGTGGTAGCCATGTTTGATTTTTTTTAAGCTTATTTTGGTATTTCAATTCAGTGTAGTTTAACAAATTATCATGAAACGTTTAACTCTTCAACAACGCTTAGAAATTGTAAAAACTTTAATAGATTTATTGAAATAAAAGTTTAATGAGTTAATTATTTGATAAAATGGATCGACCAATTGGCCATCAAGATCATATGATCTAACTCCATTGGATTATTTTTTATGAGATCATGTGAAATCATTGATTTATGCTGATAAACCACAAACAACAGAAACATTAAAAATAACATTGAATGTGTAATTCATGAAATTGGACCACAATTATGTGAAAGAGTGACTAAAATTGGACTAAATAAATGCACTATGTCAAACGAAGTCGTGTTAGTCATATGAATCAAATTTTGTTTCATCATCAATGCCATTGATTATGTTTAAAAATAAAAAATAACTAATTAATTAAATACTTTTATTTAATTTTCATTTGAACTTCTGAAACGCTTATTGGACCCCCCCCCATATATATATATATATATATATATATATATATATATTTAAAATAAATTATAATATTTGATTTATGTATATAACAAACCTAATCATAGCTATTAAACCAAATCTATAAAAAAAATTGTATAGATAAATCAAAAAATATTATCAGAATATTATTTTTATTGAATATTACATTTATTATTTCTCGATGATTAAATGCTACGTTATTTATTATTAATCCGTATTGTGTATATAATTTATTTAACTTTTTTAAGTAAAAGTATTTGAGTCGTCATTACAACCTAGTTTGGTATTGATATCATCTTTAAACAACTTTCATTTCAAATATAAAAATTACTCGGAAATGATACAATAATAACAATTACAAAAAAACTGTGAAAGCTATAAGAATATTCTTCTTTAAAAAAATGAAATAATATTTTATATAATGATATTTTCGAATATAAAATTGATGTAGTATTTATTCTGTCTAGAGCAATTTAAAAAATATAGCTATGTTCGATTTTAATCGAAAATAGATACATTATTTCAATTTAAAATAATATAAATTTTTTCTACAAATCAAAATCAAAAAATATATACACAAATCAAATCAAAAACTTATATACAAACGTTATAAGATTTTATAAAAGTGTTTAATAACAATTAATGTCCAGTTTTATGTATGTGTATATAAACAAACAAATAATAGAATACTTACTTAAGATTAATACTTTAACTCACTGGTAATAAGAACAATGTTGAATGATTAAAACTGAATTTTCTGTATTTATACAAATGATCTGCACTAGAAACAGTGGGAGTTGACATTAGCCTTAAGCTAGATTCAATACTTGGTAATAAATGTGTTCTATTTATAATTAGTTCGTTTGTAAATAATTGCATTACAATTAAATTATAAATAAGGTTTTTTTTATTTCAAGAATAAAAATGAAACAATTCTAATTGTTGAACATATTCAAAATATACGATTATATTACTTTTTTCATAAAAAATCTTCAAAAAACAAATGGAATTGACTTTTCATTATTTGGTCATTTGAATATGAATATTCTTCCTATATTTTAATTTTCGACTTAATTCACACCCGTTTTATTATCTAATTGCATTCACCGTCTATTATGCCAAAAATTACGTTCGATCCACGACCAGAAAGTCATTCAAGTTTTTGTAATTTGGGTGTGGCATTGAAAACTTTACTTTGTAAAAAACAACCGTCGCAGAACACTGGCTAGAAAAAGTCCTATTAAACTCGTATTGTCTGAGAAACCAAGGGCCTTTAAGGGCTGTAAGTTCTAAAATGCGTATGTGTGAAAATGGTAAAAAAATCTATTCTAATTCTATTAGATTAGAATGATTAGATTTAAATTGTAATTTATTAGATTAGATTTAAATTGTAATTTATTGCATATTTGTCGTTCAATAGATACATTTTTAACATAAAAACACATTATTGAAATTTAACATTTTTTTTTATAAACATACATACGTATATTAAAATAATATTATTCGCTCAATTGCGTCACTCCTTATTAGAAAATCTTACAAACATGTCACCTTGCATTTCATCTCTATGTAATTCCAGTTTCCCTTGAAATAAGATCTAAGGTGAATTCATTTTTTTGCATATTTTATGGTACTCTAATTATTAATTTTTTAATGTAGCATATGTATTTCAATGAACAATATGTTTTCCTTTAATTTTATGGAATTTTGAAAAAGATGAGCAAACTGAATTTTATAAATATTATTTTACATATGTATAACTGAATAAATTATTAAAGAGCACAAGTACATAGATATTAATATATGATAATGTAATATCTAATTTTTTAAAGACACAACATATTAATATATATACATACATACATATATATATATATATATATATATATATATACATATATATAAATGCAGGTTTTTTAAACTTTCCTGCAAATACCTCAAAAAATTCACCAACCTCAAAACCTCATCACTCCTCCATCCCAACCCATATAGCATAATATAAATAATAAGCTAAGTTAAGTCAAAAACTCTGTATACATCAATATATATGTAATACTCAGTATGTAAGTACTCAGCCACAATAAATCATTATTATTTTATTATATATATATATATATATATATATATATATATATACAGGAATACCTCGTATAGTACTGCTCCGATTAGAACGGTTTCACTATAGTACGGTTTGAAATTTCCAAAAAAATAATTATGCGCATGCGCACATTATACTCATCGCATGCGCAGTTCTAGTTTTGTGGGCTTTTTTCTTTTATATTAATTTTCGATTCGTAACTCTAAAGTCAATTTTCATAATTAAATTTTAATGGAAAATGTATTTAAAATGAATGTATAAACCTCTGATTTTGTTTTGTTGATACATACAAACATTTGAATATATTACTCTCGTTTTATTTACTGAAAATTGGAAAACAAATTATTTGGAACCAATTAACGTTTTTTGTATTTAGTTAATATTTCGATTAGTCCGGTTTCAAATAGTCCGGCAAATCAGTAGAACCGATTAGCCGTACTATGCGAGCTATTCCTGTATGTATATATTTATATATATATATATATATATATATATATATATATATATATATATATATATATATATATATATATATATATGAGTTTACTATCTTATATATTTTTTTGTTTCGTGTTTGATTAGAGGACAGTTTCATATTACACAGTTTCTTCTCTCTATTAGTCCCAAAATAATCTATATCTGGTACAGAAAATACGAGTAAGGTAAAACAGAATCTTCATACAATAATAAATGAATTAAATCAAGTATAATGAGATAAATATTGAAAATTTATTGAAATTGTGCTTTAACAAATAAATAAAATGACTTGAAATTTAATTAAATCGTTATTCGAAAAAGTAAACGAAATATTTTCAATTTTTCATAATAATTCTTTAGGTTTGTACATAAAAAATATTTTGACAGTTTATATTCTTCAATCAATCAATCAATCAATCAATATATATATATATATATATATATATATATATATATTGGGTTGGCACAAAAGTCTTTGCGTTTTTTTTTCGCTAGATGGTTGTAGTCATTCTAAGTAGTTCTTCTCCATTGCAAACTTCAGACCGTATATGGTATTTGACAGCTGACATTTCATAGATTATTCAGTAAAAAAGTTTTAAGTTTTGTTGTTTATTTAGTGTTTTACATTGATTTGAAATGTATATTCCAGACGGTCATTTTCGCCATATTTTACTTTATTACTTCCGGAAAGGTAAAAACGCAGTGCAAGCTCAGAAAAAAATATGTGCAGTTTATGGTGAAGACTCACTAATAGAACGCCAATGTCAGAATTGGTTTGCTCGTTTTCGTTCCGGAGATTTTAATCTCGAAGATGCACCACGGTCTGGACGCCCAACTGAAATTGACGACGACAAAATAAAGGCAATGATCGAAAATAACCGACGTAGTACGACACGAGAGATCGCAGAGAAGCTTCACATATCACATACAAGCGTTGAAAGACATTTAAAACAACTTGGTTATGTTGATAAGCTCGATATTTGGGTTCCCCACAAGTTGAAAGAAATTCATCTCGCCAAACGAATTTCCATCTGCGATTCATTGCTGAAACGTAACGTTACCGATCCATTTTTAAAGCGAATCATAACGGGCGATGAAAAATGGGTTGTTTACTATAACTTCGTGCAAAAAAGATCATGGAGCAAACGAGATGAGCTGCGCAATCGACATCAAAATTCGATATTCATAAAAAAAAGGTTTTGCTGAGTGTTTGGTGGGATTTCAAAGGTATTATTTATTTTGGTCTGCTACCAAGGAACCAAACCATCAATTCGGATGTCTACTGTCGCCAGCTAATGGAATTGGACAAAGAAATTAGGGAAAAGCGGCCAGAACTGGCAAATCGTAAAGGCGTCATCTTCCATCACGACAACGCCAGACCACATACATCTTTGGTCACTCGCCAAAAATTATTGGCGTTAGGCTGGGAAGTGAAGCCTCATCCACCGTATAGCCCTGACCTTGCACCATCGGATTATCATTTATTCCGTTCACTTCAAAACTATTTGAATGGAAAAACATTCGATTCCAATGAGGCTGTCAAAAATGAGTTGGTTCAGTTTTTTTCCTCTAAAAACCAAACTTTCTACGAAAGCGGAATTATGAAGTTGACTGAAAGATGGCAAAAGGCCATCGAACAAAACGGCCAATATATAATTGATTAATGTTTGCTATTTATATTAATAAAATTGCTTTGAAAATCATAATAAAAAACGCAATGACTTTTATGCCAACCCAATATATATATATATATATATATATATATATATATATATATACATATATAATATATTTATATATATATATATATATATATATATATAAACATGGAGCCTTCAAAAAGTTCCCGGAAAGTAGTTATTATTCGTAAACGAAATACTATATTTATAATTAGTTAAGTTGAGTATAAATTTATTTATATTTGTGTTATCAAGTAATTGTGACAGTATTTCACGATACTTACACGTGATATTAAGTCAGTTTGAAATTACCCTTGCATCTGTGAACATGGATTTGGTTAAAATTGAAGTGCGCGTTAATATTAAATTCCTAATTAAAATAGGTTGGAAAAAACCTAATATTATCAAGGCTAGTATAGATGTTTATAGAGTCAATGTACCAGAGAAAACCACTTTTTATGAATGATTAAGCGTGTTATTTACGGTTGAGAGAACATCAAAGATGATAGTTGCAGTGGTAGACCGTCAACTTCCATTCCGAAGAAAGTATTCATGCTCTGGAAACTTTAGTGAAAAAGAATAACCGAACAACAGCGCAAAAAATAGCTCAGACTGTAGAAATGTTCGAAGGATCAGTACAGAACATTCTGAAAGATAACCTGAATCTAAGCAAGTTCTCATTGCGAGGGTCGCTGAAGTTGTTGCGCGAAGATCAGCTGTCATTGCTCGCTGACTATTCACTTCAATTTTTAAATAAATTTGACACCAATTCTAATGCTTTTCTAAACAGGATTATTACGAGTAACGAAACTTAGATCTACCAGTTTGATCTCGAAAGCAAGCAACAATCAATGCAAAGGTTACCAAAGGGTTCAAGTACTCCCATAAAGAATAAAGCAGAAAGATCGACAATGAAGTTAATGGGCACCATTTTCTGTGATTCTGATAGAGTATTACTCGTAAATTTTCATGAATGCTATGAAACAATAACTGCTAGTTATTATGATACAATTTTAAGAAAACTACATGCAGATCTAAAAGAAAAACGACCCGGAAAAAAAATCAACGCATTTTATTTCATCATGATATCGCGCTGGCTTACTTTGTAAGTTCTATCAGAGTAGTATTACGTAAATATGAAAAGGAGATTTTATTGCACCCTCCATATAGTACAAATTTAGCTTCATCAGACTTTTTTGTTCTCAAATTGAAAAAAGACATTAAAAACGTTTTCTAGGAGACGTCAGATAAAAAAAAATATTTCATAGGGCAGTAGCTAGAATCAAAAAGCATTGATCTCTACCGAAAGAGCACAGGATGGCGACACTGTATGGAAAAATGTTTTCACTTAACTGGAACATAAGTTGAAAAATAAAGCGCTTAATTCAATTTTCAGTATTTTTATTTACATTTTCCGGGAACTTTTAAACACTCCTCATGTATATATATATATATAGAGAGAGAGAGAGAGAAATACCTCGCATAGTCCGGTTAATCGGATCCACTGATTAGCAGGACTATTTGAAACCGAACTAATCGAAACACTAACTACATACAAAAAACGTTAATTGGTTCCAAAAAAAATGTTTTTCCTATTTTTCAGTAAATAAAACGAGGATAATATATTCAAATGTTTGTAGGTATCAACAAAACAAAATCAGGGGTTTATACATTCATTTGAAATTCATTTTCAAATGGGTTATTAAAATTTATTTATCAAAAAATCGACTTTATAGTTGCGAATCAAAAACTAATAGAAAAAGAAAAAAAGACCACAAAACTAGAACTTTGCATACGATGTGCATAATGTGGATATAGTATTGTTATTATTTTCATAATAAATGGGAAAACTTGAAAATTTGCGTATAAAAATAATTTTATGTAATATTTTTTTGGAATTTTTTTCAAGAAAAACTTTTTAGTAGTATTTTTTCAAGTAAAAAATTTTTTTTGGTAATTTCAAACAGGACTATAGTGAAACCGGACTAATTGAAGCCAGACTATGCTAGGTATTGCTGTGTGTATATATATATATATATATATATATATATATATATATATATATATATATATATATATATATAGGGTTTTCCAATAAGAATATCGGAACTTTGACAACTAGTGACGGCCATGTTTGAATTTCTTTTTAAACTCATTTTGACATTTCAACTCAGTATAGTTTAGAAAATGATCATGGAACGTGTAACGTTTTAACAATGCTTAGAAATTGTAAAAACTTATCAATGTTCGGTTCGTAAAACTTACCGTACACTTCGTGAAACCTAACACAATCGTCCAAGTGAACGTGCCATTTATTGAATTGTTGAAAAATTTGAAAACAATTTTATTCTACATAATACAGTGTGCCTGTAAGACTAAAAAAATGTAAGAAATGAAACCAATATTGCTTCTGTTAGTGAAAATTTTAAAATAAAGCAGGAGATCATGTTACAGTAAATGAAGTGAGTTATCGAACCTTGACTAATATTTTTTTCCAAAAATGATTGAAAATGGTTTGCACGATATGCAGTATCAACAGGACGGTGTTACGTGCCATACATCTACGGAAACAATAGACTTATTAAAACAAAAGTTTAATGAGTCCATTATTTCACGAAATAGATCCATCGATTGGTCACCAAGATCATGTGGTCTAATTTCATTGAATTATTTTCTGTGGTGTTATGTGAAATCAATGGTTTATGCTGATAAACCACAAACAACAGAAGCATTGAAAATAAACCTTGAACATGTAATTCATGAAATTGGACCATAATTATGTGAAAGAGTGATTAAAAATTGAACTTAATGAATGCACTATGTTAAACGAAATCATATGAGTTATATGAGTGAATTTTTATTCCATCATTAATGCCATAAAATATGCTTAAAAATAAAAAAAATAACTAATTAATGAAATACCTTTTGTGTTATTTCCATTTCAATATCTGAAACGCTTATTGGACAATCCTATATAGTAAGATTTTTTCTATCTACTACTAAATAATTTTTTATCCCACAATTTTACAATCCAACGAATTTATTTTCCATTCTATACCTTCTCACGTCTCTATTCTATCATCATAGATCTCTTTTTGAGCCGTTTCATATCATCAAATACTCAATCAACAGCTTCCAACAGCTTCTTTTATCAAACAATGATTTATTCTTCTTGTTTTATGACCGATCTTTTTCCACTTTATATTCTTCAATCTTGTTATAATATCTGTAATTGATTTTGTTTCGAATACACTGCTCTCTCTTCTTGTCTTTACGCATTATTCCTATTATATAAGAGAGATAGAGAGAGAGATCACACTACAGAGAGCCAGAGTCTCTCTGACAATACCAGTTTAATAGAGCTTTTCTTGTTGAAGTTTCTTGACAATTATTTTTACAAAATGAGGTTGTCAGCTTCATGCTCAACTCTCGAAAATGAAGGACACTTCGATTGAAAATCGAACGTACTCTTCCTGTATGATATACAGTGATTTATACCATTATACTATCAATTGGTATTCCTGTTATATAATATTAGGTAAAGCGGAAAGAAATGTCGTTTTGAAACCAATTTATCGTGTGGCTACCGTCGAGTAAATATGTCAATATTTGTATTATTTTGAAGCTCTGTTTATACTGTTACTGTTTTCATTTCATTTTTTTATTTTTACTGATAGTAAAAATGTCAGGGCCAGAGATCTCAGAGATGCAGTTGCGGTGTATTTTGTTATTTTTGTTTGATAAAGGATTAAAGCCCAAAGAAGCTACAGAAAATGTTAATGAAACTTACGTCGAACTCTTGAATATCCGTGAATGCCAACGCTGGTCAAACAATTTAAAAACGACGACAGAAATCTTAAGAATAAGCCAAAATCGGGAAGACCACAAAAATCGATGACGACGTTTTAAAATCATTGATGGAATCAGATCCGCGCAAAACCATTAAGTAATTGTCGCAGGACATTGCCTGTCCCTGGTCGATTATAAAAAGTAATTTAAAAAGGTTCGGCAAAAACACAGACAGGGGGTTTGGGTTACGCACGATCTATCGCCGTCGTCTTTAGATTAGCGAGTAACCATTTGTTCTTTGCTGCTGATCAGATATGAAACTGATCCGTTTCTGAAAATAATTGTTACTGGAGACGAAAAATGGATCCTTTATAGCAATCCACATAAAAAAACAATGGTTTTCTCCAAGTCAAACACCGGTTTCAACATCTCAACCATCTTTGACTTTAAACAAGGTTATTTTATGTATCTGGTGGGATATTTCGGGTGTAATTCATTATGAGTTATTAAAACCTGGTCAGTCTATCACATCCGAGGTCTACTGTGCACACTTAAAAAGATTAAAGGCGGAATTACTAAAAAAACGATCCGTTCTGGTGAATAATCAACGGCGCATCTTGCAGCACGATAATGCGAGGCCGTATGCAGCGAGAATTACCCAGGAAAAAATTAAGGAACTGGATTTAGAGCTGCTGCCTCATCCACCTTACTCTCCCGATATTGCGCCTTCTGATTATCATTTATTCCGAAGTATGGAGCATTGTCTTCGACATAAAAAAATTAATTCGGATAATGATGTTCGAAATCACTTGGATGCCTTTTTCAAGTCAAAGCAGCCAGAATTTTATAAAAGAGGCATCAAAAAATTGCCTAAATTGTGACAAGATATTATAAATAACCGTGGAAATTATCTATCGGAATAAATATTCTGCATTTTTTTTGTAAATAATTTTTTCACATTGTAAAAAAAAAAAACATTTCTTTCCGCTTTACCTAATATATCTTTCTTTACTTTTCTGTTTTGAATTTGCTCTTACTGAATTATCTTTTTAGCACTTAAGATCTACGTTTTACTATAGGTATGATGTATTGATCAAAAACTCTGTTTCCAACTATAGAGTAATAATCGTTTTTATAATTTAATATCCTCCGAATTGATATCATCTCATTTTTATTCTTTTGATCGCTTCATTAATTTTAACATCTATTTCTATTGTTTTTAATTGAACTTTTCTCTAATCTATAATTTCATTGTATATTACTTTTAACTTACTGTTGTTCATCATAAGACCAATTTTTGACTTGCTTCATTTAATTCTGTTATTCTTTTTTGAATTCATCTGACCTATTTGAAGAAATAATAACGTCGTCTTAAATTAATATTTAAAAAGTTCATAATACTTGCACCATGAAACAATTGCATATTTTCCATTAACTTGTAATTAATATGCATTGAATATTAATTTAGCAAAAACTAGAATATAATTATATGCTCTATTAAATTAATTATTCCCTCAGCAATTATATTTTTAATTTCATTCATTATTATGTTCTTTTTATAGTATTTTAAAATATTCCATTTGTAATACGGATCAAAATTATTTAATTGTATGTTTACACATAAAAAATCGTTCAATTAAATGTTGCGTGCAAAAAATCATTTACTTTTTCAATACAATGAGTTAATCTCATATAAACATGACATTTTTTTTCTTCTTTTTTACAAGAAAAACCCATGCGTTTTTTAACTGAAACAGCTTTAAATACATAAATATTCTATAAAAAATATTTTTATATTATTTATATGCATTCGTATATATATATATATATATATATATATATATATATATATATACATGCATGTAATATCAATATAAAATACAGTCTTTATTATTCCTCTAGTGCAGGGGTCGGCAAATTTTTTTTGAAAAGGGCCAGATCGTAAAATTTTTAGGCTCGGCGAACCAAGTAGCAAACTCGAAGATATTTACATGGGCAATTCTACTCATAGAGCAACAAAAAAAAACAGGTTCAATTTTTTTTATTAGGAAGTGATATTTTTATATAATATTTATATACACATCCTGGCGCAAAAAAACGAATAAAATATTTCCATTTATTAATAAACGTATTATAGAACTAGTTAAATTTTGTACTAATGCGATGAATGTAATTGTTTTTTCTGAGATAATATTTCATCATACTGGAGTTCGAAATCAGTACTTCCTATCAATAAAGTTGTTTGCAAATGAGGTCATCTTTTAATAATAATCTGTATTGCGATTTTACATACTTCATTTTCGAAAATAAAAAAAATATTAACCCGCGGGTCGGGTTTGACCCTCAGGCCCTAGTTTACCGACCCCTGCTCTATTGGATAAATATTTCTTCTGTATTCTTGCAATTTAAATGATCCCATATTTTCTCTTTTTGTAATTTCTTTTTCATCATTGTTTCACTTATTAATTATTTTTTTCTTGTTCTCTCCACATCTTTTGATTCTCAGCCAGTAATTAATTGTCATAATTCTTCTATTCGTGTGCACAATAAATGCTCTTTCTTCATTAATCATTAAATCTATATAAACGTACTTAATCAGTTGCGCTGGCAATTAATTAACATGCACGCGTGGCAAATCCGTCTAAAGCAATTCGCAGCAAATTGGTATTTAAAATCATTTTTTTATAAAGTTTTAGACACACACACACATTGCACCAGATCTGCACTCCATTGGTGAGGACAGACCTGATGCACGCCTTATAGACGTGCACTTTGGTTTTGATGGGTAGCTCCGATTTGAAAATCGGATATGAAGGCCGATTGCGCCTTTCGCAATCGGTCTGAGATTGTTGGAAGGAAAGTGAGTTTCCTATCCAGTACCAGGCCTAGGTATTTGATTCTGAGTTCCAATTTGACTTGCACATTGTCAAATGGGATTGAGTCTGTTGAAAGTAGCCTCGCTGATGAAAAGGAGCAAATGGCAGTTTTTCAGTGGTTTATTTTTATTTTATTCTCAGCATAATAATTGCTGAGAGTAGTGAGAGTTTTGATGATTTTTTTTGGCACCGGGTTGTTTCTTGTAGTGGGTGTCGCGATGCAGGCGTCGTCTGCATACAGTGCCAGGTCGATGCTGGGAGGCAGCTTGGGGAGATTGTACGTGAAGATGTAAGAAACTTTTATACCAACTCAAATATTTATTAATCAGCATAATGGTATCGGTTTAGTAGAATACTGTTTTACCCCCACCATCTCAACTCCACACTCATATTCATTATATTCGATGTTGGTTTAATAGAATTCTATTTCCCCTCTCAAAAAAAATAAAAAAAATGTTAGGTTTGTTTATTGTCAGTAAATTCATAACTTTCAACAGTACTGGAGGTAAAATCATAATTCGCATTTAGTTTTATAAGTGAATATCCACCAGCCTATAATTTTATTTATTGCAAAAGAATGATAAAAGATGCATAATACCCGTTAAAACCTTTAGAAAGGGCGTTAAATTTACTATCATTGTTAATTTATTCATTTAATAAGATCGACTTATTACGTCGCACTGAAAAAAATTAAAAATTTAAGCGATCTGGAGCCGATGTATCAGTGTATAAACCAAGTTTATCGTGATTTAACCCTTTGAGGTCGATTTTCAACTGTACTTCTTGCTAAGTCGAATATATGTACTCTCGCTGGTCGAGATTCGACCTAGTAAACAGCGTGATGCCGCTTGTATAGCGGCATCGACCGCAAAGAATTAATGAAATGAATTCATTTCTTCAAGACTCAGCGTTATATCGTCGTCAGACAATAAGCACTGAAATAGTAAGTAATTTTCAATTATTTAAAATTTGATTTCTTTTTGCAAAAACTTGTTACTAATTTATTCTGTGTACTCAACGACTGAAATGACAAAAACTGCATTGTATTGTTATCGTATAGGTATTTATTAATTATTGTACATATTATTGTTTACTATGATGATATTGATTGTTCACTATTAATGGATCATTTTATCTTGCCACGGTACTGCCTCCGTAGAAATAAAAAGTTAGGCGTAGGTGTTTCTAATTTCTAAAGCCTTTTTAGATGCCCGATTACACCGTGATGTTTGCAACTGTAGTAGATTGTTATTTATATGCTGCCTCCATGACCCCGGAATCAAAACATCTTCATGGATGTCTTCAAAATCGGCACATCTTTGTGTTAAATACATATCCGAAGTCTTTTTGAGCCAGTTATGTAAAGAACAAGCTGCCATTATAATACAGTCGACTTTTTTTGGTACCAGAGCTATCTTAGTTTGGAAAACTCGAAATCGAGCCACAAGAATCCCCCTAGCTCTTGATAAACGATAATTATAAATTTTTTCTTTATATGTTGACGTCATTGGATATGATTTCATTAGATACGGCTTTAAGGGAAAAGCGGCATCTCCTACTATCACGGAATTTTCGGGTAGATCTAGTGTATTTTTTCCAAGGTTTGCCCTAGAGTTGACTGAGCAAATATACCGCCATCAGAAGCTCTTCCGTTGCAGCCAACGTCTACGTAGGAAAAACAATAATTATCATCAACCAGTGCTAAGAGTACGACACTGTAGCTGCCTTTATAATTAAAGTAATCCGACGTATTATCAGGAGCTTTTATATTTACATGCTTTCCGTCAATAACCCCAATGTAACCTGGAAAGTTCCATTTAGTACGAAATCCCTTTTCAATTTGTTTCCATTCATCTTTGAATGGAATCTAAAAAATAATTTGTAAAAATATTAATTTGTTTATGTTCATAAGCACACTTTTTTTTTTTGTTATAGGAATCGCAAGCATTGTCAGTTAGAGGAAGATACCATTATATCGACAAAAGGCATGGATACTTCCACTACTGACGTATCACAAATTACTACTGCTGCCGGACCATCAACATTACGGTCTGTGAGGAAAAGACGGTCGAATCAACTAAGCGAGACGGTCGAATCAACTAAGCGAGAGAACTAAGCATTTAGTGGATGTGATCGACCATCTTCACCAAATTTCGCAGTCTCTAATAAGTACATCCCAACAAACCAAAAATGAATTCGATATTTTTGGACAGCATGTCCAATAATATCGAATCATTGAAGAAATTGCCATTTAACATTGCAATAGACATGTAATGCAAAATGTATATTATGTTAGCAGAGGCTAGACTAAATGCAGAGAAATAAATGATTGAATAATAATTGTATGTTTTTTTTTTATTACTACTCTCCCCACACAGTAGTGTTGACGATGAATGAAAGAGTCTAAAATATATCTAAACTGATACCTTCATAAAGTCCTTCAAAGCTGTAGATATAGTAGCACATACTTCCGGAACAAATTTTGATATTGTAGATTTTCCGACTCTATATAATGCTTCCAAAGAGGTATACGAATAACTGGTGGACAAAAATCTAAAGGTAATTACCAATTTTGTTTTGGCTGGAATAGCATCTCTCATCCAAGTGTCATGTTTCTTACTTTTGGAACAACCGTAAGGTTTTGGCAAAATTTTGAATGCAGGTGCATGCATATAGAATATACGTCTATATTTTGCGAATATCTTCAGAATAACTGATTTGATTTCAATTTTCTATATGCCGTTCAAAAGGGCATTAAATTCTTTACAAAATAGATATATTTTTCGATTTTTTTTCTAAATCATTGTAAAAGACATCACAATTTTAGGAGGCCTTCATTGAGCAGTGGATTGAGAAGGACAGATGATTTATATATATATATATATATATATATATATATATATATATATATATATATATATATATATATATACACTCGCTCAAAAGGCTTAGTACACCTATCAATTAGGATATATTTCTCAATAAAACAAACTTAAATAAACGTAAATTTGAAAACAAACATATTTTTTATTAATTCTATAAACTACTAGTTATTTTTATATGACAATTCAAAACAGTTTAAATTTATAACAAATAAACTAAAAAATAAAAAACGAGTTCATACAAACTAAACAGAAAAAGTCTACGTACAGCAAATGAAAATCAAAAATAATATAAAGTAAAATAAACTTTTCAAGTAAATGAGTAACTGGTTGGATAGCCTCTTCTTTTAAGAACCTCCTATAATAGTTTTTTCATGGAATATACCATTTTTGTAGTTTCTTTAGTACTAATCTTATTCCACTCTTTTTCTATAACTTTCTTCAACATTTTCTTTGAAATTATATCATGTTGGAGAATTTTACGTTTAAGAAAATCACAAATAAGCTATATAGGATTTAGATCTAGAGATTGGGCAGGTGCATGCAACTGTTTTGGAACGTTATATAATATCTATAGCTTAACAACTTCTGTCATGTGCTTCAGATCATTATCATGCAAAAAATTATAATCGGGACCTAGACTTCATTTTTCAACACTGCTTTATATTTTGTTTTAAAATATTTAAGTAAGCATATTTATCCATCGTGGATTCGAAAAACTCCATTTGTCCCATGCCCTTGTTATACACCCCTATACCATTACTCTACCACCACTGAGTTTTACAATAGGAACAAGATTTTATTCAGTGATATACATACAATTTTGAGTCCTTTTATTCCAAAAATGCAATATTTGCTCTCATCTGAGAAAATCATGTTTTCCCAAAACTGTATTAGTTAATTAATGTGTTCATATGCATATGCAATCCGTTTTTATCTATTGACACGTGAAATAAATGATTTCTTACACGCAACACTTTCAATATACCCAGCCTTTTTATTATTTTTCGCACAATATTAGCACAGATTTGTTTTTTAAATAGTACTTTAATATCTTTTGTAATTTGGGGTGCAGTTATTCGGGGATTTTCTTTCATCAAAGCTACAATATTACGCCTTTATCTAAATGTTAAGTTCGAAGATCGGCCAGAAAGTGGATTTGAAATGGATTTAAAATTTATTACTACCCTTTGAATGAAAGAATGTTGTCTTCCAATACCCTTTCCTATTTCACGAAAACTTTTTCTTTTTTTCCTAACTTTAAAATAATTTTACTCTAGCTAACAGGTATTTCCTTTTTTTTGGATTTAACATTATTTTTTTTTTTTTTTTTTTTTTGCACAAAACTTTACTATCAATTACTAAACATGATATTTTAGTGTTTCAATTGCAATATACGAACTATGACATAAAATTGTGATAATTTTAAAATAACGATAAATGCAAATATTGCAAAAAAATCGATGATTTACCGTTTAATAAAATGTGCGCGCAAACTTTTTTTGCTCAATTTGTGTGAACTCTTGTGTTATTTATTTTTTAGTTTATTTGTTATAAATTTAAAATGTTTTGATTTGTCATATATAAATAATTAGTAGTTTATAGAACTGATAAAGATATATTTGTTTTCAAATTTACATTAATGAGTTATATGTGTCACTAGCGACGTAAATCCGACTGGTGACGAGTGTTAATGCCATGAAAGTGCTAGTCGTTCGTATTAGGCCACGGCCTATTTTTAATGCCGTATTTTAAGCAAGAGGAAGAAATTTCCAATTTGTTTTAGCAAAAGTTTGAATTTCAGAGCATAAAATGTTGCGTTTTTGTATTATCGAGTTATTATTTAGCGATTGTATTCGTTTTAAAATAAATTTACTTGATATTTTTAAATATGGTGTTCGGTTGAAAAAAGGGAACTGTAATATTGTATTAAAATATAGTTTTACTATCGTTTCATTATATATACTATAGAGGTCTCGTACAACAGTATCTTTTGCGGAGTCGAAGATATCCTTTTTTAATCTGTCAACACAATAATACCACAGCCATGTGTTTTTTAGACCGATGATTAAAGGATTAAGGACACATGCCCAGGTACTTATTCTGTTGACAGATTAAGGAAATCCTCGACTCTGTAATGGGGTACATTCGTCGATATTTTACGAATAAAGTAAGTGCACGGATGATGAAAACATGCCCAGGTACTTATTCTGTTGAGAGATTAAGGTTATCCTTGTAAGAGCCATACACAGACAAAACTAAATGTGCGACCTGTGTAGAAGCAAACCTAGTTGAATGCGCACTGAACAACTAAAATGTGAATCAACTAAAAATACAGTGTGCACTAAGCGGGCGTACACATTGTATTTTTAGTTGTGTATCAAACTCGTTGTGCTCAAGCGCAGTAGAGTGAAATATCGTGATCGTGTCTATACTACACACTGCGCTTGCGGTACGTATAACTAGTTTGACATTTTCGAACAACTACGTTTGATTGGTGTGATGCAACAACAAACATAGTTTGTCGAAAACGTGTCACCAGCGCCGTAAATCCGACTGGTGACAAGTGTTAATGCCATGAAAGTGCTAGATGTTCGTATTAGGCCACGACCTATTTTTAATGCCGTTTTTTAAGCAAGAGGAAGAAATTTCCAATTTGTTTTAGCAAAAGTTTGAATTTCAGAGCATAAAATGTTGCGTTTTTGTATTATCGAGTTATTATTTAGCGATTGTATTCGTTTTAAAATAAATTTACTTGATATTTTTAAATATGGTGCTCGGTTGAAAAAAAGGGAACTGTAATATTTTATTAAAATATTGTTTCACTATCGTTTCACTATATATACTATAGAGGTCTCGTACAGCAGTATCTTTTGCAGAGTCGAAATTATCCTTTTAATCTGTTAACACAATAAGTACTGGCCATGTGTTCTTTTTAATTTGTTCCGTATACGGGATAACTTCATTTTTCAGCTATCATACAATCAAGTAAGGTTACGTTGTGTTAGATTTTTCAGCTGTCACATTAAGTAGGTCACGATATGTTAGATCTGCGCATGACACAGACAAAACTGACAAACCTAAATGTGCGACTTGTGTAGAATCAAACCTACTTGTATGCGCACTGAACAACTAAAATGTGAAACAACTAAAAATACAGTGTGCACTAAGCCTAAGCCTAAGCCATACACAGACAAAACAGACAAAACTAAACGCGCGAACTGTGTAGACGCAAACCTAGTTGAATGCGCACTGAACAACTAAAATGTGAAACAACTAAGAATACAATATGCACACGCGCATAGGCTTAGTGCACACTGTATTTTTAGTTGATTCACATTTTAGTTGTTCAGTGCGCATTCAACTAGGTTTGCGTCTACACAGTTTGCGCATTTAGCTTTGTCTGTTTTGTCTGTGTATGGCTTAAACTAGACTGCCTGCGGCTCTTACTACACATGGTCCCCAGGGAAGCATGCGCAGTGATCTAACATAACTTGACCTACTTAGATGACAGCTGAAAAATCTAACACAACGTAACCTTACTTAGATTGTATGAAAGCTGAAAAATGAAGTTATCCCATATACAGAACAAATTAAAAAAGATTTTATGGCCGGTACTTATTGTGTCGACAGATTAAAAGGATATCTTCGACTCTGCAAAAGATACTGCTGTACGAGACCTCTATTGTATATATAATGAAACGATAGTAAAACTATATTTTAATACAATATTACAGTTCCCTTTTTTCAACCGAACACCATATTTAAAAATATCAAGTAAATTTATTTTAAAACGAATACAATCGCTAAATAATAACTCGATAATACAAAAACGCAACATTTTATGCTCTGAAATTCAATCTTTTGCTAAAACAAATTGGAAACTTCTTCCTCTTGCTTAAAAAACGGCATTAAAAATAGGCCGTGGGCTAATACGGACAACTAACACTTTCTTGGCATTAACACTCGTCACCAGTCGGATTTACGTCGCTAGTGACACGTTTACGACAAACTATGTTCGTTGTTGAAAGACACCAAGCAAACGTAGTTGTTCGAAAACGACAAACTAGTTCTGCGTACCGCAAGCGCAGTGTGTAGTATAGACACGATCACGATATTTCACTCTACTGCGCTTGAGCAGTTAAAAATGATACACAACTAAGAATACAATGTGCACCCGCGCTAATTCAATTTGAGGATATTATTATTTAGACATAACTGGACTCTAATAGTGTTTAATAATTTAAACGTTCAACAATAAAAATGTTTAATAGTTCAATTAGTTTTTCTTCATTAATTTAATTTGAAAATGTTATTGTTTCAAACATAGCTGGATTCAAATTGTATGCAAGTTTATTAAATAGTTTAACAATAATTTCTATTGAATAGTTTAATTATTTTTCAATATTAATTATATTTAAGAATGTTATTTCAAATATGAATAAATTCAAATTATTTATAAGAATTTATATTGTTTAACAATAATGAAATTTAATTGTTTAATTGTTTTTGGATATTAATTCTATTTGATAATGTTATTTCAATCATGACTGCACTCTGATTCTATGTTAAAATTTTAAATAGTTTAATAATAATTATATTTAACAGTTTCATTCTTTTTCGACATTAATTCTATTTTTAATATTTTATAGAGTAATAAAATAAAAAAAAAAACGACAGCGAAGATTAAATATACAATTTTTAAAATGGAAAACCTTTAATGTATATGTTGGAGAATCAAGCAACACTCATGACCATTCTCCCCCGCATCCCTCTAGTACATGTGTGTAAAAAAAGGATCAACAGTGCATAGGCTTGATTGCAAGCAGACACGCTGAGGAACCCCCCTTCATGTAAACAATCACTTCACAACGAGTATTTCAGCCATCAAATTTTAGTTCACTTTTAGCCATCGAACAATCTATATATATTTTGATATTTAGAGTTGAAAATGGAATTTCCATACGAGATTAAAAATTTAATAAAATGTATAAAAAAATTCCCATCTATATGGGATAAAGAAAACGAAAATTATAAAAAAATAAAATATAATAACGCCATTTGGGATCAAATATGTGAAGAATTAGACAATAATTATAATAAATTGGATGAAAGTGAAAAAAAAAAGATAAGTAAGTTTTCTAAATTATTTTTATATTTAAGAAATTCACTTTTCGATTAATTAAATATTCAGATACAACTTTTTTCAAGTTTTCCTTTGAAGGTTATTCAAACTTGGTGACTAAATAGTACGGCTCTTAGCTCTCTTTCACAATTGAAAATAACGGCTAGTTTCAAATCGTGCAATAAGTAAAAAAACAATAAGTTTTAGTACCTGACATTATTGAATAAATTAAATTCGAAGTTATATCGTTTATTTTGTATACTTTTTAAAGTTTGGTTTAAACAAACGAAAAAATAAAAATGATTGCCTCAATAAACGTCGAGGCAATTTTTATCTCTTGTTTTATTTTAATTTTTGCTGTTTTTATAAATAATAAAATTGTATCTGGAATTTTATTTTTACCTTCTAAAAGTGAATGAAAAAATCCGGTTAAAAATTAATAAAGACAGATGTTTACGTATTCCTAATACATTTTTAGAAAAAATGCTAAAAAAAATGGAATAACATATATGATGCCCAGAAAAAATCTTTAAAAAACATTTTACGGCGTCATGCCGTACAAAAACATACTCTGTCGTTTGTAGATCCTTGAAGACGAAAATTTTGCGTTCGCCGTGCCGTTGAACTGGTGTTGATCGTAGGCTTTCCATGCGCTGTCGAAGTTCGGTGATGAATGCGCTGGTGTCCAGCTTCTTTTGCTGCGATTCACCCAGAAATTGTCCGGGTAGTCGAAGGGATTCGCCATAGACCATGTCAGCTGCTGTCACTCCCAGATCGTCTCGCCAAGCTGCGCGGATGCCGAGAAGCACTATTGGAAGTGTACGTGTCCATTGGTTGTTCTCGTGACATCTTAGAGCTGCTTTCAGTTGCCGGTGTAGACGCTCGATCATCCCGTTCGCTTGAGCGTGGTAGGATGAAGATCTTAATCGAGTCGTGCCTGACAACTGATTAAGCTCTTTGAACAAAGCAGATTCGAACTGGCGGCCTTGATTCGTGGTCAGTTTCTGCGGGATTCCGAAACGGCAGATCCATCCTTCGTAGAACGCTCGTGCTACTGTCTCGGCTTCTTGGCCTTCGAGTGGAAAAGCTTCCGGCCACCGGGTGAATCGGTCGATGCACGTGAGACAATACCGCTTACCTTCCGACACAGGTAACACGACGATGTCGATGTGGACGTGCTTGAATCTTGCTGACGGTAAGTCGAAATTCCCCGTTGGTGTTGTCGCGTGTCTTGATGTTTTCGCCTGCTGACACTGTATGCAAGCTCGAGCCCATGCTTGACAATCGGATTTTATCGATGGCCACACATAACGTTGCGTCATGAGCTTGACCGTAGCTTTGATGCCGGGATGTGCAAGTCCATGCACGTTGTCGAAAGCGGCTCGGCGAAATGGCGTAGTTATGAACGGTCGGGTTGTCGATGTTGACACGTCGTATAATATCTTGGTGTCCGTCCCTGGAAGCTGTACGAGCTTCAGTTGCAAGTCTGACTCTTTTTCCTTGAACGTTCGCAGCTCCTCCTCGTCGTTCTTTTGTGAGGCTGCGAGTTTTTCATCTTTTCATCAGTATCTTTTTTTTCACTTTCGTCCAATTTATTAAAGTTGTTGTCTATTTCTTGACATATTTGATCCCAAATGGTGTTATTATATTTTATTTTTTTATAATTTTCGTTTTCTTTATCCCATATAGATGGGAATTTTTTTATACATTTTATTAACCCTTAAATGCATGGTTTTTTATTGCGGCCTGGAAAAAATGTTTCCTGGTAGGTATTTAGGTACATATAACATAAAAAATAATGAAAAAAATTTGGTATAAAAAAATAGGTATTTATTATGAAAAAATATGTATGTAGACAATTGGCAACACTATGCGTTAAGTACTAAATTTATGCTTACATATTTGTAGAAGCCTATAAATCAACTTAATCTAAAAATAAATAATATACAGACTATTTTGAGTGAAATATAGCAAAACAGTTTCGATTTTTAGTGTGACACAATGCCACCTTACATTTAGTACACTCAGTCCGCGAAAACCCTTTAAAACCGGGAAGTTTGCATCTATTTTTAGAAGTGCATCTTTTTTCATTGTGGCCTAAGCTATCAGTCCGCACGTCTGTTGGAGGAACGGGCTTCATTGGACCCCGATGTCTTTTTGCTTCTATCTCCCGATGTATATTGCTGCTTGAAGGCCTTCCTCTTTTGGGTTCAGTATTTTTTTTAAAATTGCACAATGTCTCCGCAAGATCTGATCTATAATCACCTAGTGTCATGTTTGGGTGGTGTTTTTTATAAAGTACCCATGAATTTATTATCGACATATCTATCATGTGATAAAATAATCGAATGTACCATTTTCGACTTTTGATTCGAATTTTGTAGCGGCCCAAATAACTGTCCATCAAATCTACTCCACCCATGTGGGCATTGTAATCTTTTACAATTTTTGGACAGGCGACAGAGACTTTTTTCTTTTGTTTCTTATCAAATCTGCTGACAGTTTCAGCTGGTTCGGAACCAACATAAGTAGATACCAACGAAACAGGCTTATTATCCTTCCAACAAGTTACCGAGATATTCACACCTTCATAGTCTGCTACGAGTTCCTCATATGATCCCCTTGGAACAGAGTCCTTCATGAACTCTTTTACTACCGGCAACTTACAGGTTTTACCGAGGCGGTTCCTCTGAATTGTGCCCAATGCATATATACCTTGAGTATGTAAGTAATATAACAAAGGAATTGACGAATAAAAATTATCAAAATAAATTATGTGGTTCATTCTTCGTGGAACTGAACGGCACAATCTGATGACTGTGTTGCCTACTACACCAAGATCAGGTTCATCACCTAAGTATTGAATATCCTGTTTTCCAGAATAAATTTCAAAGTTGTGAGCGTAACCAGACAATGAACACAGAACATATAGCTTGAAACCCCACTTATGGGGCTTGTTGGGGAGGTATTGTTTCATGAAATGCGCTACTTTCGTAGAGCACATCTGTTCATCTAAGGACAGTCTCTGCTCAAATGGTGCCACACTCAAAAATAACTTATTCAAATGTGCCTCTACAGGTCTTATTTTATGCAGACGGTCGTGGTTTGGGTGACCAACGGGCTTGTGCAATGAGTTGTCATTGAAGTGAATGACGGATCGTAGTTTTTCAAATCTATTTAGCGTCATCGTTTCCATTATATGTTTGAAGCCATACTTACCCCAATATCATCTTACATTTGGGAAGTGATATACTGACATAAATATAATAATGCCAAGAAACTGACGAATTTCCCTGACATTTACAGGAGGGCAGTTGGAGATGACTTTTTGCGTGATATACAAATTGGTCTCATTCACGATTTTTACTAATATATCATCGTTTAAAAATAGCGTAAAATACTGAAACGGTGTTTCTAGTTGGGCAATTTCTGGGGAAAGGTCTGTATTACCTGTAAAACTTATGCGGTCTTCACTAAATTCCAAATGGCCTTTTTTCCATATAAATTGCCTACTTCGTTGCCTCCAGGCCGCTGCACCAATGATACTTGATAGTGGATGACTAAGTGAAGGCCCTGGAACAGAAAACTCATCCGGTAGATGGTCTTCTTCAATAGGTAAATCGGGATTTGCATTGTACTGATCTTCTTCTGCCTCTTCCAAATCCTGTATCAGATCTTGTACATTCGAATAGTAATCTATGTCATTTTCGTCTCCTATAGACTCTTCATCTTCAGAAATGTCTCCATTTTCGAGACCTGATAAAATATTTTCAATATCTTGGTCTGCCAACCGCTTAGACATCCTAAAAAGTGAAAAAAAAAATTGCTAAAAGCCCAAATTCAAGAAAATAATAAGTATGCACATAATATGCAACAAACGCATAATGTAGACTTTTGGCAACATACAGTTTTATAATTATTTTTATACAGATCTAATAAAATTTACAACTAAAATATGAAAAAACAATAACTTACCTAATAAGAGTTGAGAATATATATTTTTTTTATAAGAAATAGCACTCGTATATCAATGAATACAAAATTACGGAGACACTTCTTATAACTCTATAAACTTAGTCGATCGCCAAATAGAAATGTCAAAAAAAAAATAGATTTGACAAAAATAGATTTGACACTCAATAAATTTATTATCTATGGTCGTCTAAGTGCGTTCGGAAACACATACCACACGACTTCAATAAAATAACGTGAAACGTGGTATGTATACATTTGGCAACAAGATGCATTTAAGGGTTAAATTTTTAATTTTATATGAAAATTCCATTTTCAATTTTAAATATTAAAATATATATAGATTGTTCGATGGCTAAAAGTGCACTAAAATTTGATGGCTGAAATACTCTTAATCTAAATGCCGGATATCGTGTGGGACAACAAATCGGAACTATATATTTTAACTATAAATTCAAGTTCTTTTTGGTGTACATTTTTTTTTTGTATTGCTATTTTCTGATTGATTTTTGATGGATCTGTTTAATGCATCGTGCATATTTTTCCATTTTTCCTTGTCTTTTTACGTAAAAAGTGTCGTCGGTGGGCTGGGAAGTGTCGTCGGTACACATATATATTAAAAACTATTATTTATTGAAAGTTTTCCATTTTCCTTATAAAATAATTCTGGAATTGTTTTTTGATGTTTCTTACCATCCAATTTATTTTTCCTTTTTTATTTTACTTGCAAATTGTCATCGGTGGATTGCGAAGTTACGCCGGTGCACATATATATTAAAAACCATTATACATTTGAGGTTTTCCATTTTTCATGGTTTCTTTATTTCGTTTTTGATTATCGAAGTTATTTTCTATTTTTCGACAAATTTCAATCCATACGTTATTTTTCTATATATATTTTTTATAATTAATATTCTCTTTGTCCCACATAGACGGGACAGAGAAATTATTTAATGAAAAAAATTAAATTTGGATGACAATTGATTCGTATAATCGCTGAAAGTGGAATACTTTTAATCTTGTTTTAATTTACTGAGGTGTTCCGAGGAATAATATTTGATGAAGTTTTAATAAAAAGATATATTTAACAATTAGAAAATATACAACAATACTAATATAACTATGATGATACACTGCTATACAATATGATACACTGGATAACTATGAACTGTTCTACAGTACTTGTCTACAGCTGACTCATCCCGCAGTATATATACAGTCTACTTATATAACCACACTTATGTATACTCAATAGGAGTTATACAATATATTACAACATTACTTTATGAAGATAAATGTACTATATATCTAACAAATCTAAATTCCGGATTTATATTATGGAGGTAATTAATATATAGGCCGGTAGGCACATATATTAAAACCTTTGTTAAAGTTGGTTTGGTTTAGGGCGCGATATCTTAATAACCTGGTTGTTGATACGAAGCACACGCGCGTCTCTCTGTGTATCTCAGTAGTGTCTGGCGGTAGTTCTGTGTATACGTACTACCAACCTAATGGTTGCGGGGGGGGGGTCTATAGATAAACAAATTTCCCTTAACACCCCCACTTGTTCGTATAGTAGAAAAAAAACGGCTTTAGTGGATGAGCCCCATCTCGTTGATGCAGCTCTTGAATCTTGGAGCGAATAGTCCTTTCGTCAAGGGGTCAGCTACCATCACAGTGACTGACATTAAAATCAACGAATTGTTATACACACGAGACACGAGTCTCAACTACAATTGTTATACACACGAGACACGAGTCTCAACTACAATCATTGTACGATCACGCAATTACAAATAAATATACTTGTCATTTGTAACGGTGTATTTTATTTCAAATCGGAGATACCGAATCTCCAAATATATATATATATATACCAATGCATACATGTTTGTGTAAAAGAAACTACACACGTTTCTTTTTAATAAAATACAAATTTAGGTATCATTGTTTATTTATTTTAAAAGTTAAATTTGTAGTGTACATTGAAAGTATATCTTTATTCATACGTCGATTGTATTTAACCAGTTGCGCTAGACTGACGTGCTGTGTACGTCAACTGCTATCTGTACAAAATGTTGATAAGACGTACATAGCACGTCGTGTGATTTTTGCTAAGTTAAAATAACATCGGAGTTCAGTTAGCAAGTGTCACACTTTTGTTTTGAAGGTATACAAGTGTTTTTTGTAGAACTTCATTAATTTTACATATTTTCATTGAATAATAATCAAGTAACTACAAAACACTTTTTTTTATTATTACAAAAAACTATTTGATCAAAAAACTATTTTATTCTGATAATAGCGCATCAGAAAATGATTTATGTAGACCTTTAGTTGATTTTGTATACACCCTCTTTTTAGATAACTAGTATTCGTCACCAAAACTGTATCGAAAATTATATTTGCAAAAAATTAATACTATCGGAACAGTCAGATCTAATAGAAAAAATATGCCAAAAGATTTCGCAGCGACAAAATTAAAAAGATGAATTAAGTTTTTTCAAGATCTTGCAATGGTATCTTGGCTGTAAAATGGAAGGACAAAAAAGATATATATTTGCTTTCTTCAAAACATTCCAAAGCAGAAATGATTACTGTGATGTATTTGACATTGATGATACATTGTAAGTGATTGAGTTGTGATGTGATTTGTGATGTAATGGACACTGTTAGGACATTGTAGGCGATCAGCTGTGTGATTGTATATATGGTGCTATGCCTTGCTGGGAACAGCAGTTATGCATAGACTCAGCTGGAGTGTACATCGACTCCGGCACGTTCGGATATAACAATTACAACAAAAAATAAAAAAATTAGAAATTATACCGATCAAAATGGAAACATTACAAAACCTAATATAGTTTTAGATTACAATGATGGTATGGGTAGAGTAAGTAGACCTGGAAGATAGCTATTTATCATCTTTTCCTTTAGTGAGAAAATTTGCAAAAAGTTACAGAAAAATATTTTTTTATCTAATGGATATGGAATTTTTTAATACCTCTATTCTATTCGGTAAAATAACGAACGTACTAAAACTCAAGAAATACTCTTTTCAAAAGTTATTAATAAATTTGTTAATCAATTTAAGAGTTTTACTATAATGTTAATGCGCGTGTGTGTCTAAAACTTTATAAAAAAATGATTTCAAATACAAACTCGCTGCTAATTGCTTTGGACGGATTTGCCACGCGTGCATGTTAATTAATTGCCAGCGCAACTGGTTAATGATTATTTGAATTTTTATTTTTTTATTTAATGTTTAAATCAATGTTGTTCGGATATGTATAATAAAAGATATATGTAATTGTACCTTTTTTTATTATATTCATTTATATAAATATAACTTGAACTGATTTTTAAGAACATATACACCTGTCCAGGCACGCCCCAAGGGGATCGGCCGCCCGTGTGCGAAAATATCTCGGCCGCTCTCATTCTCAAATTGCACTTCTTTCATGGCAGACTATTGAATGATATTTATTAACTTCAAGGGAAAGGATATTCGAAATATTAAAAGAAATGTGTTAGAAATACAATGACAGTATGTGTTTGTATTCGAAAATGGTCTCTCAGTAAAATGTAGTTAAACGCTATAACCAAGTAACGCCGAACAAGTCAAAATATTACATAAAAGCTGATGTGGCTAGACAAACTTAAAAAATGTGTTGTTACACATATCTAAAAATTAAAGGTAACCGAGCGTTTTTCTTGAAATCGGCCGCCCCTAAAGCTCTCCCGCCCGTGTGCATTGCACATATGGAAGGGGTGGGCCTGCACCTGTCTTAACTTTTAATAAATATGTTAACTTTAAATTATATACGAGTAGTTTAACTTAAAATTTGTTCTTTGTCGTATTTTCATTAAGTATTGTTGCATCGATATTGGTAATTTATTGTCTTTGGTAGTCTGTCATTTAATTTCAAATTAATGTGGATATTTACTCACATTAATGTTCTTTGGATTGTACTGTTTAATTATTTCATACAATTTTCGTTTTTCTATAATTTTAATAACATTTTGTATGCACAGAAAAAAATTCTTTTAATAATTGAATACACATAGTTAAATTAATAATTAAATACTCTATACATTGATTTAATCGAATAAAATTAATTGGGATATACACTTATTAATGTTGTTTCGACTGTACTATCTAATTTTTTATAGACTTCAGATTTTTGAAGCGAAACGTCTTTAGCGGCGTTGGGGTAAAATTTTTACATGAAACGGAAGCCACATATATAGCTAACTATATAGCAAAACTCTAATATGTATAGTATGCTCAGCGGGTTTTTTGAAAATTTTCTCGTGGTCTCACATTCCTAAACACATAAATACACAAACACCTGTTTTCATTGCATACTGGTAAAATATCTTAGCAGATAACACACCACATCGACTCATTATCTCATTTACTGTAAAATTTATGTGTGTGTATATATATATATATATATATATATATATATATATATATATATATATATATATATATACTTTAGATCAATAAATTTTATTTGAATTTGCATAGATGACAGAGAGAGGAAAGGGGTAGTGAGGTCCATCACGCATGCGCGTCGATTTAATATGATTGAGCATCAGGCAGTACGTTGTTTTACTATAATGTTACTATTTTGTTAGTAATTATTGTTTACAATTAATCTGTGAATTGTGTTTAATTAAGAGTGTTATTCGGTGTCGCCGGTGGGCTGGTAACATTCGTCTAGATTCGTCCATCTTCCCGTAATCAGCTTCTAATTAGCGAAATATTTCAAGCCACGTACTCTTTGTCATTTTTCTACTTATAATTTTTACAATTTTTGTCCCATATGCATGGGTATAATTAAATTGGTTCTAATGTATTGAATATTTGTAGCCACGCTTTTTGATTTTTCTTTTTATAATATTTATGTTTTTTATTCCAGTTGGATGGATATGATTTATCTTCATTAAAAATATTATATTGTATTTAAATTAAATATTATAATTATATTGTAATGTGTAAATATTATATTGTATTTAAATTCTGTCACATTATTGAAAATGCTGAATTCGTTATTTTCAATTTAGTTTGTTGAAACCAATATTTTAAAAAATATACAAAATAAACGATGCACACCATAAAATAATTAACACACCACAAAATATAAAATATTAAAACATTAGTAATTTGAATAATTCTATATTTAATTTAATTCACTATTTTCTTTAATTAGAAACATTACATTTTTTTGATAAATATATTCCTTTGTTTTTTAATTTTCCTTTTGGTTCTTAATGGATTTTAGAAATGCACGTTTCAAATTTTGCAATTTTTTTTATTTTATTACTCCATAAAATATTAAAAACAACATAAAATAACTAAAACAGCATAAATTAATTAACACACCATAAAATAATTAACACACCATAAAATAATAAAATATAAAATATGAAAACAATAACAATTTCAAGAATTCCATATTTAATCTTCTCCACTGTTGTTTTCTATGAGGAACATTAAATACTCCTGATAAATATATTTCTTTATTTTATTATTTTCTTTTTGGTTATTAATAGATTTTTCCATTTCATTAAGTATTCCATTTTCCTTATTAAATTAATTCGGAATTGTTTTTTGATCTTTCTTGCAAACGCATTTATTTTTCAATTTTTCGTTTCTTAATTTAAGTGTTAATTGTCGCCGGTGGACTGGGATGATACGCCGGTGGACTGGGAAGTTACGACGCCGTTAGACATATATATATATATATATATATATATATATATATATATATATATATATATATAAAACAATTATATATTAAAGGTTTTCCATTTTCCTTATTAAATTACCCTGGAATTGTTATTTGATGTTTCTTGCCGACGCATATTTTTCCATTATTCCTTTTTTATTTTACGTGCAAATTGACGCCGGTGGGCTGGAATGATACGCCGGTAGTAAATATAAAGATAATATATTTACAATAATCCAACAATAAAAAACCATAAATAATATTGAAAACTATAAAATATTTTTTCAGTATAAAATTTAAAAAAAAAACGAATATAAAAAAAAATATAAAAAATTGTTTTATTTGCAATTATAATAAAAATAACAAATAATTTTGCAATTTATAAATTTTAGTTTGTTGTATTCTTGCTTGATTTTTTATCGAATTCTTGAAACTACTACGCATTTGTGTCCATTTTCGTTTTATAATTTTTTCTAAAAATGTATTAGGAATATGTAAACATCTGTCTTTATTAATTTCTAACCGGATTTTTTCATTCACTTTTAGAAGGTAAAAATAAAATTCCAGATACAAAATTTTATTATTTATAAAAACAGCAAAAATTAAAATAAAACAAGAGATAAAAATTGCCTCGACGTTTATTGAGGCAATCATTTTTATTTTTTCGTTTGTTTAAACCAAAATTTAAAAAGTATACAAAATAAACGATATAATTTCGAATTTAATTTATTCAATAATGTCAGGTACTAAAACTTATTGTTTTTTTACTTATTGCACGATTTGAAAATAGCCGTTATTTTCAATTGTGAAAGAGAGCTAAGAGCCGTACAATTTAGTCACCAAGTTTGAATAACCTTCAAAGGAAAACTTGAAAAAAGTTGTATCTGAATATTTAATTAATCGAAAAGTGAATTTCTTAAATATAAAAATAATTTAGAAAACTTACTTATCTTTTTTTTTTCATTTTCATCCAATTTATTATAATTATTGTCTAATTCTTCACATATTTTATCCCAAATGGTGTTATTATATTTTATTTTTTTATAATTTTCGTTTTCTTTATCCCATATAGATTGGGATTTTTTTAACACATGTCATTAATTTTTTAATCTGGAAATTTTCAACTGTAAATATCAAAATATATATAGATTGTTCGATGGCTAAATGTGAACTAAAATTTTATGGCTGAAATACTTTTAATCTAAATGCCGGATGTCGTGTGGGACAACAAATCAGAACTATATATTTTATTAGATCAGTGACCCTTCCTACGAAACATTGAGTACGAGAAATGAGTTTTCAATCAATTCTATTGAATATAAAATTAATATCAATAAAATTATTTAGACTGAATTTTTTTATGATATCATAAATAATAACAAATAAATATAATTATAAGGAAAATAATCTGTAACCTTAATCAAAAAAGTTCAATTTTTGGAATGGTTTGTTTTAGAAACACTGGTAAATTTAATGTTTGTTCGAAAGAACTATTTCTATATTCACTTAAATAAAACGTTATATTATATCACAAAATAAACGACATAATTTCTTATTTAATTTAAAATCATCTTTTGTTTATCATTTTCTTCGATGTTCACATATTTCATCCCACACATTATTATTATATTTAATTTTTTTATAATTAATATTTTCTTTATGCCATAGAGATGGGTATTTTTCTCCAATTTTAATGAAATTTTCATTGTCATATAGAAATGCCATAATAAATAAAAAAATATATATTGTCAGTTGTTCTATGGATGAAGTGAAATAAAAATTTTCAAAAGAAAACTTGAAAAAAATTGTATTTGAATATTTAGGTATTCGAAAAATGAATTTCGAAAATATTAAAATGATTTAATAAAAAAACTCACATAAATCGTTTTGATCTCTTTCATTCATGGCGTCATATGTCGGATCCAGATTATGACATATTTTATGCCATGTTAATTTATTAATTTTCGCCGGTGTATTGGGAAGTGTCGCCGGCGGGCTGTGAAAAGACGCCGATTGGCATATATATATTAAAAATTATTATACTGTGTGCGAATGTTGTTAGTGTCGCACACTGACTACTCAGATTATCGCAGTCCAAGATGGTAGTTTGGACTGCTGGCTGACCCTTTTAGTTTTTACAATTTACAAATTATTACTGATTATCACTGAGCACTACTGATGTTGTAAGAGCAGTGTTTAGTATAGACACGATCACGATATTTCACTATACTGCGCTTGAGCAGTTAAAAATGATAGTCAACTAAAAATACAATGTGTACCTGGTCTATTAATGATCTTAACTAAGTGATTTTATTAATCACTTTTGAATATTATTAATGAGCTGATTATTGAATATTAAACTGAGTGAACCAGATTTCAAAGCAAGAAAAAATCACAACGTCCTTTTATGAGCGCAACTCGTTGTGAAATGATTGTTTACATGAAGGGGGGTTCCTCAGCGCGTCTGCTTGCAATCAAGCCTATGCACTGTTGATCCTTTTTTTACACACATGTACTAGAGGGATGCGGGGGAGAATGGTCATGAGTGTTGCTTGATTCTCCAACATATACATTAAAGGTTTTCCATTTTAAAAATTGTATATTTAATCTTCGCTATCGTTTTTTTTTTATTTTATTACTCTATAAAATATTAAAAATAGAATTAATGTCGAAAAAGAATGAAACTGTTAAATATAATTATTATTAAACTATTTAAAATTTTAACATAGAATCAGAGTGCAGTCATGATTGAAATAACATTATCAAATAGAATTAATATCCAAAAACAATTAAACAATTAAATTTCATTATTGTTAAACAATATAAATTCTTATAAATAATTTGAATTTATTCATATTTGAAATAACATTCTTAAATATAATTAATATTGAAAAATAATTAAACTATTCAATAGAAATTATTGTTAAACTATTTAATAAACTTGCATACAATTTGAATCCAGCTATGTTTGAAACAATAACATTTTCAAATTAAATTAATGAAGAAAAACTAATTGAACTATTAAACATTTTTATTGTTGAACGTTTAAATTATTAAACACTATTAGAGTCCAGTTATGTCTAAATAATAATATCCTCAAATTGAATTAGCGCGGGTGCACATTGTATTCTTAGTTGTGTATCATTTTTAACTGCTCAAGCGCAGTAGAGTGAAATATCGTGATCGTGTCTATATTACACACTGCGCTTGCGGTACGCAGAATTAGTTTGTCGTTTTCGAACAACTACGTTTGCTTGGTGTGTTTCAACAACGAACATAGTTTGTCGAAAACGTGTCACTAGCGACGTAAATCCAACTGGTGACGAGTGTTAATGCCAAGAAAGTGCTAGTTGTCCGTATTAGCCCACGGCCTATTTTTAATGCCGTTTTTTAAGCAAGAGGAAGAAATTTCCAATTTGTTTTAGCAAAAGATTGAATTTCAGAGCATAAAATGTTGCGTTTTTGTATTATCGAGTTATTATTTAGCGATTGTATTCGTTTTAAAATAAATTTACTTGATATTTTTAAATATGGTGTTCGGTTGAAAAAAAAGGAACTGTAATATTGTATTAAAATATAGTTTTACTATCGTTTCATTATATATACTATAGAGGTCTCGTACAGCAGTATCTTTTGCAGAGTCGAAGATATCCTTTTAATCTGTCGACACAATAAGTACCGGCCATAAAATCTTTTTTAATTTGTTCCGTATATGGGATAACTTCATTTTTCAGCTTTCATACAATCTAAGTAAGGTTACGTTGTGTTAGATTTTTCAGCTGTCATCTAAGTAGGTCAAGTTATGTTAGATCACTGCGCATGCTTCCCTGGGGACCATGTGTAGTAAGAGCCGCAGGCAGTCTAGTTAAAGCCATACACAGACAAAACTAAATGCGCGAACTGTGTAGACGCAAACCTAGTTGAATGCGCACTGAACAACTAAAATGTGAATCAACTAAAAATACAGTGTGCACTAAGCCTATGCGAGTGTGCATATTGTATTCTTAGTTGTTTCACATTTTAGTTGTTCAGTGCGCATTCAACTAGGTTTGCGTCTACACAGTTCGCGCATTTAGTTTTGTCTGTGTATGGCTTAGGCTTAGTGCACACTGTATTTTTAGTTGTTTCACATTTTAGTTGTTCAGTGCGCATTCAACTAGGTTTGCTTCTACACAGGTCGCACATTTAGTTTTGTCTGTGTATGGCTCTTACTACACATGGTCCCCAGGGAAGCATGCGCAGTGATCTAACATAACTTGACCTACTTAGATGACAGCTGAAAAATCTAACACAACGTAACCTTACTTAGATTGTATGAAAGCTGAAAAATGAAGTTATCCCATATACGGAACAAATTAAAAAAGATTTTATGGCCGGTACTTATTGTGTCGACAGATTAAAAGGATATCTTCGACTCTGCAAAAGATACTGCTGTACGAGACCTCTATAGTATATATAATGAAACGATAGTAAAACTATATTTTAATACAATATTACAGTTCCTTTTTTTTCAACCGAACACCATATTTAAAAATATCAAGTAAATTTATTTTAAAACGAATACAATCGCTAAATAATAACTCGATAATACAAAAACGCAACATTTTATGCTCTGAAATTCAATCTTTTGCTAAAACAAATTGGAAATTTCTTCCTCTTGCTTAAAAAACGGCATTAAAAATAGGCCGTGGGCTAATACGGACAACTAGCACTTTCTTGGCATTAACACTCGTCACCAGTTGGATTTACGTCGCTAGTGACACGTTTTCGACAAACTATGTTCGTTGTTGAAACACACCAAGCAAACGTAGTTGTTCGAAAACGACAAACTAATTCTGCGTACCGCAAGCGCAGTGTGTAATATAGACACGATCACGATATTTCACTCTACTGCGCTTGAGCAGTTAAAAATGATACACAACTAAGAATACAATGTGCACCCGCGCTACTGTACAAAAAAATTTGAAAAAATTATATTCTGTAAGGAATTTAATGCCCTTTCGATTTTGTCATAACAATTGGAAATCAAACCAGAGTCAAAAGATATTTGTAAAAAACTGATGACAAGTGTTTAATTATTAGTTGTTTTGGAACTGTGGCTGATTTACTTTACTTACAAATTAATTTTAACATCTAATGGATATGGCATTTTTTAATACATATATTCTATTTGGTAAAATAACAAACGTACCAAAACCCAAGAACTACTCCTGTTCAAAAATTATTAATCAATTTAAGAGTTCTACTACAGTGTGTGTGGTGTGTGTGTGTGTGTGGTGTGTGTGTGTGTGTGGTGTGTGTGTGTGTGTGGTGTGTGTGTGTGTGTGGTGTGTGTGTGTGTGTGGTGTGTGTGTGTGTGTGTGTGTGTGTGTGTGTGTGTGTGTGTGTGTGTGTGTGTGTGTGTGTGTGTGTGTGTGTGTGTGTGTGTGTGTGTGTGTGTGTGTGTGTGTGTGTGTGTGTGTGTGTGTGTGTGTGTGTGTGTGTGTGTGAGTGTGTGTGTGTGTGTGTGTGTGTGTGTGTGTGTGTGTGTGTGTGTGTGTGTGTGTGTGTGTGTGTGTGTGTGTGTGTGTGTGTGTGTGTGTGTGTGTGTGTGTGTGTGTGTGTGTGTGTGTGTGTGTGTGTGTGTGTGTGTGTGTGTGTGTGTGTGTGTGTGTGTGTGTGTGTGTGTGTGTGTGTGTGTGTGTGTGTGTGTGTGTGTGTGTGTGTGTGTGTGTGTGTGTGTGTGTGTGTGTGTGTGTGTGTGTGTGGTGTGTGTGTGTGGTGTGGTGTGTGTGTGTGTGTGTGTGGTGTGTGGTGTGTGTGTGTGAGTGCGCGTGCGTGCGTGCGTGCGTGCGTGCGTGCGTGCGTGCGTGCGTGCGTGCGTGCGTGCGTGCGTGTGTCTAAAACTTTATAAAAAAAAAAATATTTCAAATACCAACTCGCTTGCCACGCGCTCATATTAATTAATTGTCAGCGCAAGTGGTCTTCTTTTGTGTGATTTTTTTAATGCGGTTTTCTGTGGAACGTATCTACCGCATAAAAACAGACCCAGGTGTATATGATATTTATATTATTTATTGCACCTATTTATGTGCTTATGTATGTATATATGTATACTCTTGTTTATTTATTCTTATATTCAAATCGATAATAGGTATTAATTATGTAATCTGCAAATTGTCGGAATCGTCATCTATGATACAGCGTAACCGAAAGATGAGCAACTGGCGACGAGACTCGCATGAAAACATCTTCTTCAGGAACCGGTGATGGCGACGGAGATGGCAATACATCTGGATGGATGGAAATTGATGACATTAGATTTGTTGGCTACTTTGTTATATTATATTTGAGTGAATTGAATGTATTAATTTATATTTCTGAATATACCTTGCAAGCTAAACCGTATATTTTCATAGATTTTCATCTCTCTCCGATCAATCTATCTTGCAGCATGTAAACTTTTTTTATTTCTTGTTCATTTATAGAACTGCTTTGCTCGAGTCCTTGATAGCACTTAATCTGTCAACTGATCTGATCTACACGACACCAAAACAGTCTCCGTACACTTGCGATTGTTCGTGTTCATTGGTTTTATGTATATTTTGGCGAAGGTTCGTTTTTTTTAAAAAAAGAACCAGGTTGTTAGATAACAACAAACTATAAACTTTTATAATAAATGATTTTCGAATCGTCGACTGTCAGTTTTAAAAACTCTCTGCAAAGAAACTGCAATCAGCTACAGAATCAATCGAATAATGGATATTTAACCTTCGAGACTGTGGAAGACTACATCAGAGCGCCACAGATGAACAACTTCTATGACCTGAGAAATGAAAAACATATTAACATCCTTTCGAATAGTTTAAGAAAGTGTAGAAAGAGTACTAAACATCTTACCAAAACTGCTATTCACGCTTCGAGTACACAGCATCATCGAAACTTACCCGAGACCTCACATTCGTTCGCCGTGTCCCTGACTTAAATCAAGTTTATTGACGAGATCGATCTGACATATAAGAAGATCGAGTTGGATTTTTCGTTGACAAAAAGTGTCTACACTCTCTGCTTTCTCCCTTGGACATTGACTTAAAATATATCGATGAGTCTGACTTGGACGTTGCTCCATTCTAACCACACTATCGATCACAATCCCTCACCGACACTTCCAATAGTTCTGTAATCTAAATAATACAGTAAACTTAAAATTTCCAAAAGACTCGAACTTCCATTCCTCCTTTCAAACGTCAAAAATCGTTAAGACTCGTTAATCGCATCTGTCGACTCGAGTAGAGGACCGGAGATCGATTCGATAGAATTTAAAAAAGTTCACTGGCAAATCACATTCACTTCGTCGTTGTGAAAAAATGAAAAACCACTACCTAGAATTTAAAATTTTCTGAGACAAACGCTCTTATAATCTACCCCCACCAACATCCCAGCTCTCCTGTCCAACGACAATATTCTACGTACTGAGTCGATCTTATCGTCAAATCTTTCACCGACCCACATTTGCACTGAGAATCTCTTTTCGATCACTCCCCACACACACACTACCGATCATCCCTCGTGCAAATTCCAAGAGAAAATCGACAAAATTATCCGAAAGTCAAAATCCTGACGGTATTTAAATTTTTGTATTTAACAACAATTTCGTGAGTCCTTCATGGTCTTGCATTCGACAATTCATCGCCTATATCGCTTAATTAGTCGTGTTCTATCGAGATTGTCGTTTCACTCGACATCGAAAAAGCTTTTTGTGCAGAAAGACGGAAAAACTATTGTATTTTCCGACAATATACAATTTTCAAAAGATCCCTTCAAAAAGTCAAATTTGTCTGTATGACAGTAAATATTTACGATCTGGGTGTAGAAGAAGTTTTCTAAGTTTCGCTACGCACCGGATTAAAAAGGATCTGGAACGAGCATCTGCGGCTCTTGCTCACTGGATGTTTCGAAATACTCCTTCAGCTGGAAAAATCGATGAAATATGCAATAATTCCATCCGACTTTTTCGTTCCGAAATCAGAACAACAGCAACGGACCACATTGATGATTAGCTTGAAAGCGTTTGAAGAACACGAGATAAAACGAAAATGTGAAGAAATCGAATAACGTCGACCGGATAGACAGTCCGATGAGTACGGGTCAGATTCCGAAAGATGAACCCTCTATTATTTTATTCTATTCCAGAAGTAACCGCTTTTTGTATTCAGTTTCGAAGTTGTAAAAGGAGTCTTAACTGGTTTCATGATGGTTTGATTTTCATATTTCTCAATCATTAAGCATCGCTGTAGGCGCATCGATGCGTCCTCGATTTGAAAATATACCTGGTTTGCTCGCGTAGAAACGAAACTTTGAAGTAAAATAACGGATTAATTTTAAGAAGCCGTCGTCGCAAAATCGAATTTCACTGTTAACGATGATGTACATAACCGTAACGGCTCTTTTGCATTCTTCTGATTCCTTCGAAGTTTTAGCTACGATGGATCGTCTAGTACAGTGGTGGCAACCCTATGACCCGCGGGGCGGATACTAACCTACGACAGCTTTTTAAATGACCCACTCGTTGATTTTTATAAATTTCTTTTCAATATCATAAAAGAGAACAAACAATCGAAAATATTAAAAAAATAAAGTAAAAATATTTTATGGTGGGAAAAAGCATTGGTTTTATTCAGCAGCTTAAGCAAAATATCAGACATTTTCTGATTGAATTTCGTTGTATAATACACCAGCAAGTGCTACGTGCGAAGCAAGGTTCAAAAACCTTTTTTCAATGAAATGCCAGTTGTAATAAAAGTCATCAACTTCATAAATGCAAGAGATCTTATTAGACGAGAATTTGTACAATTATTAGAAGAAATTGAGTGCCAATATTCTACGATTTTGACATACAACAATGTTCGATGGCTCAGTTGAGGTCAAATTCTTAATCGGTTTGTCAATTTATCAGAAGAAAATAGGCACTTTTTGAATAAAAAAATTAATACTCATGACGAATTTTTAAATATAGATTGGTTAAATAATTTAAATTTCTTATGTGATATCACTCGGCATTTCAATGAACTGAATAAACAACTTCAGAGAAATGGACGAATTGCATGAATGATGTTTGAAAATATTAAAATATTCATGACGAAACTTGACATCTTCACTGAAGATGTGGAAATGAAAATCATGACATATTTTCCTCAATTACAAAAACATTTTCAAAACACAATAATTTTTGAAAATACGCCTGACATTCAAGAAAATGCAATTGAAAAATATTCAATCATTATACAGGAAATGAAACAAGCGTTTCAGGAGAGATTTAATTAATTGAAAAGTTTGGAAAATACATTTCTCTTTATTTTATATCGCAACAATGGAGTAAACCGAATTTATGTGGCTAGTTATCCATGATTTAGAAATGGAATTAGTTGAATTTCAAAGTAGCATTGTGTGGAAAAATAAATTTGAAAAGTTTGTTTTTCGAAGTAGAAGGAAAAGTAATGCAGATAGAAATGATCCCACACTAAAAATTGAAAATATTATATTAAACGTATGGGATTCTTCACCAAACAATTTTATATCAATGAAGAAACTTGCTGATGCTCTTTTAACGATGTTTGGGTCCGAATATTCGCGTGAAAAACTGTTTTCCTCGATGAATTTCGTAAAATCTACCAACAGAAATAAACTTGGAAATGAATTGACTGCGAAATGCGCTAAACTAAGGAATACGGTATATGAAAATAATATTAAGAAACTATCTGAAAATAAGCAACAACGGAATTCGCATTAAATATACTTTTATCCACTTTCTTATACATACACATATGTGTAACTATGTTTATTAATAAAGAATATTCCATAATATAAATGTGTTTTTCTTTATTCCTTGTTCATTCAAATACTCAGTGCAGAGGCGCCACTGGGCATGTTGTCACCTGGTGCGGTAATTCATGGTATCACCACATTGATATCAATTGTTTGACCACGAACTTTATTTTTTGCTCTTCACTTGCAAAAGTAAAAGTTGTAGAACAAAAAGGAAACGTAAATCTTTCTACAGGATTTTCAAAGTGAGAAACAAAAAAAAGGGTCAACTGTCAAGTTTTTCTGTTAACAAATGTTCGGTTTTTCCAAATTATTCGTACCCTTTTTACCAAACCTCTCCCCCCCCCTCCAAGTGACGCCACGGGTTAGTATTAAAAAAATAATGAACAAAATTTGACCCACTTTTCAAAAATGTTCGCCATTATTGATCTAGTAGAAACACCACTGCGGAACTCGTCACAACGTAATATTTTAACGATGATCTTAAGAGTCCGAAGATGTTAACCAGCTATCGAATGATGAAAAAAATATTCGTAAAGTATAACACGTCGGCCACGTCCTCGACTCCTTGTAGAGCGTCCGTTTGGTTATGCCACGGCGACAAACTTGCCAAAATTGAATAAATCGACCGATAGACATTTTGAAATAAGAGTCCTAGTGAAGACAAATTCCGATCTTTTCTAATGTAAAAATATTAAACGAATATTTTCTACGAAACTAGTTCTTTGACCGTCTTGAAATATTAGAAAAACGTATTGGTGTTTTAGTATGAGAAAAGGGAATCATTTTTCTTTTTCTTGAAAAAGATTTTATTTCCAAAAATTTATTATTTTTATCGAATTGAAAAGTGTTTATTATTTTTCTACTGTCCTTGTAATTTCAATTTTAAAAAAGTTCTTCCCAACTAAAATTTTTACAGATCGTCGAATAGTTGTTTATTACCTAATCTGAAGAACTCTCTTCTCGAGGTCGAGAAATTGTCACGATTTGGACGAGTACGGCTGTTGTGGGAGTTGGGACGATTAGATTGACGATGAATAAATTTGATTATTCGAATATTTTGAAGTGTAAATTATCCTAGACTCCCGACAAATTGGATCTCTGAAGAAATTAATGCACGGTAATTTATTCAATTAATCTACGATGATTTTTTTTTGATTGAAGTTTTTGTATCGGAATGAATAATTGATTTTTTCAGTAATTATTTAATTATAAATCAATATTTACAGTTGAGAATAATGAGATATTCGTCGATGTCGGATCATCGAAAGTAAACGTCGACTTTTAACTTTTGTTTGTTTTTTTCGTAAAGTTCTTTCGATTCGAGTGTTTAAGAAGACTTTTGTTGACTGAAAATACAAATATAAGTACACGTATTAGAACCTCACTTTTAAGTTTCGTCTGCGTTGAATTAAAACATAAATTTAGTTCGTGTTTAACAACAAACGTTTCGCAAGAAAAGAAATCTTAACGTATATCCGCTCTTTCCTATTCGATGGTGAGAGAACGACAATCTGAAATCGGACGTTTCGAGAAGAATGTAGAAAATAGCACAGACAATCGACAACTCTAACGAGTGGGAAAAAAAAACACTTTTTCGTGGAAAAGAGTGCTCGCTCGTGTAAAAATTTCCAAAGAAATACAGAAAAAAGATATCGGAGATTGTGTCGGTTTTTTATGATTTTTTGTTTTAAGACAAATTCAACAAATAATTAAGAAAATAAATATAACATTATTTCGAGTGTACCGGAATAAAAAGAGTGTTAGTGTAGTTTTTTTAAAGAATTTCAAAACGTGCGATCGTTTCATTGTCGTCGTTTTTTCATTTCTGACGAATGTACGTTCTTTTCAGATTTGCTTCGTTTACGGATATTGGTTTGATATTTCGATTATTTCTTTGACATATCGATATAGGTGCGTAACAGCTTAACAGCTTTGACATGTTTGTAATCTTCGAACCTCATTATCGGTGTTTTTCCGTCGTTATCTCTCGCTTCGACATCCGCTCCATGATTTAATAACAATTCGATGGCAGCAATGCTCGTATTTTCATCGGAGCTGCTCGTATTTTCATCGGAGCTACTCGTATTTTCATCGGAGCTGCTCGTATTTTCATCGGAGCTGCTCGTATTTTCATCGGAGCTGCTCGTATTTTCATCGATGATGTGCAGAGGCGTCTTTCCTTTCTCGTTTCTGCCGTTTACGTCCGCTCCAAGATCGATCAAGAGTTTTATAACCTCTATATTACGGGACTTCATTGCTTCGTGCAAAAGTGTGTTCGCGGAGGCGATCGTCTCGACGATAGTTCGATCGCATCGTATAAACAACTTGACCATCTCCAAAAAACCTGAGGCTACTGCACAGTGGAGAGCGGTTTTGTTGTTTGCAGGACAATGACGTACGTCGGCTCCTAAAGCGATCAGATGTTCTACGACCTCGAAATTGCGAGCTTCTGTGTATTTTATTAACGGCGTGCTTCCATCGAGACTGGTCGCATCAATATTCGTTCCAGACTTTAATAGAACATCGATGATTTTAACATCGATGTCTTTCATAGCGATGTGTAACGGCACTTCATCGTTCTCGTTTCTACCGTTTACGTCTGCTCCGTATTTTATGAGTACTTCGATGATTTCTATTTCACAGGATTTCATGGCTGCATGTAAGACTGTTTCAATGACATTGGCATCTTCCATGATAGTCCCATCGCGTGCTATCAACAGTTCGACCAACTCTAAATAGCCCTTGGACGCTGCATAGTGAAGAATAGTCAGGCCGTTTTCAGGACAATGATGTAAGTTAGCTCCTTTCTTCACTAAATACTGAACTACGGATAAATTATCTACTTTGATATATTTGATCAATGGAGTATTTCCATCTAGATCCGTTGCCTCAATATCTGCCTGGGCGTTCAATAAAGTATCGATGATTTCAGTTGTGGTTTTTCGACTAGCGATATGTAAGGGCGTCTCTTTGTGCTTGTTTTTACCGTTTACGTTTGCTCCGTATTTTATGAGTACTTCGATGATTTTTATTTTACCGGATTCCACGGCTGCATGCAAGACTGTTTCAATGACATTGGCATCTTCCATGATAGTCGCATCGCGTTCTATAAACATTTCGACCAACTCTAAATAGCCCTGTGACGCTGCATGATGAAGAGCAGTCAGTTTGTTTTCAGGACAATGATGTAAGTTAGCTCCTTTCTTCACTAGATGCTGAATGACGGATAAATTACGTACTTCGATGTATTCGATCAACGGAGTATTTCCATCCAGATCCGTGGCATCAATATCTGCGCCGTGATTCAATAAAGTATCGATGATTTCAGTTTTGGTGTCCCAATTTGCGATATGTAAGGGCGTCTTTTCGTTCTCGTTTCTACCGTTTACGTCTGCTCCGTTCCCAATAAGCAGTTCGATAATTTCTATATTGTCGGATCCCATAGCTTCGTGCAGAAGTGTTTCTGAAAAGCGTATTTTTGTCACAATATTCGGATCGTGCACTATTAACTCGTTTAATACATTTAAATGACTGAAAAACACTGCATGATGTAAGGCCGTCCTGTTATATTCGTCACTGCAATTAATATCAGCTCCTTTCGCTAGTAAATGTCGAACGAAGGAAACATATCCAACTTCGGCGTACCCTATTAATGGACTACATTTACTACGATCTAACGCGTCGATATTTGCTCCGCGTTCTAACAAGAAATCAATAACTTCAATGTCTGCATCTTTATTGATTATATGAAGAGGTGTTTCTCCATATATGTTCACACTGTTAACGTTCGCTCCATGATCGACGAGAAATCTCAATATTTCTACGTTACCGGATTCCATGGCCTTGTGCAAGAGTGTTTCTTTGTAGCAAATGTGTTCGATTATATTTCTCTCGTTTTCTATAAACAGTTTCACGATTTCGATGAAACCTTTTCTAATAGCAACGTGTAATGGTGTTTCGTTATATAAAATATCGTATTGAATGTAACTTTGGTCGACGAAATTATATTTTATATTCGCTCCCATTTCGATTAAATACCGGCAAGTTTCAACGTGGCCATTCATTGCGGCGTAATACAACGTAGATATTTCATCTTTGTCCTTTGTGTCCACGGAAATTTTACCGATTTCGACCAAATACTTTATCAATCTTGTCCATCCCCCTGCTCCAGCAATGCACATCAATTGTTCCTTGTCTTCGATTGAACTTAATATCACTTCGTCGGCTTCGTTTCCTACGAGGAGTTCGTTAACGTTTTCCCATACTTTCAACGCCATTGCATATTCGATCGGCTTCCATCCGAACAACTCATCTTTTTGAGTCGGGTCTGCACCGGATTCGATTAAATATTTGCAGACATTCGCGGTGTGATCGTAACCGGCGATCAAATGCAAGACATTCCGTCCGAATTCGTCAGTTCGATGAATTGCATTTCGGTCGTTCTCTAATATTTTACATAATTGTTCCTTGTCGCCGTTAAGTGCGTATTTAAAGATGTCATCCGTTCCTGTTAGTCGATCGAAGAAACGACGGACTACCTCGTACTTTGGATCGAATAATGTTCTTCTAACGAATGCGACGCGGTCGTCCTTTTTGTTCTTTTCATCATCGACGAAATCTCTTAAATACAGAGCTGCGAAATATTCGGCGAACGTCCTGTGCACGAACACCGGAATGCCGTTCTCTATCGAACGAACGATCCCGTACTTATCGAATCCTTCTTCAATAGCAGACAAAGATGTCTCGATTGTTTTTTCCAATTCTTCATTTAAGAACGTTTTCTGATCTTTTTTTTCAAACACGACACTTAAACATAGCAATTTGTATCTCCAAGTTATTTTTTTTATTTTTTTTTCGACGAGTGTTGTGTTCCCAGGCTTAGTAATGTCGTTTTCTCTTTTCTCTTCGATGTTAATTTTACATTTTATCTCTATAAAACGTTTATGCAGGTCGAAAATATCTATGGAGTCTACAAGTTTTGTGTCGTCCGTTTCTTTTTCGTAGAATTTGATAAACGCGTCGGTATAAACGTCGGCGATTATTTTACATAGCAGCGGAATACTAGTCGGTTTTCTATTGTCGTAAATGTTGTACAGAGATTTCGAAATTTCCTTTAGTAAAAGGTCGACGAACGTCTCTAGACGCTCCATTCGTGAATCCGTTTTATAGACGTGTTTTTCCCAAAACATTTTAAAGAATTGCCGCTGATCTTCGTCTGTGAATTCACAAAGGAAATGTGGAAATACATCAAGTTTTTCTACAAGAAACTGCGTTTCATACGGTCTACTCGTAATCCACACTTTGATTTTATCAAAACTTTGAATTCTCTTTACGAGATCGACGACGATATCTCTGTAGTCCGGTGCTATTTCATCGAATCCATCCAACAAAATGACTAATTTGTTTTCGATTTGAAAATAGCTCTCGAATAACGCTTTTTCGAAACCGCAGAGATTCTGAGTGCTTGTAATGAATTCGATCACATCATTTTTATCAGAAAACGTTTTAGAACTTTCCGACAATTTATAAAAATGTCTCGTATGACTGTTTAAATTGATTTTGATAACCCACACGTCCGGCGATTGTACGATCGATCGCGTAGCTAACTGAGAGAGGAGAGTACTCTTTCCCATTCCCGGTTCACCGATCACTAATATCAATTTATTTTCGATATCTTTAATGGTCTGCAATTTGATTTTACGAGGGAAGAGCGTCATCAAGTACTGATTGATAACAGAAATCGACCGACTGCTCTTTTTCCAACGGAATAACGGTGATAAAGAAGCCATTTCGCCTTCAAAATAAATCCACGTTACGTTCTTATCCTTATTATCACAAGAAATCTCTTGAAAGTTCTCTGCCACCATCTCGTCGTTCAATTGAAAATATCTCGATCGATTTTCTAACGATACAGACGACATATACTTTTCAAAACGTGTCTCGCCGATATTTTCAATAGCAAACAAAAGATCAGATTCAGAGATCTCGAAAGGATTTGTTATTTTGTCGTATAAATGAACATTTCTCGGCACAAAGTATGTCGATATGTCGTCGGTGTTCGAATCGTGGAACGGTTTTCCTATCTCGTATTTGTCGGAAAGAGCGATATCGAACAAAACTTGATCTTTGATCGAATCGCGGACGTGTGAAATATCAATGTCTTTGAACGATACCAGCTGTCCCTGAAAAACGATCTGTTTCTCTAATATTTGATTCTTGGTCTGTTCGTCTAAATCCTTCCATGCGACGTGGTCTTCGAATTTTGCACGGTTGCCAAAAATCGACGAATGAATTTCACTTTTAACATTGAGACCCGATACGAGAGAACGATCCGTTTATTCAAATTCGAATCCTTTATTTTGTCGTAAATGTTTTTTACAGTTTTGAAAACTTTTTCCGATTTCTCATTTGATTTGCAAACGACAACCAAGTATTTGACCCTTGCAAATACTTGGTTGTCGTTTTTTGAAAGGAAATCTCGTTTTATAGTATACGTAGACAAAACGACTTGCTCGTCGAGAATCAAATAAAACTTTTTCTTCTGTTCTTTGAAAATCTGAACGAGTTTTTGTATTGTGAAAATCGTATCAGCACACGAGGTCACTAACGACATAGACGATTCGTTATGGATTACGGACTTTTCGAGTTCTGTCAAAGAATTGTTTTCGAATCGTAACCGACCCGCGGCTAAAACACATATATTGTATCTATGGTAGACGGACAACTGATTTTCTTTCGAACTGAACGCCTCATGTAGCCAATTGTGATAATCTTCATCGGTGATAACCTGAACTTGCGAATTCGTATTGAATTCGTATATTTTCGTTAATAAAGAAACGTAAATTGTTTCAATACGCTCGGAAATGTAGTTATCGTCCGGATGTTTTTTTTCTAAATATTCGACGATTATAAGTTTGATGTCATCTTAAATTTTCTTTGTCCGGCTGTTCCACGGCAAATCGCAATTTGCTGAAAAAGTCTTCAAGAGTTGCGTTGAATTTGCTGAAAAACTCTTCACGAGTTGTGACGAACTTGCAGGAAAACTCTTCACGAGCTGCGTCCAACTTTCGGAAAAACTCTTCGGGAGCTGTGTCGAACTTGCAGGAAAACTCTTCACGAACTGTGTCAAACTCACGGAAAAACTTTTCACAAACTGCGTCGAACTTTCGGGAAAACTCTTCAGGAGCTGTGTCGAACTTGTGAAAAAACTCTTCATAAGCTGTGTCGAACTTGCTGATAAACTCTTTACGAGCTGCGTCGAACTTGCTGAAAAACTCTTCAGGAGTTGTGTCGAATTTTCGGGCAAACTCTTCGCGGGCTGCGTCGAACTTGCAAAAAAACTCTTCACAAGTTGCGTCGTCGTTTCCGACGATTAACTCTCTCATAAATTCAGTTTCCGACGATTCTTTCACACGATAGAAACCGTCCTTGTAAAATATCGAACCCTGTACGGCCTCCATACGTTCCTTAAGATGGTTGTTGAAATCGATGTTCGTACATATAATTAGTTCTTTGATTTCGCAACCGTATTTCTGTTCAAATTTGTCGTCGTTCTTCATTTTGACATAAGAATCGAAATACGTTTTTAACCTAAAATCTCTATCTATTTTGAGATCTTTGAACTTAAGCTTTTTTGAAATATTTTTTCTATGTTTAGCTTGTATTAATGTACATTGAGTTTTTTCGTCGGGCTTGTAAAATATTACAATGTCATCGAATTTTCCAGCTTCCTCTATTTCGCAAGTTACCTTAAACGAAATTTTACTGGCCACATTCTTGCAGAGGATCGACATTAGTTGTTGCCAATGAAACAAGTTTCCGTGAGATTTTTCTCTTTCACCACCCGGTGTAAAATTTTCTGCATCGATATTCAAGACGACGATTTTCTTAGATGAATTTCTTTGACGATTCATTGTATATAGAATATTCGAAGAAGTCGTTTCGTCGTTTAGTTATTCACTGCACTCGAACGCTTACACAAATTTTAAACTGGCTAGAAAAAAAATAAAAATGATAGCGTGTCGTACATTCGAAAATGACGATCGTACGTTTATTAAAACGTACCGAAATACAATTAACGATCAGAAATGAAATCCACTGAAAATAACAAACTATCGCTTGTCGTCATCGTTCACGAAGCGCACGATTGTTGAATTTATCGAGACGTTGGTTTGTTTGTATTACGCCACGACCGGGATTCGACGACGCGTGTCATATCTAAACGCAATCCGTCGATGCAGATTTTAGCCGTTCGAGTCGAAATCGAGGTAAGATCACTAATCTTAAGTATATTTACAATTAGTTGACAATTGAGTTTGGAAAATCGTTGCGTATCGACGTTATTTACAATTTATTTCACAAATGGACTTTTATTCTATAGAGAGAAATAACAATATAATTAAATAATTATACAGGGTTTGGTACTTTGAACGTCGATTTTTTCAATTATGTTCGATTTTATATTTTCGTTACGTCCATTTAATTATCATTTAATTGTTTAAATCATTAGATCGCAAAAAAAAATAAAAACGTAGAAATAAAGTATAGAATGCAATTATAAAAATCATTAAAAAATGTATTCAATTCAATAATAACAATAATTTACAACCCTGTTCATATGTTTGGAGCCACTGCAATGTGTTGAATTGTTTTTCCCTTTACTTAATGAATTCTACGATATACCATTCTTGTAATTAGTTTTTGTATGTTTTTGTCGATTAAATCCGGTTTTATCACAACCGAATATCTTTAGTTCGCGTTCTAACAGATTTTGTGAAATAAGTTATTTCGGTTGCATAAAGCTGATGTAGTGTTCAGAAAGTAATATTTGATTTAGAATTTTCAGTAGGTGTATTTAATTATTCTAATTAATACGAGTGCCAGAAATTGACTATTGAGTGAAAAAATAATGTGAAAAAATTGTGATTTTAAAGAGTTAATAGTGGAGCCAAGTCAAAAAAGCAAAACATGTAAACTATTCTAGAAAATGCTAAAAAAAAGTGTTCTAGATTCGCTAAAACTGGTTCTCATCGAATCGAAAACTGCTCGTGATAATAGTAAATCAGTTCGAATTTCCATTGCAAACAGGAGGTAGACTTCTTCTGAACTGGTTTTTGGTTCAGTTCCGCAATTAACTTAGAAATTTCACTTCGATCGGCTAGAAGCAGATTTAAGAGGCTGTAAGTTCTGGCTCGGTGAGATAAATTTAAAAAAAGCATTTTGAATGAGCCGAAAACTCCAAAAATTGTACGACTGATGATTGAGTCAAAGTATTTTGGTCAGATAAAACTAATATAGAAGTGAGACTCTATTCTTTTAACTATTATTTTATCCAAAACATTTCAGAAAACAAGAGGTGTTTTTGAATAACATTTTTGAAGACGAAAAATAACCGAATTTATATTTTAAAATTTTCCGTAGACTCGAGACAGACAGATTTTAAATTCTTTTACTCAAAACTGATTCTAACGTTCAAACGAAATTTTAGTGTTTTTTTTCTATAGTGCAGATACAAAGTTAATACTCTGTATGTACAAACATACACACTTGGGTATATATATATATATATATATATATATATATATATATATATATATATATATATATATATATATATATATAAAGAGAGAACGAGAGAGAGAGATGCACATTATTGTATGTGTATATGTATAAGTGATTATTGAATATAGAATAAATTAATTTTATTATTCAAATTAAACAGTAAAACAATTATAAATTTCTTTTGCCAGTTATAAGACAAGCGTATATTCGGTTTCATATATTCATTGAAGTGAAACTTTAGCGGCATTGGAGTGAAATTTTTACATGCAACGGGGAGGTTGTGCACGCACAGTGATCAAAAATTTGACACTTGCATAGTATACGTAGAGCATAAGGCAGAGGGGTAGTATGTCCCATCACGCATGCACGCCGTGTTAACATGTGATTACTATTGAATAAGCATCACGCTGTATTTATTATTTAACTGTTGCTACGACAACATATCGTACTACAATTGATGTCGTATTCACGAAGTATTTAGAAAATGTGACATCAAAGGCATTCATATTTTACTTCACTTATCATAAACCAATTGTATCGTTTATATCTACTCAATCACCACCGGAGGAAGCAATGAAAAACGAAGAAATTCAAAACGAATAAATTTTCACAATTTTTTGTTACTTTACGGCAAAGAATGTTCACTTTTGGCGTGCGTACATAAGTGCACACACCCTTTATAAGTTTATATATATATACATAAATGTATATGCAGTGCCGAACGAAACAATTGACACAGTTGAATAGTTCGAACATTGTAACGTCTATCTATTGTAGATAATAAAAATTATCACAGGATAACACATTTTTCGTTCACGTTATAATATCGTAAAAAATAACCTCTGAAAGCAATAATAGTGACAGTGTGAATAAAAATCTAGTCCGTTGCAAAAAATTAAACAAACAAATGTATTGGTACGCGTGAACATTTGTACATAAACTACCCGATAACGAGCTTATCTCTAAATGAATGTACATCGATATCAGCTGATTTCTCGAATTTCCTTTAAAACTAATAATTGTATTTATATAAATAAGGTATTGAAAATAGTGTTATTCTCATTTGATATTAAACTATTATGTCTAAATGCAAAGAAACGATTTTTCAAGCAAAAAAAAAATACAAGTGATAGAAGAAGCGGTCGCCCATTGAAGCTGTCTGATAGACAACGACGTAAAATCATCGGCATCGTGAAACAGAATCTCAAAATTACATCTTCCGAGATAGCAACTTAACTATGAGATCATTATAAAAAAGAAGTACATCCAATAACACAATACGTAGAGTTCTTAGAAACGATGGGTATATTTGTATAACCGTAAATTGAAAATCGACGTTAGTGAAAAAAGGGAAAAAACGATTATTCGAAAAAGAATACATTATAATGTATAAGGATGATGAGTTTTGGAACAAAGTTTTATTCTCCGATGAAAGCAACTTAAATATCTTCCACTCGGACGGTACAATTAAGGCATGACAACAGTCGATCACTGAATTAGAGAAAGAAAATTTACATGCAACAGTTAAATATGTGGGTGGTAAAGTTACGGCATGGGGGTGTATGATGTTAACAATTTGATATCTATGGATAGTATTATGGATAAACACGTTTACTTAAACATTTTAAAAGAACATCTCTATAGAAAAGTCCAAAAATTAGACTTAGGAAATAACTTTTATTTTCAACTGGACGTTGATACGAAACATATGGCTTATATAGTTTGCCAATGGATCATTTTTAATACTCCTCATACCTTGCAAACACTACCACAATTACCTGATTTAAATTCTATCGATAATCGTTGATCACATCAAGAAAAACAAATAAGAAGACATCATATGTCCAGCAAAACACGCTTAAAGGAAATAATATTAGACGAATGGGAAAAAATAAACCCTACTCTAATTCGCAATTCAGTGTATTCGATGCCGAAATGACTATTAGACGTGATTAAATGCACACGACGATCGACAAAATACTAACATACCTACTTTTTTAAATTTAATTTTCCTCCTGTGCCAATACATTTGTTTGACTAGGAATTAAATGTAGAACTAATTTTTAATTATTTTTTTAAGTAGAAGTATTCATTTTTTGAATATTACTTATGTACTATATTCTACAACAATAAAAGTGTACTATTTTAAAACATTTACATTGTTTTCTAAATACATTGGAATATTCAGAAACGTTATGGTCCTAATAGTAGTGCCGTGCCGATAGTTTTGTTCAACGCTATATTTTTATATTATATATCAAATAATTTTATTCAATTTCATATATGTAGGGGCTGGGGGGCAAATATGACTGAAGTGTTATGACATACATTTAATTATTTATTATCATTTACTAATCTCTAGTCATTTAGGACACCCTATATTATATATTAGGTTGGCAAGTATCTCCCTTCCGCTTTTTTTTTTTTTTTTTTTTTTTATATATACATACATATAAAAAAACAGCCAACGCGAAATTCAAAAGACCAGAAGCCCTCTGTGAGATATTTGCCAACCTAATATATATATATATATATATATATATATATATATATATATATATATATATAGCGTTTACTACCTATCTAAAAAAAAATAAATATATATGTGGGAGGCTGTGACTTCTGTTGATAAAAAAAAACAGAAGCGACAATGCAGAGCATAAGGAGTGAGTGTGATTGTGGTGTTAGTGCTGAAATATAAATTATTCATCCTGTAAAAAAAAGGATCGTAAACAGGAGACGTGTATATTTAATATATGCTGACATTATACATGATCATTTAATATATTCGATCTACACGCGCATAGTTTATCTCCTTGTCAGTATCGTCGAACAATAACACTACGAATCTGTATCAATAAACGTACTTCTCTTTAATCTTAAACTTGATTATTTATTGTCGTCATAATCATCCTTACCATCACCACATATATATATTTAGGGATGATGATGTATGTTTGTATATAAAGATAATTAATCAAATAGGGAATAACTAATATCGTGAAAATTGAATAATGAAACACTTAAAAATAATTCTTGTCAGTATTAACAACGGCATATGTATGGTTGCATTAGTATACATAAGCGTAATATTATACATATATATATATATATATATATATATATATATATATATATATATATATATATATAAATTAACACCCTGACTGAAGCAATTAAAACGGCCTCAGACAGATACATCCCCATATATATATATAGAGAGAGAGAGAGAGAGAGAGAGAGAGAGAGAGAGAGTTTAAGCATGATAGAACTTTAAATTGAATTTCTATTGAATGTTCTATCTAACCTAAAAAAAGAACACCTTTTTATATACACGTGTATGTGTGTGTGTATGGGTAAAGGTATGATAAACAAGCTTTTTTAGGTTAGATAGAATTTTTGATAGGAATTCAATATAAAGTTTTATCACACTTAAAAACATTTATCTATATATACAAGAGTAGTTTGATAAGTTTGATAAAAAAATTACCATAAGAAGATATTACTATAAAATTTACTATACTTATCAAACAACCCTCGTATATATATATATATATACACCCGTTCCTCAAATTAAGCGGAGTATCCGTTTCACGAGGATTTGTTTTACGCGAATGAAAATCGCGTAAATTGAGTCTGTCAGTACAATAGAAAAAATGTTGGAAATAAAAGCTATAAAGTAAAGTTGTAGAAATACATATTTATTTCACATAGCTTAACAAACAAATAATTACGTTTTAGAAAACAAAAGTAGATAAATTTTATTCGTTGTCACTATCGCTACTGTAATTCAAAACAATCAACCTTTTATATATTTATATCGTGTTTTTATACGTCCATGTAAGAATTTGCGTCACTCTGATATATAATAATATTCCATGAAAATTTATATGAAATGAAATCTATCTGACCGCGTATAAAAAGTTCCGCGTAAATCAAATACCGCGTAAATTGAGAGATAGGTGTATACATGTATACATATATATATATATATATATATATATATATATATATATATATATATATATATATATATATACACTCGCTTGAAAAAGTCTTAGTACATCTATCAATACGGATATATTTCTCAATAAAACAAACTGATTAATGTAAATTTGAAAACAAACATATTTTTTATTAATTCTATAAACTACTAGTTATTTATATATGACAATTCAAAATATTTTAAATTTATAACAAATAAACTAAAAAATAAAAAACACAAGAGTTCATACAAATTGAGCAGAGAAAGTCTACGTACAGCAAATGAAAATCAAAAATAATATAAAGTAAAATAAACTTTTCAAGTGAATTAGTAACTGGTTAGATAGCCTCTTCTTTTAAGAACCTCCTATAATAGTTTTTTCATGGAATATACCATTTTTGTAGTTTCTTTAGTACTAATCTTATTCCACTCTTCTTCTATAACTTTCTTCAACATTTTCTTTGAAATTGTCATGGTGGCGAATTCTACGTTCAAGAAAATCATAAATATGCTCTATAGGGTTTAGGTCTAGAGATTGGGGAGATGCATGCAACTGTTTTGGAACGTTAGATAATATCTATAGCTCAACAACTTCTGCCGTGTGCTTCGAATAATTGTCATGCAAAAAATTATAATCGAGATCTAGACTTAATTTTTCAGCACTTTGCTTCATATTTCGTTTTAAAATAATTAAGTAAGCATATTTGTCCATCGTGGATTCGAAAAACTCCATTTGTCCCACGCCCTTACTTGTTATACACCCCTATACCATTTCTCTACTATCACCGTGTTTCACAGTAGGATCGAGATTTATTTTATTCAATAATGTACATACAATTTTGAGTATTTTTATTCCAAAAATGCAATATTTGCTTCTGTATGAGAAAATCATGTTTTCACAGAACCGGATTAGTTTATTAATGTGTTCATTTGCATATGAAATCCATTTTTATCTATCGACACGTGAAATAAATGATTTCTTACGCGCAACACTTTCATGATACCCACCGTTTTTATTATTTTTCGCACAATATCAGCACAGATTTGTTTTTTAAATAGTACTTTAATATCTTTTGCAATTTTGGGTACAGTTATTGGGGGATTTTCTTTTACTAAAGCTACAATATTACGCCTTTATCTAAATTTTAAGTTCGAAGATCGGCCAGAAAGTGGTTTCGAAGTGGATTTCAAATTAATTACAATCCTTTGAATGAAAAAATGTTGTCTTCCAACACCCTTTCCTATTTCACGAAAACGTTTTCCTTCTTTTCCTAACTTTAAAATAATTTTATATTCACTAACAGAAATTTCCTTTTTTTTGAATTCCATATTATTTATTTTTTGCAAAAAACTTTACTTTTAATTATAAAAAAATATATTTTAGTGTTTCAATTGCAATAAAGGAACTATGACATAAAACTTTGATAATTTTAAAACAACAATAAATGCAAATATTGCAAAAATCGATGATTTACCGTTCAATAAAATGTGTACGAAGACTTTTTCTGCTCAATTTGTATGAACTCTTGTGTTATTTATTTTTTAGTTTATTTGTTATAAATTTAAATGTTTTGAATTATCATATATAAATAACTATTAGTTTATAGAATTGATAAAAAATATGTTTGTTTTCAAATTTACATTAATGAGTTTGTTTTATTGTGAAATATATTGATAGGTTTACTTAAGACTTTTTCGAGCGAGTGTATATATATATATATTATTTTCAGTTTTGAAATATAAAACTATTTTTACGATCTCTGCGTCGTTCGAGAATAGAAAAGTCTCTGGTATTTTAATTTAATAAAAAATAAATTAGAAAATAATGTAATTTATCAAGTTTTGTACAAAAACATACGCATTTAGATAGCGTCTGATCTTCTTCAATGCGATGGGTCATCGTATCTCACGTGTATATTAATAAAGCATATATATAATTGTAATTGACTACACACACACCTTTCCAATATACTACAAATGTTATAAACAATTAACACTCAATAGTGTTATAAATGTCGAGTACTCGCCGTTCGAATACATTTGCATCATTTAAATCGTCGACGAACGCTTTTTAATTCAAATCGAAAATGAAATCAGCGTTTCGTCAAATGAAAAAACCCATTCTCCGAATCCGAATCCCGTTGAAATCTCGATCTGGCTAATGAATATTGTTAAATAATTATTTCGATATTCACGATGTCGACAAGCGATCATTTTTTATTTCTCTCGCGCTGTTAAACAATAATAGATATGATTCTTCACTTACCGTTCAATTGACTTGAGTCGGACCGATTTTTTATTCTCTTCGTAGGAACTGATAATTCACTATAAATGTTAATTTTTTATAACCTCACAAAATGTAAATCGAATGAATTCGTTCAACGTAATTAATAAATTGAAAAACGAGAAAATATTCAAAAATATCTAACACACGTCGTCAATAATACAATCGGCGACTTAATAACTTTTAGCACCCAAGTGACTTATAAGACAACACAGATTGATACGTTGATGTGGCGTCGTGGTTCGCAACGCGCTATTATTAAATTGTTTACATAGTAGTCCCATCAAAAATGGGTCAGCTTGATATTTAATCCAGCGGTCGATAACGTTTTTACATATTGATTTTTAATTATATTTATTTCAGATTAATCGCTAACGTATTTTATCATCCAGATGGAAGAAAAAACATGTAACGCGCAGAGATTTGTATCGAATTATTGACGATACTTTTAATTTGAATGATAATTTTAATCCATTACAACCCGATTCCGTATTTTATTGCTGCAATAAAAGTTTAATTTCGAAACTAAATACATTTTTTTGACAACATTTTTATCGACGGAAAAGGAGACGAAGAAAACACGATGAATCATAGATCGACTAGTCGTCTTCTATCGATACATAAACTTTTCAGTAAAACTATTAGAAATTCACGTAATTCTACTGAGCTATTTTCCGATTCAAACGGTATTTTCCGTAAACATATTGTTGTTCTGTGCACGTAAAACAGCCAATTATGTGTTCGCTTAGTCAGTTTTAAAATGGTATCAATTTACAAGATGGCGGCATTTCGAACGTCAAACGAACAAATACGACTCTCGATGCAAATGTTTTCCTGTCGATCGTTTATACGATGAGGTACACCCGTAAACACCCGTTCGACACCTACCCTGAACGCGATGGAATCTTACAACACGACAATGCGATATGCAATATCTCTCGAATGACCTGATCTTATCTGGCCTGACCTATCTTCCAAACTCTCTGGAGTTTAATCCAATAGAGCATCTTTGGGACCACTTTCACAAAACTTTCCGATTCAAAAGACGGATAGATTCTCTACCACGTATTCCATAGAGTGTCCGAGAGGCACTGCATGGTTACAGATACGCGTAGAAATCTTCCACACAACTTATCGAGTCCCTTTCACGGCGACTGTCTGTGATTTGTGCTACACAAGGCGGTTATTCTGGCTGCTATTTAGGTGGTCATATTGATGTGATGTGACACTGTACATGCAGCACGAGAATTACGTAGGTGGAAATTGTCACCGCATCCATCCTTTCCACTCGTTCGACATAGTTCCATAGTTCCTTATCACATATTCAGGTCGTTTGAACATTCATTTTTCAGGGAAAAAATCACCTAAATATCCATAAATTCGAAAATTATCTCGAATTATTTTTCTCTTCAAAAACAAAATAGAATCCTTTAAGCAAGGCATTGAATCTTTTGAGATAAGAACACGATAAGTGTCGTAGATAATAATGGCCGATATTATTCGCGATTGAGAGACAAACCCCTAGAGTATAAACGTGTTTATATATTTCATTTCAAATAAGTCATTATTTTTTAAATGACATAATATTACAGCGATCAACTTCTCAACTTAGCGACGAGACAAAATTAATTTTATAATCGTAATACGTTTCGATGTTCAACCGATCTCAACAATTCACTGAGTGAATTCCATCGAACTAAAAGACGTTCAGAGTTTGTGAGAGGGTTGGGCCGAGATCTCTTTCACAGGACAGGCACTCAAGTAGTGCTGGTTGCTCTGATTTCGCGTGTGAATGAATCTAGATTTTATAGTGCGGCGATCTGACGATGATGGCATCGTCATCAAAATGCATATCGATCTATCGATGTTATAAACATATCAATGTAAACGATGAGTAGTTATTGAACATTTGTTAATACAATATATTGTAATGTCGAGGATGAATAATTCATTTGTGTGAAAATTAAAAATTCGATATCACACAAAATGAATCACTGAACGTAAAGAACAGATTTGTCTACGATACCGATAAATGAGACTAAAATAAACGATAATTCATGTATTTTATGTCGATAAGAATTTAAATAAAAGATATGAAAGCAAGAACAATAAACCAGTAATTTAAAAAATAAAGGTCATAGCCGATCCTCTTATCTTAACAATGTAGGCCCTTGCCCTCGTGACGTCCTCTTCGTGCGGCACGCCGATGACGGCCACATGTTCGATGTCCCGTTTCTGTATCAGCACGTTTTCCATCTCGTTCGGCGATATCTGCACCGTGGAAGAGAATAAACGAATGTCGAACGAGGAGTTTATCACAGATCGACACTCGATTTACCTGCCATTCTTTGCATTTGAATTGTTCTTCGATCCTGCCGATTATGTAGAAACAGTTATCGTCGTGCCAACACAGATCGCCGGTATGTAACCATCTGTCGACGTCTTTTGATTGTTGTAATAACCGGCGAAGACGCCGTCGTCGCGGACGCACAGTTCGCCATGTTTGTTCGGGCCGAGCGATTGTTTCGTAATTCTCATTCTTAATGTCGTTGCTGACGGGACGATAGCTAGGTGATTTTTCCTGTTCGACGATGGGAATTATTCTGGGGCTTTTCCAGATTTGCAATAATCAAAGGTAATGTGATGTTTTGATTTTCTTCATAAATGAAACTACCAGCGGTTGAAATTATTTTATTTCAATAAATTAACATTCACTCTCATATTCTACTTCTTATACATATGGCTAAAGTATGATATCGATCGAAGCATTTTCCTATACAGAGCCTCGGTTAGCGAAGATAAATGACTTCCATCTTGACGACGAGCCCGTTTTCGTGCGAGATTTCGAAGACGGCGCGTGAGCGGTTCGGATGCTCCTCTACGGAGTCGTAGAACACGGTCGGGTCATCTGCGAAGTCCGGATACCGTAGAAGGTTGTCCGTGTGGCGCTGGAACTCGTAGAAGCCGGTGGGCGGGGTTACAGCTGTTTTCAGAACATCCTCCGGGACGACTGAGATCTGGTGGTTAGGTCAGATCAGATCGGATCAAATCGTGTGAGGATGCGTGCGTAGCGATTTATTAACTATCACTTCGCCGTCGTACGCGCTTCTCTTGCTAAGGACGATTTTCGATCGCCCGACGTCTCGTCTGATTGCACACGACGCAGGTCGACGCGTCGTCTTCGTGTCTACTCGTGATCGCTTTTTCGAGGCTACGTTCTCGTACGGGTTTGTCGACTCCGGACGATTCTTGAAATCTGACACCGGATCGTTCCGGAGGATCGGTGTCCGTTTATTGTGTAGCCGGTTCGCTTATAGTACGGGAATGTTTCTCTGCTGCGGGTACGGGCGATTTACGGTTCATCGACGGAACAGCGGATAAATACGAATATATGGACGTTTCAAAGAAGAACGTAGAAGAAGTGCCACTCGTTTGGAAATGTCGAACGACTGTTCGTTCTATCAAGATAACGATCCCAAACGTAAGGCACATATTTATTGTCAGACTATGGTTATTGTACACGGGGGTCGTTTGATAAGTATGATGAAAAAGTAAGAAAAACTAAATTGAAAAAGTTCATTTAGTCAGTTGATTAAATTAAACAATAAATAACTTTACCGTACTTATCAAACGACCCTCGTATAATGTACCACATGCGATGGAAATACCTTCACAGTCATCCGACCTAAAGCCTATAGAAAATCTACAAGCAGAATTGGGAAAAAGAATTAGAAAATACGATTTCTCGAATAAAAATAACTTAAAAACACGTCTGGAATCCGAGTGGCGTAATGGATAGTGGGCCTGCAGTTGCCCAAAAATTAGTGAAATCAAAAATCCAAAGCGATCATCAGAAGTGATCGAAAGGAAATGACCACCCTACAAAATAATAATATTCGATAATTTTGTATTTTTTTGTCAGAAAGATAAATAATTATTTACATACGATGGTCGTTTGATAAGTACGGTAAATTTGTAATTTAATTGAATTTCTCAATTCAGTTATTCTTACTTTTTTACCACACTTATCAAACGGCCCTCGTATACTAGTACGAACACGAATGTGTTGAGTTATTTTTGTTGAATTTGTTATATTTCTTTATTTTTATTATAAAAAAATATATTTTAAATAGCATATTTTTCTACAAACACTATTGTTAATATTGTTGTCCTACAACCTTAAAATATATTTCTCTATTTTTTTTAAAAAAAATAAGTGGTATATTTTCAGCAATAAAGATTTAACTAGGTGGTGTGGTGTACGAATACGAGTGGGAGCCCACTGTATATGTAAACAATCGTATCGAGCGCCTTTAATTGCACGAGGACATTTTGGCCTGCGTCGTACGAAAATGATTTGCGATACTTTCGCGATTTAGGCCATTCGTTCGAGAGATTCCGATCGACAACACTGAAAGAGAATCGTCGCACATTCAACAATGTTTTATATTTACGATTTCGTTCGGACTAAGTATATTGAACTGCACTTTTTTAAAGCTCCTTATAGGAGCTTTACTCTCGCCATTGTCGTTTGGATGCTCAACAATGCTAGAAAGATAAATATATAAAAAAAATCTGCTTAATTGATTGACCGTAAAGGAGAGCATATTCACTCGACGGGGATACGAGTCGTTCTGTCCCTTACTACCGACGAGAAAACTTCTCTGTGACTATACACGGTCCAGTGGCTATCGAACAACAGGTTCGATTGCAGATCGATTATTTTATAGATAAATATCAGACAGGGACGAAAATTCTAAATGTCTCTTCGATATATCGGTTGTTCTGAGACATTTAAAGAAATTAGATTTTATAAATCGGTACGATTTTCAGGTGCAGCGATGTAGAACGGGAATACAAAACCGACTTGAGCGCATTTCTATCTGGGATTATTTCCCCGAAATCCATACGAACGGCTTAATGACCATTAGAGAAATTGTCAAACCATTATCGAAATGACAATTATTGAAATTGACGAGCCTGCAGGGATTAGGACGTGACGAAACTGTTTGAGGATCGCTAGTTTGTAAGAACAACGTTTTTTTTTGTAATTTTGTTTCTGTCAGACGGTTCTTAGCTAATTTTCGTAATTATGAATACGGACCGTTGTCCTTGTAAGAAGACCGTATTAATAGTATTAGTAGTGAGTCTAAAAATTGGATTATAGTTATGGGCGATGAAATGGAAAGTTTAAAGAAAAATAAGACTTGGAAACTAGTTGAGAAACTCAAAGATAAAAAAGTCATTGATGCTAAATGGATTTATAGGAAGGAAAATGAAAATGTTTACAAAGGTAGGTTAGTAGTTAGAGGCTTCCGACAGGAAGAGTACATTGATAATATTTTATTCACCAGCAGTTAAAATGCAAACATTAAAACATTATTGGTTTAGTGTTGTCGAAATGGATTGATCGTTGAACAAATGGATGTTGAAACAGCATTCTTTAACGGAAGAGTAATTCAGAAGTTTATGTTAATCGACCGAAGGGTTATGAAGATGGTTCAGAAAAGGTATTATTATTATTATTATTAAAGGCCTTGTATGGATTAAGGGAAAGCCCGAGATCTCGGTACAAATGTTTTAATAAATTTATGGAAGAATCAGGTTTCAAACGTAGCGACTATGATTATTGTTTGTATACAAAATTTGAAAGTGATGAATGTATTTATATTTTGCTATTTGTCGATGATATGCTGATATGAAGTAAAAACAGAAAAAGAATTATTGAAATTAAACAGAAATTGTCAAAGCGTTTTAAAATGAAAGATATGGGAAAAGCTAGTTGCTATATTGGAATAGATATTTTTTATGATGAAAAGAAAAATGAAATGACATTAAGCCAAACTAATTATATTGAGTCTTTAGCAAAGAAATGTAATCTAGAAAATTATTTAAAATACAGAAATTTGATCGGAGAACTTTTGTACATTAGCACAGGCACAAGACCGGACATAGCGTTCAGTGTAAATTATCTAAGTCGATTTCAAAGTAGTTACGATCAAACACATTATAAATATGCTGTAAGGGTTTTTATATCTGACTAAAAATGTGAAGTTAAATTATAATAAAGTATAAGGATCAGAAATATTGGATTGTTATGTCGATGCTGATCGGGCAGGAGATATTGTAGACAGAAAATCTACTTCAGATTATGTGATTAGACTTTATGGAAATCCTAATACACTGAAAAACACATAAGCAAAATTCTGTTGTAAAATCATCCACTTTTGCCAAGTATGTGGCACCTTCAGAGGCTCTGTAACCGATGTGAATTTTATATGTAAAACGCTGATAGAAACTTTTAATGTCGATATGAGTGAACCGGTTGAAATATATGAGGATAATTCAGGTTTGTTGACTATTGCAAAGTGTGGAAATTCCTCAAAAAATTCAAAGCATATTGAAATTCAGTATCATTATGTAAATGGAAATTATGAAAAGGGAATTATTGATGTAATTAAAGTTGAATCAGAAAACAATGTTGCGAATATATTGACTAAATCACTATGTAAAGCCGAGTTTGTTGAATTTAGAGAAATGTTGAAGTTAAAAGTATAAAAATGCAAAATATAAGGAAGTGTGTTGCGTATTGGATACATTTTGCATTTAGCGGACTGATGGGTGTTGACATCTAGTGCGTGTTAGGAGTGTATAGAGACATTATGTAGTGTTCACTCGTGTGGTACAATAAATAAATGATGTATTGCTATATAAATAAATGTATATGATGTGTTATTATCGATATTATCATTCGATCCTCATCAATCAATATATGAAAAATCTAAAAATTATGTATATATATATATATATATATATTTATAAAAATGTATGTATATGTATACACACTGTGCGTGTGTGTGTGTTGAGATTTATAATCACAAATATTTTTTTCTGTTTACAATCGTGTTCATTTCTTCTTAATTTCAATAACTTCAAGACTGTAAAAGTTTGGTTATCGCTAACGGTATAAATTTCTAATTACTGTATTTTACAGTCGGAATATTTATTGATCATTTTACAATTGAAGTTTTTATTTAAATATTATATAATATTAAATAAATATATTTTTATAATAATAAATATTAAATAAAATATTATTATATTGAATAATATTAAATTATTATTATAAAAATATATTACTATTATAAATATATCATAGTATTTAATAAATATAATTTTTGTTTAAAATGATTTGTATGGCCAGGGGAATTTTCAAAATTGATCTTTATATTTGATATAGTTGATTCATGCATGGTCGAAAATAATTTTAAATTGCAAGAAAAATAGTGAAGATAATTAATTTTCAATTACGGAATTAGAAAGGGCATAAAATTTTCTATTAATGATCATTCGGTTCATTTTTTAAAAATTGTCAGTACGGTCCTGGGGAATTTTTACATTTGACTCAACAATTTGTATATGTGATTATGCATGGTCGAAGAAAAATCATAACTCCAGGACAACCATTCGAAAGGGCATAAAATTTACTATTAAAAACATTTTATTTTTTATTTGGAAATACTTATGTGGCTAGGGGGAAATTTCAAAATTGACCTTTATATTTTATATAGTCGATTTATGCATAGTCGTGAATAATTTCAAATTACAAGAAAAATAGTTGAGATAAATAATTTTTGTTTGCGGCATTAGAAAGGGCGTAAAATTTTCTATTAAGGACCATTCGGTTAATTTTTTGAAAATTGTCAGTACGGTCCTAGGGAATTTTTACATTTGACTCAATAATTTGTTAATGTGATTACGCATGGTCGAAAAAAATCGTAATTCCAGGAAAACCATTTGAAATTTAAACCGTTGATTTACGCCATTCGAAAGGGCATGAAATTTTTACTATTAAAATTAAATATTGTTGATTATTTAAAAAAAATTGGGTAGCCTTGAAGAATTTTTAAAATTGATCTTTATATTTGGTATGATTGAACACATATATTTACAAATAATTGAAAATTACAAGAAAGCTATCATAGGTAGAAACAATTCGTTTACGGCAATCGAAAGAGCACATAATTTACTATCAAAGTCATATTTAATTTTTATTTGAAAAGATTTGTGTGGCTGGGGGGAATTTTCAAAATTGACGTTTATATTTGATACAGTCGATTCATGCATAGTCGCAAATAATTTCGAATTACAAAAAAAAATAGTGAAGATAAATAATTTTCGTTAATGGCATTCGAAAGGACATAAAATTTACTATTGAATCCATATTTTATTTAAAAAAAAAAGATTTATGTGGCCGGGAGAAATTTTCAAAATCAACTTGCATCGATAAGATTGTGGTTTTCCGTTTTCTTGTACTACGGGAGATAGGCGCTCCCTTGAACAAAAATACGTATGCAGACATTGACTTCCTGTTGAGTTTGTCATTTGCTCGATCGGAGTCACAGTAACCAATTATAGCTGGCTTTTCCTTTTGACTGAACTTTATACTTACTGAGCTAGTTCTTTGTAAATATATGAGTACTCTTTTTATAGCTTCGATATATATTTTAGACGGATTTCGGTTATACATACTGAGAATGCACGCTGCATAACATATATCTGACCTTGCTGTTTGGCTTATGTACAAAATTGTGCCCCCTGCCGCTCGATATGGAAAATCACTTGATTCTGAACTGTTGCATGTATCTGAATCTTTTTGTTTTTCACGCAGCTTCTGATTTTCATTTAACGGTGTAATCGCTGAATTACAATTCGACATATTGAACCTTCGTAGAATTTGTTTAACGTAGCTTGTTCGGTTTAATTACACGATGCCGTTCTCATTGTCGTTTGACACTTCTGTGTTCGAGAAGAATCGAAACGTTCCGAGTTTCTTTATCTCGAGTTGAATCCTTAGTAATCTTACTAGCTCGTCCTTGAGCATTACAGACGAAGTTATGACTATTTCGTCGTCTACATATACGACTAGAAAGAGCTGTTCTTTCTCATTTTTGAATGTAAACACGCACTGGTAGGATTTACATTGTTTGAAATTTAGTCTCAGTAATAACCGGGCTAATTTCTGGTTCAACTTTCTAGAGGCTTGTTTCAAACCGTAGAGTACCTTATGTAACCTTAACACTTTATTTGGATGTTGTTTGTTTAGAAAAGTTTTTGGCTGATTGACGTATATTTCCTCTTCAAGATTTCCGTTTAAAAATAAGGTTTCCACATTAATGGTGTGTCGTAAGAGTATGTGTGTGTGAGAGTGTGTGTGTGAGAGAGTGTGTGAGAGGGTGTGTGTGAGGGAGTGTGTATGTGTGTGTGTTAGTGTGAGAGAATGTGTTATACTGACTGAATTTGCATCTGGCTTTAGTTAGAAATAATTGCTCATCGATAATAATATTTTGTCCTAATCATAACAACTTTGACTACTTTCAATGAAAGTATTCCAAACGTTTGAGGTTTAAGGCAAATTTATCGTTTCTTAGCCGTCGACTTTGATCATTTTTTTATCGAAGCGGATAAATCGTAAAATATCCGTGAAATATTTTTCACTCGTAGTTTTTTTTCAAAAATTCAGGTCCCCATTACCTAAACCATAAGAAAGACAATTTTAAGTTTTTGAGTTCATGAGATCCACGTGCGTATAAAATCACGAAGAATCCGTTCAGTTTTTCTCATGATAGAATCCATTTCTTTCCAAGAACTTGAGAAACCTCAAATTCTATGCATGTCTTGATATAGTTCGTAATAATTCTATTGATTATCAAAAAGGTGCTGCTAACTTTACTTCCGATTATGTTTCTTTTTGCATATGCTGTAGGACCGCTGATGCCTTTGAAAGTGGTTCTACGTTGTGGTCTTCTTAGAAACGGAGTAGATTTATGTTTGATCTTTTTCCACATAGTTCTATCAACAGCAGTTTCAGTTTGTTGGCCACTATCATCAGAATCTGATAGCAAACTGATTATTTTTCTTTATCTTCATATATTTATTTACAATTTACTTACAATTAGCACAAGAATAATGTGAAGGGTAACTTATATTACATATATGTATATATATTTATATATATATATATATATATATATATATATATATATATATATGTATGTATGTATGTATGTATGTATGTATGTATGTATGTATGT